>MU551628.1:1184007-1333692 GCA_024362625.1 Silurus asotus
ACAGACTCAGCCATGATACAGCGCCCCTGCAGCACAGAGGGTTAAGGGCCTTGCTCAAGGGCCCAAGAGTGGCAGCTTGGCCATTCTGGGGCCTGACCTAACTCAGCAACCCAGAGCTTTAAACACTGAACTACCACTTTCCCTGATTGAACTTATCAATCTGCTTCTATATTACTTTCGAACACAACTCTGCCCGTAACTATTGCAACACAGACTCAGCCATGATACAGCGCCCCTGCAGCACAGAGGGTTAAGGGCCTTGCTCAAGGGCCCAAGAGTGGCAGCTTGGCCATTCTGGGGCCTGACCTAACTCAGCAACCCAGAGCTTTAAACACTGAACTACCACTTTCCCTGATTGAACTTATCAATCTGCTTCTATATTACTTTCGAACACAACTCTGCCCGTAACTATTGCAAACAACATGATTATCTCTGAAACCTGATACAATGAAGACCTGTTTGAAATCATTTACATTTCTTTGTCTTCTTTATTTTGCCCTGTAGCTGTAGATGAAAAAAAAAAACACACCACCCGTTAGAATAAATGATTCAGGGAATATCCCTTCAGTTAATCTTTTGTAAATCTATTTTTATAAGCAACATGGTGCATATAATGTTCTCTTGGGTGCTTTCCTAATGGCTTTCATGAGACAACCCTTAAACGGTCGACAAAAACAGACATTCCACTTTTACACCAACTCCCACTAGAAGCTGGAATCGTTTTTTAGCATGCATCATTACCATTACCTAATTCTGATCTCATAGACTAACGCTTGTAAAAGGCAACAGAAGGTACGTTATGACCATCACCATCACCAAGTGTATGTACTATTTGCTGTAACCTAGTTACCAGAGCAGTTTCCCCTCTCTTGTGTCTGTACATGACCCAGGATAAACACTTACTAATGTATCCGAAAAGGCTAAAAGACGAGAAAAAAAAAAAACCCTTGCTATATTTTGAGCCTTTGCTCTCAGGCTTTACCCCGTCAATCAGAGGTGCACAATGGCCACCAGGAGAGTGGAGTCATTATAATGATCAACAATGCAGTGGTCCCATGAGATTTGTAGGGTCAAGCTAATCTCCACATCAGCAGCACCCAATGGGTGGTCTTTTAGCTTACACGCCCTCAGCCTCTCCCTGTCTCATCTACATACTGGAAGAACGAACAACAGCTTTGAGACAGCTGCAAAATGGCAGTGCTTACGCTAAACACTGCGGTAAAATGTTCGGAGCTTTCTTTGCTTATTGAATATTTATTGTACAATTGCTATAAGCGAAGCTGTAAAAATGTTTTAAAAAAAGACACCCTTTAAATGTGGTGAAAATTGTCCTGCGTTTAATAATCATTCAACGCCACATGCTCATGTACTCCTGTCATCTTTGCTATTGTTGCTCATGAACTCAGCAGTGGCAACTAGGTGGTGAAGGGATTTAAGCTCATAACCTTCCAACCGTCCCATGTCTTACAGACAGTGCTCACACTCTAAAAGGGGTAATTACCTGATGTAATCTTTTTTCTAAGAATGTGGCCTGGTTGTTGGTACCAGAAAAGCTGGTTTGTTTGTTTCGAAAACCTCTAATCTCCTGATTTTTACACAGGGGTCTCAAGACTTTATACAAAACAGTGCCAAAGGGGGAAACTTCACTGAGTAGCAGTGCTATTAGTAGAACTGCCTGTTTGATGAGAGGTCAAAGGGTAATAATGAAACTGGGTTGTGCTGACAGGAAGGCTTACATAACTGAAATAGTCATTCTTTACAAATTTATGAAGCAGAAAAACATTTTAGAATGGTCTCTCACACATCGAACTATAAAGATGGGCTACAGGGAGAAGACTGTATGCAATTACATGCACATGACAACCAGATGTGTTACACATGTTCATCACTCTAAAATGGCAAACTTATATTTTGCTCTAAAATAACCAAACATTTTTGTATGACTTTGTAGACACTTTTGTATCAATCTATATATAGCGTTAGCTTCTTTAGCATTTCAAGCTACTTATCTGTTAGAGCCTTAGTCGCCCATGACCTTGTCACCGGTTCACCACTGTTCCTTCCTTGGACCACATTTGCTAGATGCTGAGCACTGCAGACTGGGAACACCTTACAACGGCTGCAGTTTTGGAGATGCTCTGACCTGTCTAGCCATCACACTTTGGCCCTTGTTAAACTGGTTTAAATCTTTACGCTTTTTCCTGCCTATTTGTCCTTCTTCTAACAAACAAATCTTCACGAACAAAATGTTTACTTAAATGTTTTCAGCTGGCAACAAGTTATTTAACCCTAACCTTTGCAGTGAGTAGCTTCTCATTTCTTAAACAACCATGTTGGAAGACATCCCATGGTCGTGGAAAAGATGTTGATCTTTGTTAGAAGGGTCAAATTATTGGCATGCATCGAGCAAAGAAAACATCTTTGCTGAAACTACTAAAATTGGGTTAAGGACTGTCCAACGCATTAATAAAAACTGGAAGGACAGTGAGGAACCTTCATCTTCGAGGAAGAAATGTGGTTGGAAAAAAATCCTTGAATGATCGTGATCGGCGATCACTTTCACGTTTGGTGAAATCAAATATGTTTAATAGTGAAAGTAAGAGCATTTCCACATGCACAATGTGAAGCGAATTTAAGGGATTGGAACTAAACAGCTGTGTAGCCTTAAGAAAACCACTTATCAGTGAGGCTAATCGGAAAAATAAGCATTAATTTGCTAGGGATCATAAAGATTGGACTCTCGAGCAATGGAAAAGGTTCATATGGTCTGATAAATACAGATTAACCCTGCTCCAGAGTGATGGGCCCATTAGGGTAAGAGAAGAGGCAGATAAAATGATGCACCCATAATTCCTAGTGCCTACAGTACAAGCATGTGGGGGCAGTGCTATGATCTGGGGTTGCTGCAGTTGGTGGGGTGTAGGTTCAGGAACGTTATGTGCCCAAAGAATGAAATCAGCTGAGTACCTAAATATACTGAATGACCGGAGTTTTCTATCAGTGGGTTTTTTTCTTACCCGATGGCATGGGCATATTCCAGTATGACAATTTCAGGATTCATCAGGTTTAAATTGTGAAAGTGAATTCATTTTTATTTTGACTTGGATTGGCCACCACAAAGTCCAGACCTTAACCCTATTAAGAATCTTGGGTATGTTTTGGAGACGACTTTGCACAGCAGTCCGACTCTCCCATCATCAATACAAGATCTTGTAAAAAAAAAAAAAAAAACACTGGACTGGAATAAATGTTGTAACATTGCAGAAGCTTATATTGCTATTAGTCAGACAGTCAGACAAGATTTCTCAGAACCTAAGCAGAAACACTGACTAAATATGTGATGACTGACTAAATATGGACCTCTTTGTGCAAAATCCCCAAGGCACATACCTTCATATATTATGTAAATCAGACAGCAACCTTTCACTGTATGATTCATTTGGAGTGACTGACATTAGACCTAGTCACCACTGCTTAAAACCATTTGGTTTCCTTGCAAGGTCTACGTGTGTGTATCAACTCTCTGGTTATCAGGCACTAAAGAATTATAATTTGTAAGATGGGGTGGAGGGGGGGAGGGGGTGAAAACCTCAGAGTCTGCTTTGCATACCCGGGGGGTTATCGTTTATTTATCCTGCAAAAAGGCTGTGAGGAAGTGTTTTTTTTAGGCACATTGAAAGCAAAGTGATGTGGGGGATTCCCGATGCAGGGAAATGAATCATAATATTCCATGTCCACTTTTCACCTCTCTCGCTCTCTTTCTCTCGCTCTCACTCACGCTTTCTCCCCCTTTTTAAGTATATCACTTCTCTAAATCACCCTCCCTCCCTTTCTCACCATCTCTTACACTTCATACTGTCTGTTTTTCACTATGTGTCTGTTTCACAGTTGATTTAAGGGTGGGGATGCTGAATCTCTGGTGAATTAACAGTTAAACTTTCAGAAGCTCAACTGCTTAACCTCTGAAACCACATAAGAAAAAAAATTCACAAACTGAATTGGCAGTGAAACAGAATGGGTTAATAAGCATACTCGAGGCTGAGCTACTGAAAGGGGATTCCTTTAAATGTCTACAAATTTCCCTGAGACACCCCAGAAAAAGTCCAGCTGACAATATGCCACGCTCATTTTCAGCTAACAGAAAGAAATACAATACAAATTTTCTGCGTAGAGTATTCAAAAAATACAAGACGATGTCCATTCACAGGTTATATGCATCTTCAGACCTTAGAGCTCCCTTCAAGAGACTATAGTTTGAAATAATTATATGGGGAATTCACTGACTCATGATCCATTTCATCCACGGACGACTTTGTGGGGCCCAATGACATTAATCATCTGGTCCCATTTTACGATTTTTATACACCTGCTGTTAGACTCGCCACTGTTGACTGGCTTTTCATTCCTGATGAGATCACTTCTGACTGGACCTGTCCATTTACTTGGGAGGACTCAAGAGGGTATAAATTGAGAAACAATGGGTTTAATTTAAGAGAGCTGATATCAGCTCAGCTCCAGAAAAAGTCGCAACCTAAAAAGCTGGAGATGTATTTGGAGTGTTAGAAAGTTGGTTGCTACAAGCAGTGACGCTAATAAGCTCATATTTCTAGCATCAGTTGTGATAGTTTCAAAATAGATAAGCAGTGGGCTAAAATTAGCCTGCTAGATACTGTATTTCCCCTTAAAAAACTCTAACTCTGTCTTTAGGGGGTAGTTGATTTACAGATAAATAATGTTAACTGTTACAGTTATTGAAAGCAAAATCTCTTTAGCACAATACCCCCGCTAAAAAATAAAGCATGTAAATTTTAGTTATGTAATGAAATGAAAACATTAACTGATTTTCCTGAGTTTGGCAAATAGCTTCCAGGAAGTTAACTACGTTGTCATGTAGCTAGCTACTTTATCAAAAGGCTAGTTTTCTGTAACGGTTTTAATCATGAGCAGTTTGTAGCTTTGAAAGTCACAATTGCAGAGAATCTTACACAACATTTTATATTTGTAATACTGTATTCCAACCAAGAACAGGTTTCGTTTCGGGACATTCGTGATATGTTTCTGCGAATGTTCTAAATACGACTTCCAAAATGTTTTTTTTTCAGCTTATCCCTGCACGTTCATGACAGTTTTGGTGGCGAACAACAACTCACACTACATTTACATTTGCGCCATTTGGCAGACGCCGTTATCCAGAGCGACTTACAACTGAGCAGGGAAGGGTTTTAGGGCTTTGCTCAAGGGCCCAGCAGTGGCAGGTTGGTGGTGGTGGGATATGAACCTGTGATCTTCTGAGCCAAAGCCCAATGCCTTAACCACTAAGATACCACCACCCTCCCACTATACACTATAGATTTTGTGTGGTTTTTGTTTTTAATCGAAATTCTTAAACTTGCTGCATAGCTCATCTTTTTAGGGCTTCTTGTTTTTTTCAAGGTATGTACAACAACCATGAAAAGAGGGCAAAGAACTGTTAAGTTGACTCACCACTGAAGTAAGCGCCATCTGAAAACTGTATATGCGCGCCAAGCCAAAGTCTGCCAGTTTGATTTGTCCGCCACTGGTGACCAGAATGTTCTGAGGTTTCAGGTCTCGGTGAACCACACGATGTGAATGAAGGAAGTCCAACCCCTGCAGCAACTGGTACATCATATCCTGAAAAACACAGAAAACACAGCTATTCCTTATTATCTCGAGCCCAGATATCTATACATTGCTTTAAGGGTAAAGCAGAGCATGATAACACGTAACACATGAGTAGCAGGCTAGTAGAGGGAAGAAAAAAGAAATCAAGGACTGAGATAGGAAGAAAATTCTCACTTGAAGATTTTAAAAAATGATCACAGGATCATCGTTGTTGATATCAGAATTTCTGCTTGGAAAATTAGGACTTTTGTGGTTTGGAGAAGGAAAAAGTGAGCGGTTGCCCTTTAAATCTAGAGTGTGGCAGATGTTAACTGACATTGATGCAGGGCCGGAAAGACGTAACTTTAAAGTCCTGTTCTGCTGGGCCTCCACTTCCCTGCAGCTGTCTATCCAGCACTTGTTCTATCTGAGGGCCAGACGAAAAGCAATGCCTATGAAATGAGAGAAAATGGCTTAACTGCCATTTCCTCTGGTGTAACTTGCACAAGAAGGGAAAAAAAACTACAGCCATTGGAACTCTCAGAGCTGGCCTGATAAGTCTATGAGAAAAGGTAAAGGAAGCATTTGAACAAGAATTGCCCTGAACTAGGGGCATAAAGTGATGGCAGACACTGGAAAAAAAACCTGTTTCCAAGACCTCACAAGTGACATGGATCTGAGCCCACCACCCCATTCAGTCCCCAACCAGCTGGTAAGTGATTAAAAGCACTGACACAATAGTGTGCACACTCAAGCAGAAAACATTTGCAAACGGCACAGATCTGGTCATGGCAGGGAAAGGGACGGGGCCTCTGATAATGCGGATAAAGGAAGCTAGAGCCAAATGAACGTGTGTATCAGTTGAGGCCCTGGGTGCATGGTGGCCAGCAATAAACAAGGGCCTCTTTCTAAATGTCCATCCAGCCATGACCTACCAGACCCACCAAGCCGCCATGGCACAGGCAGGCTGGCGCAACGGCATTATGCCTCATCAGTTACTCTGCTTTGGCTTGAAGCCATATTGCCACATTTCCTCAAGCATAATGACCCAAGGACAAAACATCACACTCACCCCACATGTCTCAGATGAGTTAAGTTCAGCTACACTGCATTTACGGAGCTTGTATAATTAATGGGTTAATTCCACTGACCTGTTTATTTAACATCAATTGAATTGCCTGAATAAAAATAACAATATATCTAATACCATGCAGAACCTTATCCTGTCTAACACCTGTTAAGTGGCTATAGAGAAAAAAACTCCCCTTGTCTTCCGCAGTGCCATTCAAGAGGCTGAATTTAAAAGCTGTGGAAGTGGCACTTAGTGCATTTCATTGTGTCACATTACCTCATAGCGAGAAAACCTGATTACAGCTTAAAACCATCTGCTTAAGCAAGCATCAGCCTCAAACACCTCAAACAAACAATGCACCTGTCCTTAAACGCACCTCATTTGCAAAGAGACATGAACAGAGAACTAAAGGAAAAAAGAGAAGAGATAAAAAAAAAGCAGTCTCCTTAAAAACAGCAGTCAAAACAGAGCCTCCAGAAGGCACTCCCCATTCTCATGCTAATTCATGAGAGGCAGCCATATTGTTTATTGTAGCCTGGCACAATGCAAGACATCTGCCAGTTAGCATTAGTTGTAATTCCCTCCCCATGCTTCATTAGGCTCTCCTTTATGGGGTGGAGACAAGCCTCAGAGAGAGACGCTGATCCTGGAATGGCCAGCCGGACTTGCCAACACAACACCAGCTGCTTGATGTCCTTCCAGCCTGTTTGATTGCTGGGGCTTTTTTCATCAATTAGCATGTGGTGGGTCCAAAATGGGGCAGGAGTGGACAGAATAGGGGATTTGAAGTGGATGGGGAAAGGGAGGGAGGGGGCGGAGGACTGGGAGCTCTGCAATCTGGTGTCTTTCTGGGAGGCCGAGAGTAAATGAAGTTGTTGGGGGTCTTTAGCGATACTGCACTAAAGCCTATCATCTGTCCCTGATGTCCATTATCTCATGGTGTGATGAGAAATCCAATCTGCCCAAGAAAACCAAAACCGACTATAAGCTACAGGTGGCATTCAACAGTCTTTCCAAAAGCTTATATTTTTTGGCTGGGTGTTTATTTATTTTTTAATCATTGGTTATTAATTGAAAACAAAACTGCATAAAGTGAAGTAATAAAAGTTTGGGCCTCTGCAAGCCTCGATTACGATTTCATGTCTGAACAAGTGCTTAGACCTGCACCAGACGAATGAGCATTGTTCTTCTAGAAGATGTTCCCCTGATTTGGCTCTTGCATCAAGATCCACATTTTTATTAAAACTTTCAATAGATTTGCAGTCTGTACCATGCAGCAGTTCTTTTCTCAAAATCATGTTTATCATAAATGTCTGATCAGCAACAAGACATGCTGTTGAGTCATTTTAGGAGTAGTCCTGTCATCCTTTTTACTGTTCTGACTGTATTTTATGATACATCAACCAGTTTATGATGTACCTTAGAAATGTCTCAACTTTCGGTAAAACTCAAGACAATCGAGGAGAATCTCGTTTCGGGACTGAATGTATCATATCCTTTGGGCGAAGGCGGGGAAATAAGATAAATGGATTTGTAAGACTAGTGGGTGGGAACGGGGCTGATGAAAATGTAGGTGTTCGGGACAAACTATAGAGCATCTCCGTCGGAGATTCTGCATTTTAGGGGAAAAAAAATGTAAGAGAACTCTGACAATGCTGGCCTTAAAGGATTATCTGTGGACTAATGAAAAGTATATCCACGGTACATAAGGATCGCTTACTTGCTGCCCCTTACATAAGCCTTCTACATTCTGTTTCTTTATTCGCAACAAAAAGCGAGCAACTGAGAGGGCCACTGCAGACAAAACCACACATACACACACTCACAAACACACACACACACACACACACACACACACACACACACACACACTGAACAACATTCCTCTGGCTAGTCTTCAGTGAAAGCCAGAGCTGAATGAAAATAGAGGCACACACAAGGGCCCAGCTCTTTAATTAGAAGCCCATCTACCACATGCACTGCCCATCAAAAGGCCAGGCCTCACCCTAATCTTAGAGAGTTCCATCCTCCATCTGCTTCTTTAAAGCTTGCCAAAAGACTCCATTTGTATTCCTCATTCACAGGCCTCAGAACCCTAACACTGGAAATCGAAAACACAAGGTTTACTCATGTAATACACATCAGTCATACTGGTAAAAGTGTGTACGGTGTCCTGAATCAGCTGGGAAAAAATAGACACGGTCAATGTCTACGCAATGGAGGAGAAAAAATGCTTTGCATATCCCTAAATTTAAGCGAAATACAACATTATAACAGTATGAGTGGTGAAGAGAATAACACTGATTATCTCTTCATCATGGCACCTGTTAGTGGGCGGGATACTGTAAATTAGGCAGCAAGTGAACATTTTGACCTCAAAGTTGATGTGTTCGGGCAAACTTAAGCATTTGTGTATATTCATTTTCAGTGTCCAGAGGAGCAAATACTTATATATGTTCTACACAACTTCAATTCACTATATTTGGCTTCGGAAATCTTTCATTTTCTCAGCCTGGAAGATTCCAGTAAGTAATCTAATGAATTTTAGGTGCTTCTTACTGGCCATCTTCAATAATTAGCGATTTATTGGGAGTGGATCTGTGGCTATAACAGGGTTTAGCTAGAAACTCCGAACAAGTTACCACAAGCATCTGTAAGCAAACATCAAAAGACTAGGACCACACAGGGATTTTTCAGGAAAACATGGTTTAGTCCTGAACCTCAAGACAACAACAAGGAAACTGGCGAAGGAGGCATGAGGTACCAAATAAACACATCCACCATTTAGTCTTATATCGCAGTGAAGAAACCACTACTTCAGGGCCTGTATTAAAAAGCAAGGCGGAAATTTGCAGGCAATCACCAGCCTTTGGGAAACAAAAATTTGATCAGCGTTGTATATATGAGAAAATTGTGTTGAGGCCTGTGACAAACTAGCCTATAGTCAACAAAGTACAAATTTCAAAGTGGTCATCATGAAAGCGCAAAATGCAATTCTTGAAATGTGTGTCCACAAAGTCCATAAAAAATGTAGAAAATTAAAAAAAAAAAAGCATGTGCGCTTTAAATTAGAAAGGAAATTACAGTTTTTCTCAGTTGCTGTGGAGCATTTCTCAGATCAGAAATTAACTTCTCAAAACTACTTGTTCGACCGCCACATCATTTAATTATTTGTGCTCATCATAAGAACATTTCTTGTTGCGTTGATCAAACTGCTAATGCTTTTGTACATTCATTTCATTGATTGTGTACAAGTGTCTGCTGTTTCCTACATTATCAGTTGTTTATGTTGTGTTGTTCAAAATGTATTATACTGGTTTCACCTGAATAGTCTTAATCTAATTAATTCTTAATTCATTTCGCTCTTTTGCAATCAATATAAATCAAATATGTATCGATAAATAAATTTGTGTGCTGAAATTCATATATACTATACAGAAGGAAGTCAAATTGTGTGAATTTTCAGTAACTGTGATCCAAAACGTAGATTATATTAAGAAATACTGTTACTGTGCAACACGAGTAAACATGTTGACGATTTTGTTTGTCAACAATGACAAAGGGACTTTTCATTCTGATTGGAATGACGTGTCAAATACTTACTTTTGAGAGATGGACTGAGTATTTTGAGAAAAGTACAGGCTTTTGCAAGAAATCCGATGTATTGTGCTGTTTTGAGAATTCACTTTTTTGCAAATGATCATTTAAGAAATGCTCTAAAGCTGAGAAAAACTGTAAAGAAGTACTGAGGGAAACGTTGGATCTTTTGTACTATCATGATCAAGCTGCTGTTCTTTCAGTGGTACACAATAAGCGTCCACTGTAAAATAAAAATGGTGATAGTGTGAAGGGATTTTTGGAGTCATAACCAGTAAGGACGTCATGAGTGGGTCCCATTTAAGAAACGGGTTCAGCTTTAAAAAAAGTAGTCCCCAGGTGGTGTTGAATGGCCTGCACAGCAAAGAATATCAAGGCTCCATTTCAGTACCCGCATCATAATCGCTGTGTTGTTCGAAATGATGCACCCATGTCGTAATTACATAAGCAGGACGATTACAGCGGCCTAACTGGTAATGATGCTAAAATTCCCTTTGTGCAGCACTCACACTATTCTTATAAAAGGTTTTACAGCGAACGTTAGTTGTGCACCACACAACTGTTCCATCATACTTTATGGCAAGGGGTTTGAAATGATTTTGCACTGGTTCCAATAATTACCGATGCCCTAGGATTGCAACTCCTAGTTACAAAAATGTACAATGTATAAAGCTGTATAATGAAATAGAAACGATTAGCTGGTAAGTACCTTTATTGTTTCCGGTGGCACTCCCGGATCAGGTGCTTTTTCTAAGTATGTGGTCAAGTCTTGATCCACATGCTCAAAGACCAGAGTCAGTTTGGTCTCCCGGTCAGTTCTTGAAACTGTACAGACGTCAAACAACCTAAAAGAAAGACAGAAGGAAACATCATCATTAACATATTCAAACACAATGTTAGGCATGACATTCATTTTTGTTCAGGATTCAACCGAGCCAAATACTATAGCTAAGATGGGGGAGCAACAAAAAAAAATCCTAAACAGTGAGCTAACTGTCCAGACTCGTTTGCCTGACTGTCAAAAAGAATTCTTGTTATGCTTCAAATACCAGAGTTTTCATGGCAAAGTGCATAGAAGTGATCAGTATTTCCAAATATATGTTCACGACAGATCAGATTTCTGGACATGCACATTTTTTCTATACATAATTTACTGTAAACCCTGGATTATTTCACAGAGTTTAATTAGAAAAATCATCAAATGCACATTTCTTTCAAAATTGTGTACCAGCTCCATCTGCTTAAAATCAAAATGACTTCAATGACACCTACAAGAAGCCATGAGTCATTCTGTATATCTCGATATGTGTGTACAAAATTACCAGCTATTTACACGTTGCTTGGTACTGTGAGGAAAGCTACTGCACTAAACCAATGTATGATCGTAACTTGTTTAAATCAAACGGATATCATGTGCTGTGGTAACTCAAGAACATATCCGAATTTCTCATTATAGTAATGGCTGGTTATGAGCTGTAGATAACCAGATAGCATTTATTGACTCTGATCGTTGCTGATAAAATGACATTTGCGATTTGCGAAAAGACAGCGCTATTACGCTATAGTATCTTAAAACCCCTTGAAACACAACACATTGATATGACATCAATGATTTCTCCAAGAAATGATTCTCTGGGAATCATGTACAATGGAGTCCACTGACATAAAACATATGGAAAAAATAAAGTGCTGATATGAAGCTTCCAAAGCAAGCCCGTGGCTACACACGGCTCTGAATAAACTACAGACTCGATTTCCCTGTTTCAAATGCTGCTTTATATCAGAGGCATCATAGTTTACCTTTTTTTCTTTTTTTTTAAAAGTAAATGCAACAGCCATTGCACAATATGACAGCGTGTTAGGCAGAATTGGTGGGGGGGACCCCACATCTTGTATGCATATTAAATCACATTTATTTTGATCCTTGCTTGAGGTTCTTTTTCTGGAAAGTGATTGGCCCTGGCTCAAAAAAAGGGGTTATTCCGTGACACAGAGTTCGTTATTAGTCACAGAAGACAGCTGAAAATGCTATATACAATGCAAGTCGGCTTTAACCATTTAACACCAACATGTGACAGAACATTTTTTCTTGCTATTGTTGTTTTGAAAGATGTGACTGTAAAACATGTTGTACATACATTTTGTGGTATTATATTACTGCTAGCTTTACAAATGGTGAAGAACGGCATACCAATTACTGGCGACTCCATAAAGGTTAATAAAAGCGGTAATAGGATTATCTGAGTTATCATTTGAAAATCCTGTAGTTTTACTAAATTGATCTAATTAGTATTATTAGTGAATTGTATAACTTTAGTGAATCCATTCTAAATGATCCATCATCCATTATTAACTCAGGCAATCCATCATACTGGAAACAACCACAATTTTAGTCATTCGTTCAAAACAAGACATCTATTTTGTCCAAATAAAGAATCCATGATAAATAAAGAATTTGTATTTATGGTATTAGTGTTGTTGCCTAAAGTATTAATATGAGGTGGCACAAAATCTCTGCTATCCATCACCATGGGGGAAAAAACTGTGAGAAATTAGTGCATAATGTGCGCTTTACACTGAACTAATAGCGAGGCGTTTACTTCGGGTGGATTCTGAAGGCAATGTGGGAAAGCATGGGGCACACCCTAACAATTTTAGTTAGAGCTCTTTACAACTTATTTTTTTAAAAAAAATCACATAGGCCTGCAAATAATGCACTAATATTTTAGCTTTATTTAAATTTTTTTATTCGGTTTTAAGTGGTAACAAAAGACAGTGTGTATCTTTTGCATGGAATGATGTGTGATGTTCATTTATAAAATTATTATTTTAATTGCCAAATAATATGCTTTAGTTTAAGCTATACTCACATTAGCCTACCAGGTGGAAGATACACATTAAAAGCACCAGACACATAGAATCCCACCCAGACACAGGGTAATGTGTAGGTTTAATACTTTATATAATCACTGCCTGATTTTTAACTGAATGAATTTGCATTGTTAATGCTGTCACCTTTTGGACGTGCCAGATGGAGCTTTGTGACTTGCTGCTGTGACTTATATCTTAAGAAGAGGCTGTAAATAAAAATATGGACCTTCCTACAGGTTTTCTCCATTCTTATGTGGATATTATAGACTTGGACCTAGGAAGTGCTTAGACTGAACACACTGGTGCATACTTCAAAATACTGTTTGACTTCGAGGTATACAAGTGCAAAAGCGTGACTTGTGCGTATCTCGTTCATACATCCGAGCAGCTATTGGGTTAAGCGGCAGCTTGGTGTCGCTGGGACTTGAACTCATGATCTTCAGATCCAAAATCCAATGTCTTAACCATTAAGCTACCACCTCCCACCCCTATAATCCTAGATGAGTACGGATTCCTGATCTTCTCCTGTTTTTGTAGTTGTGTCAATTCAAAGGGTTTTCTACCTCTTTCCATTTCAATTCCGATTTATGGGATATATGACAGATGCTCTTATCCAGAGCGACTTACAATTATCTGATTTATCAATGGAGGGTTAAGGGCCTTGCTGGGAACTCATAACCTTTGATCAGAAATGCGACACCTTTGCCATTCTCCGGATATGTTCCCCTTAAAACATAATGAAACCTTCAAGTTTTTTGAGAGAGAGAGAGAGAGAGAGAGAGAGAGAGAGAGAGAGAGGGGGGGGGGGGGGGGGGGGGTGCCCAATACACCCTTAATTACCTGACCACGTTGGGGTGCTCGAAAGACTCGAGTTGCCTCAGTACTGCCACCTCGCGGATGGTCGACAGGGGCATGCCCTCCTCTTCGGTCTGCACGCGCACCCGTTTCAGAGCCACGAAGCGCCCGTTCTTCACGTCGCGCGCCTTGTACACCTTCCCGTATGCGCCCTCGCCGATCTCAGCCACGGGCTCATACTGCTGGTTAAGACCTTCTTTGTCCATTTTTTCTTTTCTTTATCAACTTAGCTTTTTATTAGAATTTTTTTTCGCTCGGATGCAGCCCTACCCCGATGGGGGGAATCCCGACAACGTGCCCGGAGAGACTCTTTCACGAAGCCATGCCCAGGAGAGACAGCACCGCTTCTGCAGGCACAAAGGGGGCAACATGAATAAGTTGTGCATGCATATATATATATATATATACACACACACATACAACAATATATAGATATATCCTCGTTTTTACGCAATGCTCCAAGTTCACCATGCAAACATGTGGAGCATCATATCATCTAAGAACCACGATTTATTCAAACTCTTTCCTATCATGCAATGCACACTCGACATGCATGTGTATTATCACGTGCACTATAATTAAGCAATTAAAACAGACATTCTTCAATCAACCCAAACAGACATACACAAGAAAACGATCACCATTAATACTAAGCACGTATATTCAGATATATCAATTATGGATCAATTCATATAATTATTTATAAAGTATATGACATGATGGGCAAATATGCTCGTGCATCTTGTGCCCCGAAATCCCCGAGAGCACGTGGCTGCCTAGTGATTTCATTGTTCGGTGCATCAATAGAAAAAAAAAAGAGCTCAACAGTTTCAGTTTGCGCTTCTGGTCTTGTTGCCAATACCGCAATATTAATAACTCCTATGGATCTGTAGCCTGGTGTGCATGGATCGTGTTAGGGGGAAAGGTGGGCACAACGCAAAAAAAGTCATAGAACGCATGCAAAAAAAAAAAAAAAAAAATGCAACAAATAAAGAATGCAATCAAATCTTGCAAATGTTGTTGTTACTTACCCCCTTTTTTACTTCTGAACAAAATGTAAATGCAGTTTATTTTAAAAAATAGAAAAAAATAGCAAACAGCAAGAGAGGGGATTTTTTTTATTATTATTATTCTCCCCCCTCCCTCTTTCTACATCCCGGAGTGTCCTAGCGAGGCCACACAGGTAGTCGCGCTTTAACCCCCCATCCTCCGTGCGCCAGCGCCTGCGCCACTCCGGCACACACCGACCTGCTACTTGCGACTTAATGTTTTTTTTTTAATTCCTTTTCTTTCCCCGAGCGCGCAATAAGAGCTGCTTATATCCTCAACCCGGCGAGGCTCCACCGTCCGTCCGTCTGTTTTGCCCCCACAACGCGTTTTTCCCATCCACGCGGGGAGAGTGCGGTGCGCCGAGCTGCTCTCTGAGCTCCCTCTTGCCGTCGCTTTCCCACGCTGGGATGAATGTTGCCTCGACCCCCTCAGGAGGAGTTTGACACAGAGCAGGGACGTTTCCGCATTCCTCGGCCGACTACAAAGACCAGCCGCTTTCTCTCTCGCCTTTTCTCCGCCTGCCCTCCCCTGCTACTTCACCATTCACAGCTCTCTCTCTCTCTCTCTCTCTCTCTCTCTCTCTCTCTCTCTCTCTCTCTCTCTCTCTCTCTCTCTCTCTCTCTCTCTCTCTCTCCGACTTGTCAAAAAACTTGTAAGCTGGGAGGTAGAAAACCAGAGCGCTGATCTGATCCGATCTGATGTTCTATACCGCTCGATATAATCGTGTCAATGTCAAACGGTTTCATACCAAAGTTTGTCTCATTCGTGTTTTTTATAGATACAAAACAAAAACAACAACAATAATAATAATAATAATAATAATATACTATATGTCTATTTGCATTTATTTATTTATATTTTTTTCTTTGCTGCTGTAACAAATACATTTCCCCACTGTGGGACGAATAAAGGTTTATCTTATCTTATCTTAAAAATAATAATCGTCAATGTCGTGATCATAATTTTACTTCAAGAGGTTCCAAATTAAATAACCGTATGACCACATGTACAGTATACGTACAGGAAGGTGACACATTAATAAACCAAAAAAAATAAACAAATGAATAGAAATGAAGCCATGACACTTCTACAGTCTTCTATAATTTATAGTTTAATTTATAGTAGTGAAAAGCTTTTTTTTTTTTTTTTACAACTGTCCAATATGTAAATAGAAATAGAATATAAATATCTAATAAGTTTATTTTTTATATCTGAGTAAATAAAGGATGTCGTGGAGGTTTAAATTTTGCCTCTTTTATTGATATACATTTTAAATAAAATACATTTGCGTTAAGTCATAAATCAACTGTAAATTAGTTTAGAAAACAAGTTATTTTATTATATATTTTTTTTCATAGTCCATTTTCTTACCCCATCTCTAACCTCCGTCTATCCAAAACTCTACATTTGCATCACAAAGCACAGTTTTCACACAATGCCTTCTAAAGCTATAACTGTAAATGGCTTGTTTTACATTTAGGTCTCACCTTTTGTTTATTTTCAATGAACTCTGAGAGCCATTGCCCAGCATGAATACATTAGCATGCCTACTCTTGACATGAACTGGCCAAGTAATTAAACTGGTGTGTGCAGTATGCAAACACATTTAGCGTATGTAAATCAAGTCTATAGAAAAAAAAAGTATATGATATACGGTATGTGACGTGAACGAAGGTGAAATATTGTAGATACGATGAGAAGTGGATACGGTCAGAACTGTGGAATTAAGACATTCTTTAATGGATACAGAATTCAGCATAAGAATGCAGTGATAATATTAAATAATAAATCTCAACAAAAACATTAACAGTTTATGTAAATAAATGCAACAGGCTGCAAATTGTAATGTTAAATGTGTTTGACTCATTATAGCAAGAATGTTTTTTGGATATGTTTATAGTAAACACACACACACACACACACACACACACACACACACACACATAAAAGTCCCTAAACTTGAAACTGTTCTTCTCCCCGACCTGTTCATTAGGATAGCTCTTACATACTGATTGGCTTGTTCACAGGAGCTTTGCAAGACACTTTGGCAGTTAATGATAACGTGAAGACTAAACAGTCTGTTAAATGTGCCGTTCTGATGGCCAAATGCTCGTCTGATAAAGCCGTGTTCTGTTATTCCTTGTTCCTTTGTGGTTGGTGTGACATTTAATGGTTGTTTACAGTTCCTGATCAAATAATCACTATTATTTTGCGGACTGTACATTTTTTATAAGCTTTTTTTTAGAGTCCTATTTCACATGTATTTCTCTCTCATAATAATCTCTAATCTACTGGGAAGATCTTCCACTAGATTTTGGAGTGTGCTTGTGTACATGAGTGCTCATTCAGTCATAAGGAAATTAGTAAAGACAGGTATTAATGAAAGGAGAGGAAGCCTGGGGTGCCCCCTGTTTCATCCCAAAGGTGTTCAACAGGGTTGAGGTCACAGCTCTATAGCAGGCCAATCAAGACTTAAGCAGAAGAACCATACATGGATAAAAATAATACTTTAGCCCATACAGTATATACAGTGAGGAAAATAAGTATTTGAACACCCAGCTATTTTGCAAGTTCTCCCACTTAGAAATCATGGAGGGGTCTGAAATTGTCATCGTAGGTGCATGTCCACTGTGAGAGACATAATCTAAAAAAAAAAACATCCAGAAATCACAATGTATGATTTTTAAACTAGTTATATGTGTGATACAGCTGCAAATAAGTATTTGAACACCTGTCTATCAGCTAGAATTCTGACCCTCAAAGACCTGTTAGTCTGCCTTTAAAATCTCCACCTCCACTACATTTATTATCCTAAATTAGATGCACCTGTTTGAGGTCGTTAGCTGCATAAAGACACCTGTCCACACCATACAATCAGTAAGAATCCAACTACTTACATGGCCAAGACCAAAGAGCTGTCCAAAGACACTAGAGACAAAATTGTACACCTCCACAAGGCTGGAAAGGGCTACGGGGAAATTACCAAGCAGCTTGGTGAAAAAAGGTCCACTGTTGGAGCAATCATTAGAAAATGGAAGAAGCTAAACATGACTGTCAGTCTTCCTCGGACTGGGGCTCCATGCAAGATCTCACCTCGTGGGGTCTCAATGATCCTAAGGAAGGTGAGAAATCAGCCCAGAACTACACGGGAGGAGCTGGTCAATGACCTGAAAAGAGCTGGGACCCCCGTTTCCAAGGTTACTGTTGGTAATACACTAAGACGTAATGGTTTGAAATCATGCATGGCATGGAAGGTTCCCCTGCTTAAACCAGCACATGTCCAGGCACGTCTTAAATTTGCCAATGACCATTTGGATGATCCAGAGGAGTCATGGGAGAAAGTCATGTGGTCAGATGAGACCAAAATATAACTTTTGGGTCATAATTCCACTAAACATGTTTGGAGGAAGAAGAATGATGAGTACCATCCCAAGAACACCATCCCTACTGTGAAGCATGGGGGTGGTAGCATCATGCTTTAGGGGTGTTGTTTTTCTGCACATGGGACAGGGCGACTGCACTGTATTAAGGAGAGGATGACCGGGGCCAAGTATTGCTAGATTTGGGGGAACAACCTCCTTCCCTCAGTTAGAGCATTGAAGATGGGTCGAGGCTGGGTCTTCCATCATGACAATGACCCGAGCATATCAAGGTTCTGGCGTGGCCTAACCAGTCTCCAGACCTAAACCCAATAGAGAATCTTTGGAGGGAGCTCAAACTCTGTGTTTCTCAGGGACAGGCCAGAAACCTGACTGATCTAGAGAAGATCTATGTGGAGGAGTGGGCCAAAATCCCTCCTGCAGTGTTTGCAAACCTGGTGAAAAACTACAGGAAACGTTTGACCTCTGTAATTGCAAACAAAGGCTCCTGTACCAAATATTAACATTGACTTTCTCAGCTGTTCAAATACTTATTTGCAGCTGTAAATGTATGTAAATCATGCATTGTGATTTCTGGATTATTTTTTTCTAGATTATGTCTCTCACAGTGGGCATGCACCTACGATGACAATTTCAGACCCCTCCATGATTTCTAAGTGGGAGAACTTGCAAAATAGCGCGGTGTTTAAATACTTATTTTCCTCACTGAATAGGTGTCTGAGCAGCTGATCACGTTTAAGTTTTACCGCAAGTTGTATTCTGTATATAACCATGCTTGTGACAAATAAAGAAAACGTGAATCTTGGATCTTGAGGTAACCCAGTTGCAACTTCATTTATACAAATACACCGTTTATGTTTATTTTAATGACTTGACTTGACTAATGTATAAATAATACAATCTGCAGCTGCAATCTGGGTAAGGCGGTTTATCATAGATTACTGGAGTATTTGACAAACACCAAAGTTACTTGAGAAGCAGGAGTCACAGATGGACTTCTAATTGTCCTTGTAAAGGAGACTCTCGTACTGAGTACAAAGCAGGTGACATCCAGTCAGATTCGCTTTCAACTCTGGACACATCAGTTCAACCTCTAGGATCACCTTTCCCAAATCAGTCCTGCTTCCACTCAGACAGGCGGCAGGTGTGAAAAGGATGCTAACGGACTCATATTACCTTCCACATTTAGGCAGGGTGTGTCTTAGTGCCTACTTTCAATGCATTTTAAATGTGTGAAGGAGAACAATCAGGTTTTTAAAATTTGGGGGAAGGGCAAGAATCAGTCACACAAAACATAAAAGAGTGATATACACCTGAATAGGAAAGCAATAGTAAAATGAAAAGTATAGCACAAAGTACAGTATATGTTTATATGATGGCTTGAAGTTTCTTCCCGATTCCATGTTTGTGAAGTTTTAAAACCGTTTCCTAATGGCAATTTACTAACAATTTAATTAATTTATTTTCAAATTGTAGTTCCAAATTTTTTCATACAAATTAACTGTAAACCGTAAAGTCATTTGGACAACAGTGATAGTCATTATTTTAGATTTCTAAATATTCTAGACCCATGTGAATATCTAAGGTTTTATGTCATCACATTTCTTTGACTAGCAAGCTAAACAGCTAAACAGCTTGCTAGTTTGTACATTTGTTTTCAGAATGTAATATCAATGGAACTGTTATACTATAAAGTTTTATACCAGGGAGCTTGTAGATCAATGGTTAAAGCATTGGACATTGGATCTGAGGGTTGAAAATAAAAAGTAGGAGGTAGGAGTTTTTTTTCTGAGATTCTTACAAATGCTTGTTACAAAGTTTAAATCTGGGAACACTGGTAGTTTAGTGGTTAAGTCTATGAACCTTGGATCTGAAAGTCACCAAGCTGGCACTGCTGGGCCCTTAAGCAAGGCCCTTAACCCTCTCGGCTCATTTGTAAGTCACTCTGGATTAAGGTGTGCCAAATGCCATAAAGATAAATACAGTTGTCAGAAATGAGGACATACTATACTATAATCTTTTTCCGCATAACAGACCAGTTTCATGAAAGACAATTTTTCATAATAACATTCACATTATATTACTATTGTATATATTATCTGATTATATAATTCATTATTTCATAATTAATGATAATGTAACTCAACTCACCATCATTCTAAATCAGTGGGAGCACCTCAGATCATAAAAATCAGTAATATTATTTCTTTGGGACCCACTGGTCAATACCATCCACGGCCCGGTGGTTGGGGACCCCCGCTATACAAAACCGACAAGAAAGCTTCATGCTCACTATTCAGAAGAGGCAAGTCTGAGGCCAAATTTAGCACAGAACTAAAAACAAGAACTATGATGAGGAACAACGCAACCAGTGAAGGAGGCTAGGAAAACCAAGAAACTGTTTATAGCTCCAGCTATTCACTGTATTATCAGTACAAAGGGACTTGAGATCAGCATTGCAAGACGTATGAGTAAAGATCAGGAAAGTAGATCAGGGTAGATTCTTTGATTCCAGATTATGTTCTGGAAGGCTTTGGTTCCTTGGCTATGTAATATATTATATGAGGATTGTAAATGGCACATGCAGAAATGCTCACATACAGAGAAGTAGGTTTAAGGCAAGAGGAACAATACCACATGAATGCCAAAAACCATCTAATCCATTTTGCGTACGTTCTTTACACCATACCCTGTGTATACTTCTGTTTATTTTTATACCTATACATAGACTTGTAAACTTTGCTTCTTTTTATCACAGACCTTGCATGCTTGCAGTGCATGCTTAGAACCCCCTGAGTATTAGTGTCTGAGGAAATGCCTCCAGACGCTGTGTGAAGTTAGTTAACTGATACTATATGCATGTTTTGTCTCAGACAGAGAACCTGAAAATCATACTCGAGTAACAGTATGGATTCTCTACTGCATAACTTTTTCTATTACAAGGTAAAAGTCACAGATTGACTTCAGCAAACTCAAAAAAAGGCTCAAAGATTTTGGTGAAAAGCCCAAAACAGTTGATTTGTGAGGATTTATTTCCTAAAATACAAATCAGAATGTACATCTCAACACCGCATTAACACTGCAAGATCAACACATTAGTCTCTTCAACATGCCAGAATGAAACATAGATCAAACAAGTCGGTTAAAATAAAAGACAAAGCAATAAAACGATCTTTTAAAAAGGGATCTTCAGTTAACCAATAAAACAACAGTATCATGTCACAAAGTATAGAAGAACCATTATTATTCAATTGACAAATCAAATTTTCATAAATAATTTAAGATCATGTAAAACCCAGTGTACAGAGCTGACTGTAATTTGATGCAGCTCTCAGTCTCAGAGGAAGACAATATTTTTTATTCAACTTCAACAAAATCAGGTTCTTGAAGTTTTGGGAATTTATTTTTTGGACTGAAAATTAGGCTAAAAAAGTCACACAAATGCAGCAGATGTGGGCAGAGGAGTGTTAATGACATCTTAAAAAATGTCATTGGTGAAGCTCATTGTTAAAATATATTGAAGTAAAAAGTACATATATTGATGTAGCTATCACAGATGTAGCTGATTAGCGAGTAAAAGTTGCTTATATATTTGATACAATTGCTTAATTACAGAACTGGAGTGCATTGACTCAAATACTTTACATCACTTGTCTCAGATCAGACCCTAGCATGTATATTGGATCATCTCCATGTGGTTTTGTCTGCTAATGTTTATACTGTAAAAGAAATTCAAGACATCACAAGCTTCAGTGAAATGTTTCACAAGTTCCTCAAGGCTCAAGTGTATATTGATGGATACTGATAGTAACAACAGAACCACTTTTTGTTTGAGTGTGATTCGAGCTGAAACTCACTGAGTGGGTCTCTGCAATCCTGGTCATGAAGGATTGCAGGAGAGCATGGTATGCAGGAGAGCATGGCATTGGGTGGGAACTCCCATGGGTGGGAACTTGTATTCAGGATCCAAGAAGAGTATATCAGTTATATAAGAAGTGGGAAAAGGAGTATATTTAAGACAAATATTTGAAATATGCCAGTCATCCTATTGGATTAATCCTGACTACTTGTATAGTTATCCTAAAAGCAGTAGGAATTGAGGACTTGTAACGCAGTCTAAGCAGGGTGGCCTCTGGAGGCCAGGTGAGAGAATACACAAGACCTTTTTTGAAGGGTCTGCTGTATTTTTTTTTTATTTTGGATTTGGGGATGTTTAATATGGTGGCGATTTGGACTGACATGGCAGATATATGTTTAAGCTCATTTTCTGGATCCTGTCTCCAATATTCCATCTTCAGTCTCATCTTGCCTCCGTGGACAAGGGACTGTTTACTTCCTGTTTTCCAGTTTCCAGTTTGTCTTCCTGATTTCTATAGCGATCAACAGCTGAGGTGTACGGTACACAAAATTGTCTACATTTTTCAGATCCCCCTTGGGTAATACAGATATGTATATAAGACACACACACACACACACACACACACACACACACACACACACACACACACACACACACACACACACAGTATAATACAGTTTAATGACAGAAATTAAAAACTAAAAAATGCCATGATTAATCAACCCTTCAAAAGCAAAACGAGAGTTGAAAATATACATTCTGGTAATATAGGAATGGCAACCTGACAGTAAATGTTGTCAGAAGGAAATAGAGTATTAAATCTAAATGCTGGCATGCAGTAAAGAACACAGAGCTGGCTCAACATTTACCCTGAGCATCACTGCTAGAGACAATGCTAGGTTGTTTTCTGTGCTGGCTTGATTTTTCTTTCTTTCTTTTTTTTTTTTTAAACTCAAGTCCAGGTCAGGCAGCTAGTAAATCCGTCCCCACAACAGGCCCCTTAAGACAAGACTCTTTCTGTTGGCCATTTCCATGGAAACCAAGCAACTAACTTGAGGAGGGACATAAAAACCTGCTCTGTGGAGAAAGGAGGAACACCTGCCACCTCTACAAACGGACGCTCAGAGAAACTCTGTGCATTTACACATCACACAAAACGCACTTTCACAGGCTCCGAGCGAAATCGACACATCTGTTTAAACTTACATTAAACGCTATTTATTCAAGATTTGTTATTCTGTTTATATTTGCATTGTGGCGATGCCATGATGACAAGTGCTGAAAGAACAGATGTCTTAGCCTTCGCTGTCCATCAACCTGGAACAGGTTTCCACTGACTATTTAGAAACACCTCAATAATTCATCATCAGTGCTCTTAGTAAATGTGTTTAACCAGAATCTACCTACTGTACAACAGGAACTAATAAATGCATGGAGAGTTGGCATTTAATACAGATTATTTCCTTCACTCTGTTTCCATATCCCGTCCAAATATGTTTAGCAGATATGTGTCAGCCCATGAATGATTGCAAGCAGACGGTTCTGGAAAGTACCGGGTGCTCGTGTGCTCTGTTTATTAACAGCATTAATGATTAACTGAGGTGCCATTGTCTTAGTCAAGCTGTCTACTGTTTATCCAGGTCTGAGGTCTTCCATTTTCTTTGGCTTCCACTGGTCTGCGTTTAAAACTGACAGATGTGAAACAGTGAAGCATGTTTTGTGGGCACGGATGCCGTAGAGTTCATATCTGTAACATCTCTATAACAGTGTAGCATCATTTCCAAGACGAATCCGTTTTAACATTTGCACAGGGTTTTGGGTTTATAGCATATATTTCCTGGACATTAGGGCCATTAATGTGTGAAATAAATAAAAAAAACGTGGCAAGAGGAAATAATGATGATGGATGGCAATGCTGACAATGTTGCTAGATCGGTCTTCGCAGCTTAGCAATCTCGTTTGTTATGGCTTATTTTGGTTCACACTTTCACCTTTCTACGAAACGTCACACTTTCATTGACCAGAGTGTGAAACTACATGAGCTTAATGTCATTCAATCACATTTCCTGTATACTGTAGCCACAAATCCATAAATATACCTTGCTGTACACATTAACCCCAAACACAACAAAAGGTCCATTTTATCTTTACACCACAAGTACTTTAGTCTTTGAAGGTTCTGTCACTTTCACTTTGGATCTGGTTTTTGATTTGCCAGGCATCAAGGGTGTATTTCAAATCCATCTGGAAATGATTACATTGCAAGAGGCCTCAGTCAAGCTTTCTCTTCCTCTAACAATATAAAACATATAAAGCCAGGGCTGAGGGTATTACCAAGACATGTATGAATCAAAAACTTCACTCAGTCTATAGACTGTCTGTCTCTCTGTCTATCTATCTATCTATCTATCTATCTATCTATCTATCTATCTATCTATCTATCTATCTATCTATCTATCTATATCACTTTATCCATCCTTCTATATATTTAACTGTCTGTCTGTCTGTCTGTCTGTCTGTCTGTCTGACATTGCAAGAGGCCTCAGTCAAGCTTTCTCTTCCTCTAACAATATAAAACATATAAAGCCAGGGCTGAGGGTATATTACCAAGACATGTATGAATTAAAAACTCCACTCAGTCTATAGTTACTATTTGGTGATAGATTATTATTTATAACACATTAATTCTGGGATGTTTGAGAGATCCTTAAATAAAACTGAATTTTTTTCATTCGTTTAGAAAATGCTGCATTGCATTAACCCTAACTGACACTGACTCTATGTTCATTAAAAAAATAAAAGAGGAATTATTATATATTTGTTTTCATTCGTCCGCCTGTGCTGTGAAATGATCCCACAGGATTTAACAGGTCCAGTGTACTACCACTAGCAGAGATTAAAAGCTTGCTCGAAATGTCAAAAAGTGTAGCCAGTTATTAAAAAAGGTGTCTTAAGTGAAGTACAAAGTAATAGACTGCATGAAGCAATGGAAATTATTACATCAAACTTTTACAAGGCTAATTTCCGAGCAACTCTTTTCCACGAAATGTTCGCTCAAAGTTGCAGTATATTTGCTATGAAGATGAAATTTTGTGCAAACGATACAAAACAATGCATCAAATCATGTACATTAGATTAACACTCTTTTTAGACCTTTTTAGACCAAGTGCAAGTGTAGATGATTTTACATGAGTATTCTGAAATCAGATATTAGTTTTTATTATGTGGACCTGGGAAAAGTTCAACATATCAAAATCTATGAATAGATTAATAAGTGTACTTGGTAAGAAGTTTGCATGTCCTTCCCTCCATGTAAACCTTATTATAATCGAAAATTATTTTTGTAAATTACTACTACATACTCAAACTGTTTCTAACTCTTCATTTCAAATCAAATGTTCAATCAAGTGTTTCTTCATTTATGTTGAAAATCCATCTTGTTTTTTTTCACGTACAGAGTACAGAGTGCTTGTGCTCGAGTGAGCATGCTCACCCAGGATGTCTGGTGTGTGAGTCTGTGTAACGGCTGCATGTTCAGGGGAAATATTTTCTAAATGACATCATCTGGGTTTTAACATGGCCTCCCAGCAGACACGTGAGGGGGACCCACAACACAGAAGTTAATGTAGGCGTGGGTTTGAGTTGTCGAGCGAGCACAATCGCTTCGTTATATGATTCATTACAGCTACAGCTGGAGAGCACAGTTTATCAACCATACACTGCACTCCAAACATAACCTGTTCTACCCCAAACATCTGGGATATAATGTTGCTTAGAACACACTATGGGAACATGAGAAATTAAAAACGGATCTGCATCTACTACAAACAGTTAAAAGTTTTAATTTTAATAAAGTTTACATTTATTTGCTGCACTATGCAATAAAAGGTATATCTGCCTATCTATCTATCTATCTATCTATCTATCTATCTATCTATCTATCTATCTATCTATCTATCTATCTATCTCCATTCATCCATCTATCTATCTATTTAACTGTCTGTCTGTCTGTCTATCTATCTATCTATCTATCTATCTATCTATCTATCTATCTATCTATCTATCTATCTATCTATCTCCATTCATCCATCTATCTATCTATTTAACTGTCTGTCTGTCTGTCTGTCTGTCTGTCTATCTATCTATCTATCTATCTATCTATCTATCTATCTATCTATCTATCTATCTATCTATCTCCATTCATCTATCCATCTATCTATTTAACTGCCTGTCTGTCTGTCTGTCTGTCTGTCCGTCTGTCCGTCTGTCTGTCTGTCTGTCTGTCTATCTATCTATCTATCTATCTATCTATCTATCTATCTATCTATCTATCCATCTATCTATCTATATATCTATCTATCTATCTACCTCCATTCATCCATCCATCGATCTATTTAACTGTCTGTCTGTCTGTCTGTCTGTCTGTCTGTCTGTCTATCTATCTATCTATCTATCTATCGATCGATCTATCTATCTCCATTCATCTATCCATCTATCTATTTAACTGTCTGTTTGTCTATCTATCTATCTATCTATCTATCTATCTATCTATCTATCTATCTATCTATCTATCTATCTATCTATCTATCTACCTCCATTCATCCATCCATCTATCTATTTAACTGTCTGTCTGTCTGTCTGTCTGTCTGTCTGTCTGTCTATCTATCTATCTATCTATCTATCTATCTATCTATCTATCTATCTATCTATCTATCTATTTATCCATTCATCCATTCATCTATTTATTTAACTGTCTGTCTGTCTGTCTGTCTGTCTGTCTGTCTGTCTGTCTATCTATCTATCTATCTATCTATCTATCTATCTATCTATCTATCTATCCCATATCTATCGAGGCATCCTGAGGTTGCTCCAGCTCCAGTCACGTCCATTATAAAGATTATGTACCTTTAAAAAAGTAAATGCCAACCCCACAAACACAGACGTACCAGTGCCAATTGAATTCCACATCATGTAGAGTTTGGACATTGGACCTTTATGAGTGTTTGAAGGCTCTCGCATGGAGAAGCTGGTGTTGGATCTGTGATGATCGCAAATGTTGAGCTATTTTACAAGTTGCTCAGTAGCTCCTAGTTTTACAACCACAAATGACTGTATAAGACTGTAGAAAGACCATTACTCATAATCTTACACTCCAGTGCTCATGTTAGTTCTCACTCTTCAGTGTTCTGTATTGTTTAAAGACTATAATCACACTCTTGATGTCACCCAAATGAGGATGGGTTCCCCTTTTGAGTCTGGTTCCTCTCAAGGTTTCTTTATCATAACGTCTAAGGGAGTTTTTTCCTTGCCACAGTCGCCACGGCTGCTCATCAGGGATAAATACACATCGTTCACCTTTACTGTTAAATTCTGTAAGGCTGCTTTAAGACAATGTCAGTTGTAAAAAGCGCTATACAAATAGGGTTAGAAATAGGGTTCCTGCCACTTCTGAAATGTGTCCTGGAAGTCTTCTTTTCAAAGAGTGTCACGCACAATTTCATCCTTTGAGCTGGATCTTCATCTTTAGGAAAAGGGCTGGAGTCCGCAGAAAACAAAAATCTGGTAATAGTGAGATCATGTGGATTGTTCTCCAACGATCATCTTGCACAGGTTGCCGAATAGTCTTGACATTTTCGGGGAGTGAGCTCATTGAAGATGTTCCTGATCTCTCGTCGTCTTCAAGTGATGTTGATGAACTTATGCCATGTCAAAAATCTCTGTAACAGATTTACCCAGTTTCAAGTTAAATCAAGTCAAGAAGCTTTTATTGTCATGTCAACCATATATATCTGATGCAGTACACAACGAAATGAGACAACGTTTCTCCAGAACCCTGGTGCTACATTAAACAACATAAAGCTACATAACAGAAAACAGGGTTAAGGACTAAAAGTGTCCTCGCCACATAAAGTTCATCGTTTGCAACCGGGTGCAAACAGTGCAAGACAGACAGCGCAAAGACAACACAAGACATATACACAAAACACGAAATTCACACAGAGTTTCATGTTTGCTCTTTGTTCTAACTTGCTGTCCTTGATGAAATCGCAGACGTGGTAACGCCCGTGGTCAGAATAGCACCAGATGCCACCATTAGTTTCGAAACTTTTCAATACCACTTTATATACTCTAATTTGACTTTGTTTTAGAGTCCAATTCTTCTGGCTAAAAAGAACCCCCCAATAGAACTGTACTGATGATTGACATGAATGAGCTCAGAATGAGGCTTTACTTATATTTGTAAGATTTCAAAGCCAGACACAAAGATGTTCACTACACACACACACACACACACACACACAAACCCATATGTTAGTGTCCACTAAGTGAGACTCCAGGTTAAAACAGCTGTGTGGCAGAGAGAATGGATCGAGACAACTTAGCAGGATTTGCAATTCTTGATTCAGTCACATGTCAAAATGCGTAGGCGAGGTATCTGAGTGAAAATGAAAGACATTAAAGGGGCGAGGCTGCAGTGTAGACATCTTAACATACTTAACAAGTCACACACTCGTGCACACACACACACACACACACACACACACACACACACACACACACACGTGCGCGTACCAACAACACTGAGGTGAAGACTGCCAGTGCATTTTCACACTGACTGCCACAAGGGAGGGAAATGGGTGGTCTGCAGATTATTTGCTGCAGAACTGCAAATCAGAGAGTTAACCCTTATGAGAAAACATTTCGCTAAAACATGCACACATACTCCATGATTCAAATACATTCACGCCATTTGACAGACACCCTTATCCAGAGCGACATACATTCATCTTTTGCATACAACTGAGCAGCTATAGAGTTAAGGGCCTTGCTCAGGGGCCCAGGAATGGCAGCTTGGTGTGGCTGGGATTTAAACACACAATCTTCGGATCTATTGCGTTAACCACTAATGCCATGTGCACACTGATATGTTTTGTTTGAAACACTGCAACGCGAATACGGCGTGAACTGTGAAAATGGAAGCTTTCGAAAACAATGATTCGTTTGTCGTCATGACGCACGTTTTTCTTACGCGCGGTACAGGGACTTGAGCTTTTCCAGCTGTGTGGATGCGGATAGTTTTTAGATGGAAATGCCGTTTTCAAATGTGTCATGTGTCAGGATTCAATAGCTCAGGTTCGAATCCCTCAATTCGAACCAGTCAGACTTCCAAATATGAAACGTCTCTGGTCTCAAAACAATAATTTGGAAGAATCTCTTACTGAAGATTTACCAACAAAGCAAACTTTTATGTATTTTTAATTTTTTAAAGCTCGGGTGAGGTGAAAAGCAATTCCATTGAAAACCTCAATCAAACTTAGCTTCATTTAAGGGTGGAGCTTATTTTCAAGCTGGAAAAATGTAAAACCGAAGCCAAAAATGATTACGAATATGTTTTTGCTAATATCCAAAAATCGGTTGCGTATTGCACCTTTAATGCTGATGATAAGAACAGTGATTAAATCTAATGTGTAATCCTTTGTTGAAGTGGAATAGATCAAAACTAAAACAAGAGAACTGCCAGTACAGCATGAGTCCATGATTTAACACTTGGAAAATATGCTTTCCTGCACAAACCTCGAATGAGAAAAAAGGAGTATCCTGCACCTGCTGTGCAAAGTCCTGGGACCAGCTTTATCAGCCTTATCTGCATCTATTTGGCTCATGGTATGCAACCAGTATGCCAGAGGGTCAC
The DNA here is from genome assembly GCA_024362625.1 of Silurus asotus. Classification (NCBI taxonomy): domain Eukaryota; kingdom Metazoa; phylum Chordata; class Actinopteri; order Siluriformes; family Siluridae; genus Silurus; species Silurus asotus. The sequence goes on from MU551628.1 coordinate 1,214,007, forward strand.
TAAGCCAAAGGCAGTCCGACCAAACATGTAGACCGTTTACACCTTCATGGAAATGGGACTTCTTGACAAGTCTTATCATGCAAAAATTTCCCCTTTCCCATTTCTCTCTCTTAAAATATCAAGCTATGCTCTCATAGCTGTACCTCAAGACTATAAGTACAATATGTTTAGTATATACTTAACATATAGTATATAATTTATTATGTCATTTTTTTTAAATACTTGTCTTAATTTTAGAGTCTTAATTTTACTTTTAAAATTTTTGTCCCCGCAAGCAGATTGTTCATGTGGTGCAGTTGCTCATGAGGTACCAGATGAAGCCTGGCTTATCGTCGAAACCATAATATAATATTTTTTTGCCAGCAATTATATAATCGTATTTATAAAATAAAAAAATCCCACAGCTAATAAACTTATAAACAAATGTCGCCACAGAGCTGATGCAAGCCACTCATCACAAGTGTGATGTTTCTCTCTCTTCTATTGAGTGGAAGTACATAGTTTCACAGCCATTCGAGGTGACGGTTGTAATGTGCTGCTGCCTTACTCATTTAGAAAACTTCAGTTAGTTCAGTTAGTTTATGCAAAGTCAAGCAGAGCTCATTATCCTAGTTTTTTAAAAATATATATGATCTAGTTACTCTGTTACCCTGTACTGTTGACTGTATAAGACTGTAAAAAGAACATTACTCATAATCACACATTCCAGTGCTCATGTTAGTTCTCACTCTCCAGAGTTTTTTATTGTTTAATGATTTATAATCACACTTTTGATATCACCCAAATGAGAATGGGTTCCTCTTTTGAGTCAGGTTCCTCTATTGCTTGCTCATCAGGGAAAAATACACATCGTTCACCCTGACTGTTAAATTCTGTAAAGCTGCTTTGAGACTGTCTGTTGTGAAAAGCGCTATAGAAATAAACTTGACTTGACTTCTCTTAAAAAAGATCTTAAAACATCTGCCTAGAATCCTGCAACAGATCGAGTGATTATGAGATTATAATTACTTCAGAAGCGTTAAAATTAGCCTTTTGTCCCAAAAAGTGTACAGAAGTCCTATTTATCACTTTAAAAATCTAAATAGTGTTGCTCTAGTGTATTTTTTCTGATCAGCTTAAGAAATATAGCCTGTCACAATTATTTTACTCGTAACCTCAGGCATATCAGGGTTAAGAGACTATTAGGAATGTTTTAATAGCTGTGTCCTTATTGGCATAGGTGTCCTTATTGGCATATTTCTTTGCATGTAAAATCTTAATAGCATGTTAAACCCATAGTGATTGTTAACCATATAAGGGTTAAGCTTGGGGATTGTATTATAAATACGCTTTATTGCACAGCTTTTTTAGATCTTCAAAACAGCAGTTTTTGTGAGATGTTTCCAGTCTGCAGCGGTCAGTATCTATCAAAAGTGGTCCAAGGGTGGAACAGTGGTAAACCGACGACAGGGTCATGGGCGACTGAGGTTTACTGATGCACGTGGGGAGCAAAGGCTGGTCGGTGTGGTCAGATCCAACATATGAGCTCCTGTAGCTCAAATTACTCAAGAAGTTAATGATGTTAATGCTCAACAGGTCAGAAATGTTTTAGCAGCAAAAGGGGGACCAACACAATATTAGGCAGGTGGTCATAATGTTATGCCTGTTCGGGTGTATATCCAGGGACCATACCTAAGTTTAGATTGAAGTCCTTGTGGGTTTCATCTATGTTCCATGACCTTCCAAAATGACTGCTGAAGCTGCTGAAGCTGCTGAAGCTGACTGACTACAGTAACATTCATGCTTCTATTTGTCTGGTGTCTTATACAAGGTGTGTTCCTGTTTTACAGTTTTCCAGAATTAGCTCCAGATTCATGACCATGGCCAGGATAAAGCAATTACTGATAGATAATGGGTTATTATTTACAGCATGTAGGGTTTGACATTTCCTGATCAAGATACTAGGGATTAAATATTTAAAGTTTGCTTGATACCTAATTACTAAATTCCAAAATTTTATTTTATTCCTAAAATATATATTTTTTGATGTATACCTAATACACAAGCTGCGAGTAATCATGAAATATTTTTTTTAAGAACAAGAAATTGGAAAATTAAAACTAATAGAAATATTATTGTAGAAAATTAACATATGATAATAAATAAGATAAAAATAAATGATTACAGATGGTATCGATCTGTTACCAGGTATTGGGTTGAAACTAGCAAAAATTGCATCACAATATATAAAAAAAAACAAATTCTAACAAGACAATGTTAATTTGAGCTTTACAAAAACAGCAACAAAAGAATAATTTTTTGTTTTCATTTCAATTCTAAATACTTTAGTATGCATAGATCCACTTTCCAAATGTACACAAATTAATACAAATAAAATTGCAAAGTAAATAAGTGAGTGTTAAATAATGTTGTTTTTGAAACCATTATGCTAATATGGTGTCCAAGTCAAAGCAAACTTTATGTTTGCAGTGGATATACAGACTGGAAATATACTATTTACCAAAAATAATAGTCAGAATATTTATTTCCTCTCACTTCTTTCCGCTTTAGTCATAGGCAATTCCCTCCCATCACATCACAGCTACCAACCACGGAGGGCGAAGGTTATCACGTTTCCTCTGATGCACGTGAAGCCTGCCAAATGCATCTATTGAAACGCCAACGTTACACACTTGAAGGAAAGCGCCCACCTCGGAATGCCTTAGGTCACATATGCCTGTGATTGGCTCGTGTACTTGCGATTGATGGGTTAGAGACTGTACCACCTCTCCCTCCCTGAGAGCATGGCCAAGTTTTGTTCTTCATACTGAATAGCTGCAGCCTCACTGGGATCTGAACACATTTTTATGTGTCACTTTCTTTTCGAAACATTATAAAAATCATACTTACAAGTCTTATTTTTTATTTTTTATTGTTTTTATTGATAATTTTGTCTTTCTAGATGATTTGAATTTATCTTATATGTTCATTCATGTACTTATTTAGAATCTTATTTTTTAGAGGGATATATTTTATGAATCATAACAGTTTCATATTTTATTCATTTCATTTTCAAAAGTGTATTCATGTTTTTTTCAAAAACAGAAATGTAAAAACTGAAATAGAATATGTTTATATAGTACATAAAATATAATATAGTATATCAAAATATTTTTAATAAGATGTTCAAATTATGTATATATATATATATATATATAAAAACAGACTATACAAGCTACAATTTTCTACATTTACACTTGAAATTTATTCTTTTCTGAATCTGATGATGGGGTAAGTATTTCACTACTTAGCAGCCAGAATGGTGCGAATAGATTGATCGATCAAGTTATAGATAGATAGATAAGTAAAAATTTTAAGTAAAAATTTGGTCATTTTGAATTCGATAGCTGCAACTATATAACAGTTTATAGAAAAACATTTAACAATTAATGAGGTTAATTGACAAAGAGGGTAAACCAGTTAGTGTTATTAAAATGAAACAGTTGCAGAAACATTTTGCAATTAATGATGTTAATGATGATGATTGAGTAAGATGATTGGGTATAAATAGTGTATCTTAGTGAGACAGACTCTCTCCGAAATAAAAATGGGCAGATCTTCACCAATGTGTGAAAGACTGTGTTTACAAATTGTGGAAAATTTTCAGAATAATGTTCCTTAACATAAAATTGCAAAACAGTTGAATATCTCATCATTTACAGAATATAATATCATCAAAAGTTTCAAAGAATCTGTAGAAATCTTTAGTGCACAAGAGTGAAAATCAATATTGGATCGTGATCTTCAGGGCTTCAGATGGCACTGCATTTAAAACAATCATGATTCTTTAATGGAAATCACTGCATGGGGTTTATTAACTTCACCTTGAAAACATTTTGTGCATTATGAAACAAAAAACACAACAAAAAACACCCAGAACCGTTGAACAGTTAGTGTCCTGGATCAAACACAAATGGGACAACTTCCCTCTCCCATAACTTCAGCATCTGGTCTTCTCAGTACCCAGATATTTACATACAGAAGGCGTGACGCTACACAGTGATAAACATGGCCCTGTCCCAAATTTTGAGACCTGTTGTAGCCATCAAATAGAAAATGACCACAAATTTTCCTTAAAGTGGAAAATCTATTTTCAATTTATACATTTAATGTTTTTTTCTTTTTTTGTTTTATTGTAAATATAATATAGATTAATGAGATTTGGAAATAATGTAATAAATATTTTTAATTAAAAATTGTTAAATAAAATGTTTTATTTACATTTTACACAGTGTCCCAACTTGTGGGAGAAATTTGGGTTAAAGATTAAAAAAAAAAAAAATACAAAATAAAATAAATAGATAGACTCTCTCAAACCTTCTACATTTTATATTAGCTAAAATGAAATGCCATGCCATTAAAATTTTTTATGTGTGTGTGTGTGTGTGTGTGTGTGTGTGTGTGTTTAATCAGGCCTGCGGCTCAGCCTCAGAGACTGACTGTTGCAGAGTCACAGTGGCCTCTTTCCAGCCTCTCCTGGCTCCGGCCACATCTTTCCATCCTGCACAGTGTCAGCATGGAGGATCTGAGCTCCACACAGACGCCACTGCGAGTGTCACACGGTTCAACCCACTGAATAAAATACTCTTGAGTAAGACTAACACACTTGGCCTGGCAAATACACCGCCAGACATCTTCACAACTTTTAATTAACCCTTCCAACTCCCACTGGGGTTAATACTATTAGAATTGTATGCTGTGTGTGTGTATCTTCAGTGCACATGTGCCAAGTTTGGCCTTACTATTAAACCCTTTTGCAAACATTATATTAGCATTGATGTACTTTATGAAACTTAACAATAGTGTTTGATTCAATGTGGCCATCTAGAGGATAAATGTGAAAGAGCTTGTTGGATAGTGATGTAAATAACTACACAAGAATGTTTCTGTTCTTTTTCTTCATTTCTAAACCTATATTTTTATTTTTCTATCTCACTATATATGTCCATTTTAAATTCTTTTGCACCAATTTAAACAAAAATGTAAAAATGGTTGAGAAACACATGCCACCAAATCAGTGATAGCAAAAAAAACCCTTTATATTAAAATTCTTTATTACTGTATGTGTACATTTTCTATAAAACACTCAAAAATTCAAGTTTCAGTTGCTGATTTAATAAAATATATGATACAGTGAAACAAAATATATATATGTATATACATATAATATACAAAGAAACATTCTATAGGGTTTAATCTGTGTATAATGCATCTGCTGGATTTGTAAAAAAAAAAATAAAAATAAAAAAAATTACCAGGACTTTTTCATCTAGTATACTGTATTAGTACACTTTAACAAATAGTATTAATTTATGACAGGCTGTGCTGAGATTCATCAAAATCTAATTTACATATAGATATGTTTAATGTGTATAGGTGTATAAAATGCATACTACTGCAGTAAAGTCAAACTCAACAGTCAATTTCATTGTTTTTTGATATCTTGGGACATGAATTCTGATTAACATTGAAGAATCCTGAGGTCCACTGTTCAGGCCAGATCATATCATATCTCCCTGAGGATCTTTTTTAATTTCTTCAGAACCAAATTACTTTTTTTCTGGATTATTTGAATTAATTTAGGTTTTTACATGGTGATTCCTGCCCCTATTTATCTGATTTTGATTTATCTTAAAATGTCTTATGAAAGTTCTCTAAAATAAAATAACAATGTAATGATGACAGAACTTTGTTATTTAATAAACAAAAAATAATTGATATGATAAATAAATGAGAAACAAATGAAAGTTTGTGAAAGTTGTTTTTGAGTCTGTTTAATGCCAACTAGCTTAATGTGTCAACATAAATATCTTGATATGTGTAAATTAATGCTGTGAAAACCTAATACAAAAAAAACTCTTTTATTAAAAAAAATGACAAATGAATAAAAACCAATTAAAATAAATCAACCATCATGCAAAAATGACTATGAAACTAAAAGCTACAATTCACCACAATTTTTAATCTCAAATCAATTGAAGTTAAATTCATGCTAAGTTGTATTCACTTTTAATGCTAACTCTAGCTGAGGTTTATAAAAACATTACAAAATATGGAATCAGATTAAAGAAAATAAGAATTTATGTTAAATCCACCTGCAGAAATTTTGAAGTCTATCACAACAAATTTGGATTGATCTTCCCTAATTCACCTATGAATTGTGACAGGGCGATACTCAGTTTGTGGCTTTCAAGAGGTTCACTCGAATCTCTGTGCCTCGTTGTTGGCAAAATCACCATGCCACATTATCGGTTCTGTAAGCAGAACTGTGTGTAACAGCAAACATACACTGATTTGATGTTAACATTTTTGCAGCGTTTACAAAGATTCCTTCTTCAGTGTAATATTTGAGGAACATAACGTTTTTAATACTCTCAGTTTCATTTTAAAGAATTGCTTTCAAATCCAGTAAACATTTCTATATGCTTTTTAAAATTCTTGATAAAGATAAAGCTTTACCTGTTCATAATAATGATTCATTATTCAGTGCATAATTATATTTTATATTACTTCTTCCTCTTCTTTCGGCTTCTTCGATTAGGGGTCATCACAGTGGATCATCCGTCTCCATACCCCCCTGTTCTCTACATCTGCCTCTTTCAAACCAACTACCTGCATGTCTTCCCTCACCACATCCATAAACCTCCTTTCTGGTAGCTCCGTTCTCAGCATTCTCCTACTGATACACCCCATGTCCCTCCTCTGCACATGTCCAAACCATCTCAATCTCATCACCTTGTCTCCAAAACATCCTACATGCGCTGTCCCTCTAATAAACTCATTTCTAATCCTGTCCATTGTTGTCACTCCCAACAAAAACCTCAACATCTTCAGCTCTGCTACCTGCGGCTCCACCTCCTGTCTTTTACTCAATGCCACTGTCTCTAAACCATACAACATCTCAAGTCTCACCACAGTCCTATAAACTTTCCCTTTTACTCTTGCAGATACTCTTCTATCACAAATCACTCCTGTCACTCTTCTCCACCCACTCCACCCTGCCTGCACTCTTTTCTTCACTTCTCTAACACACTATCCATTACTTTGCACTGTTTACCCCAGGTACCTGAACTCCTCCACCTTCTTCAGCTCTTCTCCCTGCAACCACACCACTCCACTGCCCTCCCTCTCATTCACAAACATTTACTCTGTACACTCCTACTGACTTTTATTCCCCTTCTCTCCATCAGGTACCTCACCAGACTCTTCTCAACCTGCTCCCTAATCTCACCACAAATCACAATATCATCCGCAAACATCATAGTCCATGGAGACTCCTGTCTGACCTCGTCCGTTAACCTTTCCATCACCACTGCAAACATAAAAGGGCTCAGAGGTGATCCTTGATGCAGTCCAACCTCCACCTTGAACCAGTCTGTCGTACCTACTGCACACTTCACTGCTGTCACACTGTCCTCATACATGTCCTACACCACCCTCACATACTTCTCTGACACACGTGTTGTATGCTTTCTCTAAATCCACAAACAATTCTATATTATATTATAAATAGTATTATTTATAGAATGATAGACTTTATGTATTACAGATATGTATAACTTACATTCCAACTCTATAGTTGTAATATTTCTAGATGCTTCTTTTATGTCTTTATATTTAAAGCATGGATACTGGTTCTTTTTTTGACAAATTTGCTTCACAGCTTCAAATACACTAAGAGTTCATTTGAATAAAAAAAGGGAATAAGGTATAAGGTTGTGAGAGTGAGGGGAATTTGTGTATCACACTAATCATAATATTGACATCATATTACATTAGATGTGACTGTATTTGAATCGTGCTTTTTAAAATTGTCTTTCTTTACATAAATGAATTATGAATATTTTATGAATATACATTTAAAATGTACAAATTAGTCTGTACATTTATCCCTAATGAGTGAGCCAGTGGTGACTGTGGCAAGGAAAAAATAGATGGTATGTGGAAGAAACCGTGAGAGCAACCAGACTCAAAAGGGAACCTCATCCTCATCTGGGTGGCACCGGCAGTCCAAAATTATAGTTAAATCACTGTTGAGGTTATCAACTGTTCACTGACAGGAATGTGAGTAAAATGGTTCATGGTGATTTCAGTCTTAAGCCATTGTATCAAATCACAATCAAAATCCATCCTCATAGTTCTCGAGTTTAACCATCCACATGTAATAATTATTTCTACCATTATCATACATCGCAAAAAAGTAATGAGAATTATTATTTTTTAATTACAAACGCTAATATGGTTGTAAAAATTATATATTTGTAACTACTTTTTGCCTTAAAACCTACTACCTTGCTAATGACGATAGTGACTGGATTTGATGCTAGACTAGCATAACATTATCAAAGAAAACAGGATTCAATATAAATGAAGCCTGTTACTGTTAGTAGAAAATAAAAATACAAATATATATATATATTTGGAAATAAAGGAAAAAGCAATTACAGTGTTGAACTTTACCAAACAAACTGATGCAAGAAAGAAAAATGTAGATCCTTAAATAAATTCTAGGTTTACTTCAGTATAATAAAAGTTTTTTCCTCACAAAGTTTGAGGCACAAGTGCACCTGTAGGAGCCATTTTATTTGCCATGTCTGTGTACATTTTAGTGTACGTTTTATGAAGGTGAAGAAGTGAGTGAAGAAGCACCTATTTCTTTCTTGGGAATGAAGTGAGGTAAACGAGTGAAGTGCAGTATTCAATTTAAGCAATAATAGCAGTGTTGGACAATAACAAAGTCAATGTAATTTTTTGCTGTATTTATGTAGCTTTATTTATGTTTTTGTAGTCTATTGAAGTATTTTCATTTGGGGAAACTTTTACTTTAAATTCACTACAAATATAGTTTTTACCTAACTACATTTCGCAAAATCAGTCGTTCTTTTTTATTTATGTTTAGTTTAAAACATTACTGGTCAATCAGGCAGCCAATCAGGGTAAAGAGCATGCTCTGTTTCAATGTTAAGTTGTTTTCTTTGCTCCTTGATGGTATCTACAGTAATCCCCCGTTTATCGCAGTGGTTACGTTCCAAAACCGCCCGCGATAAACGAAAAACTGCGATAAACGGACGCCAACCCAAAAATGCTATTTTATGTATACAGTACTGTACTGTATTAAATTTTTATTTCAATTATAAATTCTTATATTTTTATTAATAGATTTCATTATTTCAACATAAAACTTCATAAAAACAATTCCCTGTATGTTTTTTGGTCTATCGTGCTCTCCTTTGATGGCCTCGAATGAAATAGTACTCTTTTGCTTTTTCCCCTGACATTAAAACAAACAAATGTAATGATTTGTGGATGAATTGCCATGATATAAAGCATTACTAAAATTATAGCCAGAGTGCTCTTCTTTAAGAGATGTTTTAACATAGCCGAAAACAGTATTAATACTGTTAAAATTGAAATATGAAAGAAGAGTTTTTAACTGCATCAATCGTGATTAAGCACAGATTTGTCGGTATTCCTCATCAGCTCTTACTAGCTTTGATCAAAGTAAAGTGATTATGTCCATTACGTCCATTATTACAAATAAAATAAAAATGAAGGGGTTCCCTACAGCATTCATAGTAACAAATGTGCTTGCAGCGTGATTACTTAATTTACCCGGAAACAACAAATTCTGTTTTCTGATTGGTTGCTAGTCGGCATTTAACTCTGAATAAATGGAGACAGCAAAAAAGAGAACTTCCCTCTGTATGCATGAGTCTCAACTATTCATTTAATATAGATTGACAAGTTTTCCCTAAACTTTGGAGCCCAGTATTTGTAATATACACCAACCAGGGATTACTTTATGGCCACCAATCAGGCATAACATTATAAGCAACAGACTAATATTGTGTTGGTCATTCTTTTGCGGCCAAAACAGTTCTGACCTGTCGAGCATTAACAGCATTAACTTATTCAGCAATTTGAGCTACAGGAGCACACAGACCAGCCTTTACTTCATGACTCTGTCACTGGTTCACCACTATTCCTTCCATGGAGCACTTTTGATTCTGACCACTGCAGACCAGGAACATCCCACAAAAGCTGCAGTTTCGGAGATGCTCTGACTCAGACGTCTAGACATCACAATTTGTCAGACTCGCTCAAATCCTTACCCTCGCCCATTTTTCCTGCTTCTAACATCAGTGTTATTTACTTTACCGCTCATACTGTTATAATGTCATAATGTTATGCCTGCTATTCTTAGACAACAGCACTGAGCTGCTTTCTGCTCCTGTACCTCATACTGTGTGCTTCTATAATATCTTACTGTATCTACTCATGTATATTTATATTCATGAGTAGATACATTTCATTGGCCCTGATAATAAAGTTGAATCAAATCAAATGTAATCTAATATATGAACATTTTTAAAAGAGGTACTGTTAAAATCATTTTAGTTAAATGAGATGCATTTTTCTGTTCTTCTTCTCTCATAACTGCCGTACAATTAGAAAGTTCCTCTATACAGCACTGACAGAATGGAAATAAAAAGATCACATCCTCTTTCTTGGGTGTTGGAGTTTCACATCTGCTTAATGGGTCTGAGGTGTGATACAGCCATTTGAGCCGCTGAGACAGAAACATACTCACGGACATTGCTAACAAACAATCCACGGCACAAGCAAGGCAAGTGTTGTTCAACTATTTCATAGAAATCTGCCGTTATTTATTATTTATCAGAGACTGAAGGTGGATTGATTTAAAAGTTGTTATGGATCATTTAGTTTCAACAGCCAGTCCTGTTTTAAGTATTTGCCTCAGACACCAGTGAAATAAGTGTGGGTTGTTTTCTGCTTTTCATCCAGATGATAGCTGTGTTCGTGTTGCTTTTGCTGAGACTGGTTTCTGGCAGTATTGTTTGTCCAGACGGGACAGAATGTGACGACAAAAATACCTGCTGTCCAGCTAATACAGGATATGCATGCTGCCATTATCCATTTGTAAGCATAAACAATTAATAAACTAATGATCTGTTTGTTAATTTAATGCATTCATTCAAAGTAAATCTTATATAACAATCTTCCATGTATTTTAAGGCTGTTTGCTGTCCAGACAAAGCCCACTGCTGTCCACAAGACTACCAATGTGACCAGGAGACTGGGACATGTAAGAAAAATGGGCTTCATTTGTATGGAATCTCTCATTCCCGTCAGATACCTGCACAAAAGAAAGAGAAAATAACTCCTGTTCCTCTGGGGAAATCTGACAATCCTTTAGTCTCTTGTGGCAACTTCTACACCTTCTTCAAATCTCTGACTTTAAAAAGGGTAAGATTTGTGTTATGTGTAAGTAAGTAAACACCAAGAGACATTCAGTTATAGGTAATTAATATAGAACAAGAAAGAAAAGTATAAAAACAGCGATTTACCTTGTGTGAACTTATAATTTCTTTTTTTCCCATAATGAAATTGTGATGGTAAGTGGTGCACAGGAGAAAGGGTGTTTTTCACAAAATAGATGTCTCTGGAAAAAAGATATATGGTGTGATATTTTTAGGTAATTATCATGTGCAAAAATCTATATTTTTTATATATTTCTTTTTGTTATCATATACAATTGTTTATTTATTATCTTACGAAAGATATCTTATGTCATCTTTTTCTTCTGAATTAAGTGAAGGAAGTCGAGTATAGTGCAGTATTAAATGAAAATTGGTGAAAGTATTATACAGTGGGGCAAAAACGTATTTAGTCAGCCACCAATTGTGCAAGTTCTCCCACTTAAAAAGAGGAGAGAGGCCTGTAATTTTCATCATAAGTACACTTCAACTATGAGAGACAAAATGAAAAAAAGAAATCCCGAAAATCACATTGTCTGATTGCAAGATTTCTGGCTCTTACAAACCTGTAACTTCTTCTTTGAGAGGCTCCTCTGTCCTCCACTTGTTACCTGTATTAATGGCACCTGTTTGAACTCGTTATCAGTATAAATGACACCTGTCCACAACCTCAAACATTCAGATTCCAAACTCCACTATGGCCAAAACCAAAGAGCTGTCACCAGAAACAAAATTGTAGACCTGCACCAGCCTGGGAAGACTGAATCTACAATAAGTAAGCAGCTAGGTGTAAAGAAATCAACTGTGGGAGCAATAATTAGAAAATGGAAGACATACAAGACCACTGATAATCTCCCTCGATCTAGGGCTCCACGCAAGATCTCACCTCGTAGGGTCAAAATAATCAGAAGAACAGTGAGCAAAAATCCCAGAACCACACGGAGGGGGGCCTAGGTAATGACCTGCAGAGAGCTGGGACCAAAGTAACACACTACGCCGCCAGAGACTCAAATCCTGCAGTGCCAGACGTGTCCTCCTGCTTAAGCCAGTACATGTCCGTGCCCGTCTGAAGTTTGCTAGAGAGCATTTGGATGATCCAAAAGAGGATTGGGAGAATGTCATATGGTCAGGTGAAACCAAAACAGAACTTTTTGGTAAAAACTCAACTTGTCATGTTTGGAGGAGAAAGAATGCTGAGTTGCATCCAAAGAACATCATACCTAGTGTGAAGCATGGGGGTGGAAACATCATGCTTTGGGGCTGTAACCAGGACGACTGATCCGTGTAAAGAAAAGAATAAATAGGGCCATGTATTGTGAGATTTTAAGTGAAAACCTCCTTCCATCAGCAAGGGCATTGAAGATGAAATGTGGCTGGATCTTTCAGCATGACGATGATCCCAATTACACCACCTGGGTAATGAAGGAGTGGATTCGTAAGAAGCATTTTAAGGTCCTGGAGTGGCCTAGCCAGTCTCCAGATTTCAACCCCATAAAAAAACTTTGGAGGGAGTTGAAAATCTGTGTTGCCCAGCGACAGCCCACAAACATCACTGCTTTAGAGGAGAGCTGCATGGAGGAATGAGCCAAACTACCAGTCCGGGTGATCTAGGGTATGTGTAGGGTGTACGGTAAATTAGACAAAGAGTGAATGGAGAGGGAGCTCTTTTAAGGGGACCTTGTTATGGGAAAACAGGTGCAGGTGATTAATAGGAGGAACACTGGAGTCTATTGTGAAATTTTTTTAAAAAAGCGTCAAGCACACATTTTTTTATAGATCTCTACGATTAAGTGAGAATCCCTCATTCATGTCTGTGAAACTTAGCCATTACTCAAGGAATGTACTGAGAAATTGAACTTAATTGAAGTTATAAAAAATGTATAAAAACCTCACTCAGGTAAAAGTGAAAGAATTCAGTCAGAAAGTGAAAGTAAACTTCAACAAAGTCAGGTGCAAACTAACTCAGCACAAATGTTGACTAAAACTTACACTGTTATAATGTGCCTTTTATGCAAAAATCGCTTGTATTTACTCTGTAGGACTTTACAGTTGATGAATGGTTAGCGAGAGTAACGCATTTTTTAACAGTAAAATAACCAAATGCATCAGTATGTGATCACTTAGGTGGGAATTAAAATGATAAATGATGATAAAACTGAAAAGAAAATGTTGTGCAATTTTAGCTACTCAATTTTATACAAACTGCTCTAGTTTCGATGTTGTATCTGAAATTTTAATGTAAGTGCATAAGGAAATGTAAGTGTTAGCTAGAGTTTGCGCTCACATTTTCCACAATGACCTCAAAATTAGCGACGCTTAGGGTATAAATCGTTTTCATTCACCCGTATTTTTTATTTATTTTTTATTAAAATAATTTACATGTAAGAAAATTATTGTTTTTAGAGATATTAGCCCCATTCCCAAGTCCCAACACACCATTTAACCCCTGAACATTTCTACTTATTATTTGTTTATTTGCCCATAACTACAGTGAAACTACAGCAAAAGTATTATGTGAGTAAGGAATCCATTTCACAACATGCCAACGGAAGTGAAAATCATCTATAAAAAATAAGAGTGTATGAATAAGTGAGGGGAAATGATTCAGATTTATGACCCATAATAAAGTTCTATTTATGTTAGGAATAAAAAATAACTAAAGAATATACTTTTTAAGATAAATAATCAACAATATGTTAACATTTTTGTATGTCTGATTTTATTTTTAATGATCTAAAACAAAAAGAAAATTGCAAAATATTATATAATAATATAATATTAAATAATTTCCCTAGAAACCAAGTGCTAAAAACATTTTTGTCTGCACAACTGCATGTAATGTCCACAGCTCTAGCATGTGTCAGCTATAGTCAGTGGTCATTGCCTTAACCCCATGACTCCCGTGTGATGTGGGTATGACAGTCTGGTCTTTTGAAATACAAACTCATGACATATGTTAAACTTTATTGCTTTACAGTTCATAGTATGTGTTCCGAAACAAACTGTGTCATTTCTGTGTAATTAAAACATTGCGATCTGTAACATCTGCTTTACCATATTAAATTATATAACAACCCACAATGTTTCCCTAAGCGACAATATGGATGGTAAGATTCACAGATTCACATCTATGCATTGGCTTAAAAGTTAAGTGTTAAAGTTAAAGTTGCATCGATTTAAAAAAGTGTGCATCGGACACAAGTTGGCATTTGTATCCCGATTCATAATTTTTTTTAACAGATGTGCATCAGTAAAAAAATATTTATATATAATTATTAGTAAATGTGCAATACTTTTATTACTAAGCAATAATCTGTGACCAAAATTTTATATGTAGATTGATTTATTTTTGCTAAACCATTTCTCGAGCGCGTTCTCTCAGTACCACTGCTGCTACGTGAAAAAGACAGAGGCGTGTCCCGAGAGTCACATAGAATACAGATTAACATGGCAGAGGTAGAGCTGCGTCTTTCTGTAGACACAACAGGAAAAAAACTCTGGTTTTATTTAATCTTTTTTTCTTTTTTTTGTTGCACAACAAAGTGCCATTTGTAATAAGGCCATGTTTTAAAATACTCTGGTAAAAGTTGAAGTACTGATTAAATTTTTTACTTAAGTGAAAGTAAAGAAGTCTTGGCTCTGCCATGTACTTAAGTAAAAAGTAGTTATTACTTCTACATGTTTTAGCTGTTAACTGGACCTCACATCATATTAGATAGATAGATAGATAGATAGATAGATAGATAGATAGATAGATAGATAGATGGATGGATGGATGTGATAGCCTCCTGGGTTAATGTCAGTATCCCCACGAGGATGAGTTTGATTCCTGGTCGAGCTGGTTGCTGTATTGGTAAATAAAACTTCTGGACCTTGTCCCCTCTAAAAACATTTCAATTCTGTCCTTTCTGTGTTGGAGTAATTTATTGATTTCCTTTTCTTTAATGAAAGATAACTCCACCAAAAAAATGGCACTTCTGTGGTAGCTCAGTGGGTTAAGGCTTGTGCCTGAACATGGACCTTAATATAGTCCACGCTGGTGATAAGGTTTCAAAGCCAGTCCCACATGCCTTCTTTCTTACTGCACTGGCATGAAAAAAAGTATGAACCCTCCAAAAAGCACACATGCTTTTCAGCAGCGGTCGCTCAGTGGATTAAGGCTTGTGCCTCATCTAAACATGCTTCCCAGTATGATTTCTTCCATGGTTCAATGGGTTAGGGCTGGTGCCTCGCTGATGTTGAGGATCAGGGTTTGAATCCTGCGAGTTGTGATGTAGGTTATGTTCCTGCTTCCTAAATCTTTCTTTAGCTTTATATTCTTGTGTTGATGGTTTAAAGGTAGATAGACCTGCTCTAAACAAACTTCCGGGCCTGTCTTCCCTGATTGTTCAGTGGGTTAAATCAGGTTTCTTGCTTTTGGTGGGGTTCAGGGTTCGAATCCTGCTTTCTGTCTTCCTACATCTTTCTTTAGAGATATTTTTTTGTTTTTAATGGATTGAAAAGAACGATAGACCTGCTCTAAACAAGCTTCCTAGCCTGTCCTTACCAATGGCTCAATGGGTTAAGGTCAGTTTCTTGCTGGTGGTGAGGATCATGGTTCGAATCCTGCTTTCTTCCTGCTATTTACAATGTGCGTTCAACTTGTGCTACTTACATCTGTATTCGCTTCCTACATCTTTCTTTAGCGTTAAATTCTTGTGTTGATGGTTTGAAAAGAATGATAGACCTGCTCTAATCAAGCTTCCCATCCTATTTTATACTGATGGCTTAGTGGGTTAAGGCTGGTACTTTGCTAATGTTGGTGGTCAGAGTTCAAACCTGGCTTTCTGTCTGCTAGTCAAGAGATAGGTTAAATTCCTTATTCTTACATCTTCATGTTCTTGTGTTGATGGGTTAAAAAGAAAGATAGAAACAAGCTTCCCAGCTTGTCCTTCCTGATGGTTCAGTGGGTTAATGCTGGTGCCTTACTATGGTGTGAATCAGGTTTCGAATCCTGCTCTGTCCCTGCTAGTCACATCATAGGTTTGCTTCCTATGTCTGTCTTTAGCATTATATTCTTGTGTTGATGCTTTGTAAGAAAAGATAGACCTGCTCTAAACAATCATCACAGCTGGTCCTTCCCGATGGTTCAGTGGGTTAAGACTGGTTTTTCGCTGTTGGTGGTGTTCAGGGTTCGAATCCTGCTTTCTGTGTTTCCGTCTGCTCTGAATTTCTTGCTTTGAAGCCTGAAACAAATGATAACCCCCCCCCAAAAAAAGAGGTGTGTTGTGGGACTTAATGGCTTTGTGGTAAAAGCCTTGCCTCTGGGTTCAGAGGTTGCTGGTTCGAATCTGGCTTGTCCCCACACTGGGTAAGCTGTGTGGAAAGTAGTCTCTGGTGAGCAATGAGGTAGTTGACTGTAAACAAAGACTGTGAAGACCTGCTGCTTCACAGCCTCAGAAAAAGTGAGGGTGATAGGTTTTGGCAAAATTCTTCCCTATATATGCAAAACCAAGTCGATACTTTTTTGAACGTTTTTGCTTCATAACCCCCTGTTTTCAGCTACTCAGACACCGGGGGGGCAGATGCCCGGATATAGCCCCCCTGCTTCAGGATACGCCCTCCGAAGGGTGATAGGTTTTTGCAAAATTCTTCCCTATATATGCAAAACCAAGTCGATACTTTTTTGAACGTTTTTGCTTCATAACCCCCTGTTTTCAGCTACTCAGACACCGGGGGGGCAGATGCCCGGATATAGCCCCCCTGCTTCAGGATACGCCCTCCGAAACCACATCCAACCTTCCACGCAGCCATTTCTGACACCTTACTTACTACGGCCACCTGAACAATCCACACTCTTAACTTTGAACCCTGGCCGGGGTTTGAACCGGCAACCTCTTAACCCAGAGGTAAAGCTCTTCCAATTGAGCCACAGGATCTCCTGCAAGAAACTGATTTTTAGGACCTTTTTTGGTTCTTTTAAAAACTTTTTAAAGAATTTAAAGGAAAGCAAAGGTGTAGGAATCAAACCAGGTGAGTCAGATAGCAGAGACCACTTCACTGACCATTAAACCAACACAGGAGAGGCAAACAAGCCTTTGCTAATTGGACTCTTGGCTTTTCTATAGTTAGGAGACCAGTGTTTTCTCTTTGTGCTTTTTTTTTTAAAACTTATAATGTTCAATATGAAACTAGAGGTAAGAATCAAACCAGGAAAGTCTTTCATCATAGATCACTAATGGCATTACTTCAAAATTCAAAACTCTGTTAGACATGTAAAGAAGCAGGAAAGACAGAGACAAAGACAAAGAGACACAGACACAGCTTTGGAAAGAGTGAGAAACAAATAGAGATACAGCCAGAGAGAGACATATACAGTGAGACAGAGACATTTACTAAAAGAGACACAGAGACAATTAGATAGAGAAAATAGAGAGACAAAGATAGCGAGATATAGCCACTTCCTGTTGGAAGTGTTTATCCAGAGCGACTCTTAATGATCTCATTTACTAAATGAGCAGTAGTGAGTTAAGTGCTTGCTCAGGTGCCCAAAACTGGCAGCTTGGAGGTGTTAAACATGTATCATATGTACAGCATGTGATATATATGTAAGCATATGTACAGTGATTAAATATAAAGGCTATATCAGTGCAGAGACGTGTGGACATCATTTAGAGCCTTTGCTATGTTTCCACACGGACAGTTAATGAAGTGATACCGGAGAAAATGCACCTCTTCAAGTCAAGTCAGGAAGCTTATATATATATAAAATTACAGACATTTTACAGATTTAAATGATTTATTGTTTTTATATGTACGATCAATTTAAACAGTAATTTAAGTTTGTGTTGCCATAATGAGGGAAAAACCCACAAAACGCCACCCAGAGGGTAAATTGTGAGAATCTAAGTAAAGAAAGGAAAAATTGCCGTTTAAAATAATTTTGACAGCGATGTATTGTCTTTATATGTACGATCAATTTAAACAGTAATTTAAGTTTGTGTTGCCATAATGAGGGAAAAACCCACAAAACGCCACCCAGAGGGTAAATTGTGAGAATCTAAGTAAAGAAAGGAAAAATTGCCGTTTAAAATATTTTTGACAGCCAAATATATATATATTAATACAAAACGAATTAAAAATGTTGTTACCTAATGAATGTGTCCAGGCTGAAGATCCACATAAAGAACACAAGCAGAGAAAAGATGATGATGATCAGGAATGTGTCTAATCTCAGTCATGTTTATATCACTGACTCCCTCTGTCTCATCCACATTAACCCCAAACTTCTTACTGCCTTCTGTGGTGAGTGAGAGTCAGGACTTTATACACCAGTGGATTGAACGCGCAGTAACAGGAAATCGGTTGTTCGGCTGAAATCGGCACGCAGTGAAAATAAAAATAAAAATATTTCACCAAATCAATGGATTAAAACTAAAATAACGAGCCAGTTTTGAAAATGTAAGAGGTAGAAAGTACAGATATTTGTGTCAAAATGTAATGAGTAAAAGTAAAAAGTTGTCTGAAAAATAAATAGTGGAGTAAAATACTGATACCAGAAAAATCTACATAAGTACAGTAACAAAGTATTTGTACTTCGTTACTTCCAACGATCTGGTTAGAAGTCAGAAGGCACTTAAGTAAATTTGTCTGTTGAACTGTCTAAACCAATTATGTCGCATTGCAGTGAATCGCATTGAATTGTGTTGAATCAAATTGTAATTGTGTCACACTGCATCATAATTACATTTTATTGGGTATACATTTTATCGATACGGTAACAATACTGATATTGCTTCTCAATACCGCTATAAAATACAATATTATTATTTTTTTCAATTTAAAGTTATTCTATTACTATTGAATTTAAGTACTGCAGTTTACAAATGGCTCTATACAAACAGAAAAAGGAACATAAAGCACTCTTTAAAATGTGTGAGAGCGAGAGAGAGAAAGAGAAAGAGAGAGAGAGAGAGAGAGAGAGAGAGAGAGAGAGAGAGAGAGAGATTTCCTCAGCATACCACAGCACAACATATTTGAATTAGCGGTCGACCGATACTTAGCCCGATAGCTACATTGGATCGTAAATAAAGCCGAATTTAATCAGGTTTGAAAACAGATCATTTACTGTTGTAGTAGGCAAATGCTATAAAAAAGAGAATGGAACGGAGAAATGCAGCAAGCTAACAGATTTGATAAAAAAAGGAAAAAAATATACATTGGTGTACAAATGCATGTTTTATTTTCATGTGGTACCTCCATCTTACACAAACTCCGCTTTGCATAACTTCCAGGTACAGTTTTCTTTGTTGTGTTTATTATAAAATGCTCCCATGCCTTGGATGACTTGAGACGCACACTTTTTCCTGCTGCCGGGTGATCCTGTACTGTACTGTCCGCCATTTTCCAAAGCGGCTGTGTTATTTTACCATCACACTAATCCCCTAAAGACTTAGCATTTAATTTAGTTATTGAACTTGAAGTGTATAATAAGAACTACAATAAAAAAAAAGTCATGTAGCTCTTTTAATTATGACGAAATAAATGCAAATAGATTAACCAAGAACAAGTCCATCCTTTATAATTATTTGTGGTTAATTAGATTAGATTCAACTTTATTGTGATTGCAAGAGTACATGTACAGAGCCAATTAAATGCAGTAATGCTGCTCTCATACTCGTGCAAAGCCTCTCTGAATGACTAAATAGCGTTATTCTCTGCAGGATCAGTGTTGTCAGTGCAAGGCAGGCTGCTGTCCCAACGGGTTTCACTGTAATGAGAAGACCAAAGCCTGCGTGAGAGACTCCGATCCCTCGACTCTAATAAAGTCCACATTAAATCTCCAGAGTCGGTCTGGAGTTATACACTGCAGTGACCAATTCTACTGCCCAGATGGAAACACTTGCTGCAAGACACCCACCAGCCAGTGGGCATGCTGTCCATATACTCTGGTATCTATCTATCTATCTATCTATCTATCTATCTATCTATCTATCTATCTATCTATCTATCTATCTATCTATCTAATCATCCTTTATAATTCTAATGAACTCATTTATTTTATTGTACATTCTTTTATAGGGTCAGTGCTGTAAGGATGGACTGCACTGCTGTGAATATGGCTATGACTGCAATTTGACATTTACAAAGTGCAAAAAAAAAAGAGGCTACTCTATCGTTCCCGCTGGTGTCACCAAAGAAGCGCTTCTCCTCTGAATCTTCGTTCCTTGAGCCAAAAAGGCGAGAACCCTAAAGAGCAATATAAATTCAAAGTTTGCAATTTCTATTTTTTTAGTCATTTTTTTTCTCAATGAACAAAAATAAATCACATGAATTACTGACTTTTATGCACATACGAATAAATAAAAAGTGATTTTTTTAAATCAGAGTTTTGTATTATATTTATTTCTAGTTTAATTCCTATTGTATAGCCTACATGCTATTTAAGAATTTCTGGAAGTTTTTTCTCTGTATATTTTTATCTTCTTAATGAGCCATAATTTATATGTCACACTGTCTCAGTATTCACCACTGCATTAATTGTTCACCTGACAAGTAGCTATTTGGCTAAAAGTATGTGGACACGTGACTCCATCCATGTGTGCTTTTTGAACATTCCTTTATAAATTTGTCCCTCTTGACTATTATAATAAGCTACATTCTTGTGAGAAAGACCTTCAACTATATATAGGAGCAAAATTGTGGTAATTTATTATTTTAGGCACAAGACCAATCTGAAAGTAAGGTGTTGATGTTGGGTGTGGGGGTCTGTGGATCAGTTCATCCTAAAGGTACACTGTGAAAAATTAGGGTAGTTTCTTCTCATTTTATATATGAAATTATTTGTTAAATATTCAGAATGGAGTGATTTATTGTGTTGTTATAGATTAAATAAATACATGATTAAGAAAAAAAAAGTGTGCTTGACGATCCCTCTAAACTTTTTAGCGTCCCCTAGTGTGGGTTACGATCTCCCTTGAGTTACAGTAATGGCAATGGCATACAAAAGCATCCTATACAATTGGTGCTTCCAAATTTGTGGCAAAAAAAAACAAAAAACAGGAAAGAACCACAATTATGTGAAGCTCTCCAGCAGTACAATCGTAGACAGCAGCAAATCAGCTGATGCTTAGTCCCAACAAAACTGCTTTCCAACCCATGAAATTCATTTCCATGTGAACATCCTGTGACCTCTATGAGAAACTCTCTGAATGCAACTTTGGGTAAACCATGGACAATCAACAGTCCTTCTCATGTTGCTGATCTAACACGCTCATGTTGATTTCTCCTTTACAATAACAGGAGAATACATGAATTTTCATCCACAGGACAGCTTAGGTGTTTGTTCTGTTCCTCGTCATCTCAATACTAGACTCTTGGCATGTCTGTCTCCAGAAGACATCACTTCACCACACCACACCGCTGCTCTATTCCCTCCATTCCTGTAGTTGCTCACATCAGCTTTAAAAAACTGAAGCTTGCCTACAATGCCAAAAATAGACCAGCTTTCTGACCTCACAGCATTTATCTCACCCCACAGTGCTTGATATGTCTTTTGGGCAAATCTTCTCTGTCATTGCACTGAGTTTCCCACTAGATGGCGTCAGAGATTCATTGACATTTCCAATGTTTGTTTTGACGTCCCCCCCCCTCTGTAGTCAGTGGTCCTGCTGAGTGTGTTATTTGAAACAAACTCCACTTAAACACTATATTAGAGACAATCAAAAGATTAGTAATGTAGATCATTAATTAAATTAAATTAGTTTTCATAGCTGTCACACCTTCTCGGTATTAACTTTTATTTTAATTGTATAACTAACACATTTGGCTATGGACATGTGACTATCACACCCATGTGTGCTTTTGCATTCTTCTGGGTAGCTTTTGCATTAGTTATTGGTGCAGCATGTTAATCTTTCAGGTACTGATGTTGGGAGTGGGGGTCTGTCATTCAGTTATCCACAATGCATTTACACTTGTTTTGCAAAAAAATACACCCTGGGATAGGACTCCAGTTCTTTGCAAATTGCACGAAAAAAGAAAGAAGAGACATAAGATAAGATATACCTTTATTCGTCCCACAGTGGGGAAATGTCTGTGTTACAGCAGCAAACAAAAAGAAATGTGCAAATATATATATACAAAAAAGTAGAAACATAATACAGTATATACAACACAATGTATAAATACAAAAGAAGAAAAAGAGACCACCAATAAGTAGTTACGCTATCAAACATATTGCACATAATAATATTGCACAGTTTTAAATTATTGTTATTGCACATTTATTGCAGAAAAAACTGCTATTGTTATTATTGCACAGTTAAACACAATAACAGTGTGTATTATGGTGACTGGTTTACTGGAAGCAGCTCTGATTGTAAAGTCCAATAGCAGCAGGGAGAAAAGACCATCTCTATTCTTCAGAAACTTGGTGTAATGGTTGTAATGTGGACATGAGGCAAAATTTTAAGTAGATTGTCTTTAAAGAGTACTAAAGAAATCACCCAGATGCAAAATGTGCCAACATATTTTTCTAATATCTAATGACAGCGATAAACTTAAATATATAGGATTTAATCAAGCCTATAAGGTGTAAAGCTAGATTTATAAGTATAATATATAAATATATAATTGGAAACAGGGAAAAACAATTTTAACTTTATCAATACATTGTAATAGTTTATTTGTCCCAATAGACCAAATTCTTGAAAATTCTAGAACAAAATCTTTTCCACACAATTTTAAATAAACAATATTTTGATCATATTGGCCCTTTTGGCTTTCCACAGTCACAGCTCCACCTTAAGTACACTCCAGGGTCTGATAAGGAAACTAAGAAATCTGGGTGCTTCACTGCGGAACAGAGGTTTTGTATGTAAGTTTGCTGTTCCTATACATAGGTAATACTATATCTACTAATACTACATGATCCTATACATAGGAATTATTCAACAAATAAACTATAATATATAAAACACTATGTTGAAAGCAATGAAGTTTTTTTAATGACAGTTTCTTGAACAGGGATTATAAATGGATTAGGAGTTTTAAGGATTTGAATTATATTTTAGTTCAGTTTGAAAGATTGGGAGGGAAAAGATTCTAATATAAATTTAATTTAGTTTTATTTGTAGAGTGTTTTTTAACAATGCACATTGTCCCAAAGCAGTTTTACAGAGATAAAGTGGTTATGAAATATGAATGTATACGTTATATAAGATCATCTACAATGAACCAGCCAGTGGAAACAGTGACAAGAATAACTTCCCTGGCAGGTAGGAGGAAGAAAGCTTAAGAGGAAGCAGACTCAAAAAAAAAAAAAACGTCCTTATCTTGGTGGCATCAGAAGTCTATTCATTACAGTTCTTTAATTGTGGTGGGTTTTTGAATGGAGAACTGTTCATGCAAATTGCGATCCTAAGTCACTGTGGTAGACTCTTTACATTAATTACAGTCCAAATCCATCCCCATAGTTCATGGGCTGCTCAGTATCATGGATCTTTCGGTAGATAAGAATTATTAAGTATGTTTCGGTGTGTGTGATCAGGGTATGAGAAGGAGAAAAGACCTTCTGTATCGTTCCTTTAGACACTTAGGATATAACAGTCTGCCACTAAAGGAGCTCACAGATTAAAAGTGTGAGCCAGAAAGCATCACAAACATGAGGAAACTCTTTAATAAAAGATGGCCACCACACCACCGTCGATAGAAAACCTGAGTAAACACATGAGAGTAGTAGGATGAAAGCATCTAAACATCCCAATTCAACTTAATTCTCTATAACCATGATCTCTGCAGATCTGCTTATTTACTTAACAAAACTTACTGACAAATGACTTGACTAAATTAATGTGTTTAGCCTTGATTTGAGTCGGCTCAAAACCGACTGAGACGGTGTTTGAGTCCCAAACACTGATTGGAAGGCTGTTTTATTACTGTGGTGCTGCTGTAGTCTTCATATTCTGAGGTACCAACAAATAGCCTGCACCTTTTGACCCAAGATCGTTTTAGTGAAACATACAACTGTGCATCATCAGCATAGCAATGGAAGCTAATATGAAGTTTTATATATATATATATATAAATTCAGTGGCCTAAGACAGATTTCCTTGGTGTTTCCTCTCTCAGTGAGTGTAGTCTAGCAGGGAGAATATTATGATGGTGGTGTCAAACGCTGCACTAATATCAAGAAACACAAGCAAGGAGACACAGCCCTGATCAGAGGCCGCTGTCTCTGAGCTATGATGAGGCCTAAATCCTGATACATTTTATGAATGTTATTTCTATGCAGGTATGAGCATAACTGCTCTAATATAACCTTTTATCTACACTCTTGCAGATAAAGGGGAGGGATTAATATTGGCTTATAGTTGGAACGCTGACAGGGGTTGGCGGTTTGATAACCTGTTTGAGAACAAGTTTGAAATCGTCTGCTATTATCTGTATGAATAAACATGTTGCTAAAGGATCTAGAACAGAATTTGATGATTGTGATGCATAAATAAATGTATTTGCTATCTTTAAAACATCATATATTGATGATTGCTGTTATAACTAGAATGTGACATTTCTCCTGAAGAAAATGTGAGTAGTGCTTGCCGGTGCAACAGTCGACACCACCAGGCGTGCGTCTTTTTAGTGCCGACCGAGAGACAAGCGGTTCGCCTGCGCACGCCTGTAATTGCCCTTGTTTTTCAGGGGGGTTGAGGGGGGTGCCAGTGACACACGTTGTCTGACTCCACTCGCAGTGACGAGCATTTTGACATATAGCGTTAGTTTTTTAGCCTATTTGGGATAATGGTGGGGGCGTGGCTTTAGGTGACATCACGCTGAGTCTGTTAATATGTCACACGTCCCCTTCCTGTATTTTTTTAAACCCCAAATCCCCCACTTTATTGCCCCTACCCCCTTTTTTCCATTCAGTTTGGGGTTATATCATCCCCCATGATGCAGTTAATAGTGAATGAACTAATAGTCTGGATTTTCTGCCAAATTTAATTTTTTATTCGATCAATAAACAAAATTCATAAAATTATCACTGCATATTGAGAAAAATAAAAATGTAGGCTATGGACATGTGACTATCACACCCATGTGTGCTTTTGCATTCTTCCGGGTAGCTTTTGCACTAGGTATTGAAACCGCATGTTAATCTTTCAGGTACTGATGTTGGGAGTGGAGGTCAAAGTTGGATTTTCTCGAAAACTGTTTAAAATGTGAACACACAACACTCCTCCTATTTTCTGCTAAACTAAATTTTTTTTAATATAGACTATTTTATAACTAGAGCGACAAAGTGAATATACAGTGAGGAAAATAAGTATTTGAACACCCTGCTATTTTGCAAGTTCTCCCACTTAAAAGGTGCATGTCCACTGTGAGAGACATAATCTAAAAAAAAAAAATCCAGAAATCACCATATATGATTTTGAAACTATTTATTTGTATGATACAGCTGCAAATAAGTATTTGAACACCTGTCTATCAGCTAGAATTATGACCCTCAAAGACCTGTTATTCTGCCTTTAAAATGTCCACCTCCACTACATTTATTATCCTAAATTAGATGCACCTGTTTGGGGTCGTTAGCTGCATAAAGACACCTGTCCACCCCATACAATCAGTAAGAATCCAACTACTAACATGGCCAAGACCAAAGAGCTGTCCAAAGACACTAGAGACAAAATTGTACACCTCCACAAGGCTGGAAAGGGCTACGGGGAAATTGCCAAGCAGCTTGGTGAAAAAAGGTCCACTGTTGGAGCAATCATTAGAAAATGGAAGAAGCTAAACATGACTGTCAATCTCCCTCGGACTGGGGCTCCATGCAAGATCTCACCTCATGGGTGATAAACCAGCACATGTCCAGGCACGTCTTAAGTTTGCCAATAACCATTTGGATGATTCAGAGGAGTCATGGGAGAAAGTCATGTGGTCAGATGAGACCAAAATAGAACTTTTGGGTCATAATTCCACTAAATGTGTTTGGAGGAAGAAGAATGATGAGTACCATTACAAGAACACCATCCCTACTGTGAAGCATGGGGGTGGTAGCACATGATTTGGGGGTGTTTTTCTGCACATGGGACAGGGCGACTGCACTGTATTAAGGAGAGGATGTATTGTCATGTATTGTGAGATTTTGGGGAACAACCTCCTCCCCTCAGTTAGAGCATTGAAGATGGGTCAAGGATGGGTTTTTTTTTAACATGACAATGACCCGAAGCACACAGCCAGGATAACCAAGGAGTGGCTCTGTAAGAACATATCAAGGTTCTGGTGTGGCCTAGCCAGTCTCCAGACCTAAACCCAATAGAGAATCTTTGGAGGGAGCTCAAACTCCATGTTTCTCAGCGACAGGCCAGAAACCTGACTGATCTAGAGAAGATCTGTGTGGAGGAGTGGGCCAAAATACCTCCTGCAGTGTGTGCAAACCTGGTGAAAAACTACAGGAAACGTTTGACCTCTGTAATTGCAAACAAAGGCTACTCTACCAAATATTAACATTGACTTTCTCAGGTGTTCAAATACTTATTTGCAGCTGTATCATACAAATAAATAGTATAAACATCATACATTGTGATTTCTGTATATTTTTATTTTAGATTATGTCTCTCACACTGGACATGCACCTACGATGACAATTTCAGACCCCTCCATGATTTCTAAGTGGAAGAACTTGAAAAATAGCAGGGTGTTCAAATACTTATTTTCCTCACTATATGTGATACTGATGGTTGTAATGTGGACATGAGGCCAAATTTAAAGTAGATTGTCCAGATTGGGAACAGAACATGTGCTAACAAATACCTCTAACCTCTAATGACAGCGATAAACTTAAATATATAGGATTTAATCAAGCCTATAAGGTGTAAAGCTAGATTTATAAGTATAATATATAAATATATAATTAGAAACAGGGAAAAACAATTTTAACTTTATCAATACATTGTAATAGTTTATTTGTCCCAATAGACAAATTCTTGAAAATTCTAGAACAAAATCTTTTCCACACAATTTAAAATAAACAATATTTTGATAATATTGACCCTTTTGTCTTTCCACAGTCACAGCTCCACCTTAAGTACACTCCAGGGTCTGATAAGGAAACCAAGAAATCTGGGTGCTGTATGTTGTAAATTTGCTGTTCCTATACATAGGTAATACTATATATACTAATACTATATTATCCTATAAATAGAAATTATTTAACAAATAAACTATAATATATAAAACACTATGTTGAAAGCAATGAAGTTTTTTAATCACAGTTTCTTAAACAGGGATTTTAAATGGATTAGGAGTTTTAAGGATTTGAATTATATTTTAGTTCAATTTGAAAAATTGGGAGGGAAAAGAATCTTATATAAATTTAGTTTAGTTTTATTTGTAGAGTGTTTTTTAACAATGCACATTGTCCCAAAGCAGTTTTACAGAGATTAAGTGGTTATGAAATATGAATGTATACGTTATATAAGATCATCTACAATGAACCAGCCAGTGGAAACAGTGACAAGAATAATTTCCCTGGCGGGTAGGAAGAAGAAAGCTTAAGAGGAAGCAGAAAAACGTCCTTATCTTGGTGGCATCAGAAGTCTATTCATTACAGTTCTTTAATTGTTGCGGTTCGGTGGTGGAGAACTGTTCATGCAAATTGCGATCCTAAGTCACTGTGGTAGACTCTTTACATTAATCACAGTTCAAATCCATCCCCATAGTTCATGGGCTGCTTAGTATCATGGATCTTTCGGGAGATAAGAATTATTAAGTATGTTCCGGTGTGTGTGATCAGGGTATGAGAAGGAGAAAAGACCTTCTGTATCGTTCCTTTAGACACAGCATCACAAACATGAGGAAACTCTTTAATAAAAAATGGCCACCACACCACTGTCAATAGAAAACCTGAGTAAACACATGAGAGTAGTAGGAGGAAAGCGTTTTAATGGTGGGGGCGTGGCTTGAGGTGACATCACGCTAAGTCTGTTGATATGTCACATGTCCCCTTCCTGTATTTTTTTAAACCCCAAACCCCCAACTTTATTGCCCCTACCCCCTTTTTCCCATTCAGTTTGGGGTTATAGCATCTTCCATGATGCAGTTTATAGTGAATGAACTAATAGTCTGAATTTTCTGCCACATTAATTTTTTTATTTGATCAATAAACAAAATTCATAACATTATCACTGCATATTGAGAAAAATAAGAATGTAGGATTGTGCATTTATTATCTTTTATATAGTTATATATGGTGATCTAAGCTTTTCTATACCTTGGAAGGCTGCCTTTTAATGCTAGCAGTTTAGTTTGTGTTCTACTATAATTTCCAAGTGGCCTGTTTCGAGGCGTGTATATTACCATTATACAACGGCGCTAGTTTTTCTCTCAAAAAAATTTAAAAACAAGAGGACATACAAGAGGAGATACATTATCTATAGTGAAGTGGAGCATTTTAGAGATTCAGTAGCCCAGTGGGGTCAGACAGTGATCCAATCCCTATTAATAACTCCGGGGAGATAATGAATTATACACACTGCAGGAGCTGATATTAATGTGCGTTTGACATGGTAATGTGTCAAAGTACATATGCTATGACTGGCAGATTTTAATGATCTGAAATAAATTCAGAGTTGAAAACTATGACTACATTTTATATGAGCTTTGCTTTTTCTCAGAATGCATTTCCTACAAATCAGTTCCTCAATGGAACGACAGTGAAACGTCTTTAAACAATACTGACACAACTGTTTTAAAGGATCACTTCCTGTTTTGTCACATCTGCCTGCTGACTGTGTTTACAGATCAGTACAACTATTTAATGAGCTGAGAAGGAACCTTACAGATACTGTGAACGAACGGTCCACTGCACAAGCAAGGCAAGTGTTCGAGTGCTATTTATACTTTTTATATAGACAACCACACAAACATTAGCATAAGTAAACACAAATTTAAGCAGTCGGTTTTAGTTTTAAATGTATTGTTCGGATTCTGAAATTTTGCTGTCTTTTATAATTTAATTATTGAAGGTAAATTTAAAAAGTGTGTATGTCGATTTTAATGTTGTTGGTGTTTTTCACCAGTATATATGCTTTATTTTCTATTCTTCATCTAGATGTTCGCAATGCTACTGTTACTTACGATTGGACTAGTTTCCAGCAGGACTCTTTGTCCAGACGGGACAGAATGTCAGGAGAGAAATACCTGCTGCCCAACTAAAACAGGATATGCATGCTGCCATTACCCATCTGTGAGCAGAAACTATTTCTTTAAAGGGTTATTAATACCAGAATAATAAAAAAATCATCTAACATAATAAAGATAAAAATGATGCTGCATTCTGACTGAATTGTAGGAATATTCTATATATAGAAACCTTCTTAATATCCTCTATTTTGAACTCTTTGTGTATTTTAAGGCTGTCTGCTGTTCAGACAAAGCCCACTGCTGTCCACAAGGCTACCGGTGTGACCTAAACAGTAGGCTGTGTGAAAAGCAAGAGGTCCCATGGTACAGACTTCTTCCTTCCCCTCAGATACCTGCACAGGAGAACAGTGTTCCTGCTCCTCTGGAGGAATCTAACGATCCTGCAGTCTCTGTAGTTCACTGTGATAATTACTACACCTGCCCTGATGGTACAACATGCTGCAGGACTCCCTATGGGCAGTGGAATTGCTGCAAATACAATGTGGTTGGTATTTGGTCAGTAAATAATGGATGTGAATGTGGTTTATGTGAACAGTCTTAACCTTTTGTCTGATCCTTCAGGGTCAGTGCTGTCGTGATGGCATCCACTGCTGTCCCTTCGGTTATCGCTGTGACAACACGTCCACCCAATGTTTTAGAGGAGCACTGAGATTTCCTGCTGCTCCAAGGATCCCTGCCATGAAGAGCGACAGCATGCAGGTAGAAGACAGAACAAGAACTTTCTCTCTGTTATGCAATAAACGCTAAACATTAGCGAAATGGCATGCTATAAAATGAAAGGGAAACAGGAAGGGGAAAGAAGTTAATCATGAATCAAATCTGTGGCCTTCAATAAGGTTTTTTACTGAATTTACAGCGGATCACAACGGTACATTCTTGTGAAAAGGGAAATGCAAGCTCTCCCTGGTTATAGACTAAAGGTAGAAA
Organism: Silurus asotus; assembly: GCA_024362625.1. NCBI lineage: Eukaryota > Metazoa > Chordata > Actinopteri > Siluriformes > Siluridae > Silurus > Silurus asotus. The sequence continues at coordinate 1,244,435 of MU551628.1, forward strand.
GATTTATCAGTCAGCCAATTAATTAGGAAGATTATTAGGCAGGCACATCTGAGCTAGAGCTAGAAGTGTGAATATATGACGCGATCAGAATTTACACCTTCCGCGATCATTACTAATGGATTTGTGTAGCTTTTTACAATCATGTCTGCTAAGTTGCAAAGAGAAGTGTAAGAATGACAAGTGTCTGTGTGTGTTCATTCTTTATTCCGTCATTGTTTGATTTGGTCAGTTCAGTTTTTTTTCTTGTGTGATCATTCGCTAAGCTATATAGCTAATTGGTGTCGACGAGCTCCATCGCTGATTTAATATGCAGAATCAGCCAGAAAACTGTCCAACTCGAGCCGACAGTTCAGAACACACAGAAAAAAAAATACTAAAGCAGACGGACACTTAAAAACCACCCGCCGTGTCACTACGGCCAAACATCAGCTTAGTGTGTTCCGAGCTTTAAGTTCTTATCCTTTGTTCTTCATATAGCCTCATATACTTCATTGGTTAAATATGATGCTGCATTTGAAGAGAGGATGAGAAGTACTTTGGAGAGAGAACGCAATTAACTTTTTCATAGTAAGGGGGTAAAAAAAGAAAATCGGCAGAACATATTGGCCAAAAAAAGATCTGTTCTATATATCATCATCGGCCAGAGAAAAACCCATATCGGTTGACCTCTAGGACAAACTTCCTCTTTCCCCTCAGATACCTGCACAGGAAGAAGAGAACAGAGTTCCTGCTCCTCTGGAGGAATCTAACGATCCTGCAGTCTCTGTGGTTTTCTGTGATAATTACTACACCTGCCCTGATGGTACAACATGCTGCAGGACTCCCTATGGGCAGTGGACTTGCTGCATATACAATGTGGTTGGTATTTGGTCAGTAAATAATGGATGTGAATGTGGTTTATGAAAACAGTCTTAACCTTTTGTCTGATCCTTCAGGGTCAGTGCTGTCGTGATGGCATCCATTGCTGTCCCTTCGGTTATCGCTGTGACAGCACGTCCACCCAATGTTTTAGAGGAGCACTGAGATTTCCTGCTGCTCCAAGGATCCCTGCCATGAAGAGTGACAGCATGCAGGTAGAAGACAGAACAATAACTTTCTCTCTGTTATGCAATAAACGCTAAACATTAGGGAAATGGCATGCTATAAAATGAAAGGGGAACAGGTAGGGGAAAGAAGTTAATCATGAATCAAATATGTAAAGAGAAGTGTAAGAATGACAAGTGTCTGTGTGTGTTCATTCTTTATTCCGTCATTGTTTGCTTTCGTCAATTCAGTTTTTTTCTTGTGTGATCATTCGCTAAGCTATATAGCTAATTGGTGTCGACGAGCTCCATCGCTGATTTGATATGCAGAATCAACCAGAAAACTGTCCAACTCGAGCCGACGGTACAGAACACACAGAAAAAAAATACTAAAGCAGACGGACACTTAAAAACCACCCGCCATGTCACTTCGGCCGAACATCAGCTTAGTGTGTCCCGGGCTTTAAGTTCTTATCCTTCGTTCTTCATATAGCCTCATATACTTCATTGGTTAAATATGATGCCGCATTTGAAGGGAGAATGAGAAGTACTTTGGAGAGAGAATGCAAGTAACTTTCAGACAGAGAAAAACCCATATCGGTTGACCTCTAGGACAAACTTCCTCTTTCCCCTCAGATACCTGCACAGGAAGAAGAGAACAGAGTTCCTGCTCCTCTGGAGGAATCTAATGATTCTGCAGTCTCTGTGGTTTTCTGTGATAATTACTACACCTGCCCTGATGGTACAACATGCTGCAGGACTCCCTATGGGCAGTGGACTTGCTGCATATACAATGTGGTTGGTATTTGATCAGTAAATAATGGATGTGAATGTGGTTTATGTGAACAGTCTTAACCTTTTGTCTGATCCTTCAGGGTCAGTGCTGTCGTGATGGCATCCACTGCTGTCCCTTTGGTTATCGCTGTGACAGCACGTCCACCCAATGTTTTAGAGGAGCACTGAGATTTCCTGCTGCTCCAAGGATCCCTGCCATGAAGAGAGACAGCATGCAGGTAGAAGACAGGACAATAATCTTCTCTCTGTTATGCAATGAACGCTAAACATTAGCGAAATGGCATGCTATAAAATGAATGTGAACTGGTAGGGGAAAGAAGTTAATCATGAAACAAATATGTAAAAAGAAGTGTAAGAATGACAAGTGTCTGTGTGTGTTCATTCTTTATTCCGTCATTGTTTGATTTGGTCAGTTCAGTTTTTTTCTTGTGTGATCATTCGCTAAGCTATATAGCTAATTGGTGTCGACGAGCTCCATCGCTGATTTGATATGCAGAATCAACCAGAGAACTGTCCAACTCGAGCCGAGGGTACAGAACACACAGGAAAAAAAATACTAAAGCAGACGGACACTTAAAAACCACCTGCCATGTCACTACGGCCGAACATCAGCTTAGTGTGTCCTGGGCTTTAAGTTCTTATCCTTCGTTCTTCATATAGCCTCATATACTTCATTGGTTAAATATGATGCTGCATTTGAAGAGAGAATGAGAAGTACTTTGGAGAGAGAACGCAAGTAACTTTTTCATAGTAAGGGGTAAAAAAAGAAAATCGGCAGAACATATTGGCCAGAAAAGTCTGTTCTATATATCGTCATCGGCCAGAGAAAAAACATATCGTTCGACCTTTAGGACAAACTTCCTCTTTTCCCTCAGATTCCTACACAGGAAGAAGAGAACAGAGTTCCTGCTCCTCTGGAGGAATCTAACGATCCTGCAGTCTCTGTGGTTTTCTGTGATAATTACTACACCTGCCCTGATGGTACAACCTGCTGCAGGACTCCCTATGGGCAGTGGACTTGCTGCATATACAATGTGGTTGGTATTTGGTCAGTAAATAATGGATGTGAATGTGGTTTATGTGAACAGTCTTAATCTTTTGTCTGATCCTTCAGGGTCAGTGCTGTCGTGATGGCATCCACTGCTGTCCCTTCGGTTATCGCTGTGACAGCACGTCCACCCAATGTTTTAGAGGAGCACTGAGATTTCCTGCTGCTCCAAGGATCCCTGCCATGAAGAGCGACAGCATGCAGGTAGAAGACAGAACAATAACTTTCTCTCTGTTATGCAATAAACGCTAAACATTAGCGAAATGGCATGCTATAAAATGAAAGGGGAACAAGAAGGGGAAAGAAGTTAATCATGAATCAAATATGTGGCCTTCAATAAGGTTTTTTACTGAATTTACAGCGGATCACAACGGTACATTCTTGTGAAACGGGAAATGCAAGCTCTCCCTGGTTATAGACTAAAGGTAGACCGATTGATCAGTCAGCCAATTAATTAGGATGATTATTAGGCAGGCACATCTGAGCTAGAGCTAGAAGTGTGAATATATGACGTGATCAGAGTTTACACCTTCCGCGATCATTATTAATGGATTTGTGTCGCTTTTTACAATTATGTTTGCTAAGTTGCAAAGAGAAGTGTAAGAATGACAAGTGTCTGTGTGTGTTCATTCAATATTCTGTCATTGTTTGCTTTCGTCAGTTCCGTTTTTTTCTTGTGTGATCATTCGCTAAGCTATATAGCTAATTTGTGTCGACGAGCTCCGCCGCTGATTTAATATGCAGAATCAGCCGGAAAACTGTCCAACTCGAGCCGACGGTACAGAACACACAGGAAAAAAATACTAAAGCAGACGGACACTTAAAAACCACCCGCCGTGTCACTACGGCCAAACATCAGCTTAGTGTGTTCCGAGCTTTAAGTTCTTATCCTTCGTTCTTCATATAGCCTCATATACTTCATTGGTTAAAAATTATGCTGCATTTGAAGAGAGAATGAGAAGTACTTTGGAGAGAGAACGCAAGTAACTTTTTCATAGTAAGGGACCCATATCGGTTGACCTCTAGGACAAACTTCCTCTTTCCCCTCAGATACCTGCACAGAAAGAAGAGAACAGAGTTCCTGCTCCTCTGGAGGAATCTAACGATCCTGCAGTCTCTGTGGTTTTCTGTGATAATTACTACACCTGCCCTGATGGTACAACCTGCTGCAGGACTCCCTATGGGCAGTGGACTTGCTGCATATACAATGTGGTTGGTATTTGGTCAGTAAATAATGGATGTGAATGTGGTTTATGAGAACAGTCTTAACCTTTTGTCTGATCCTTCAGGGTCAGTGCTGTCCTGATGGCATCCACTGCTGTCCCTTCGGTTTTCGCTGTGACAGCACGTCCACCCAATGTTTTAGAGGAGCACTGAGATTTCCTGCTGCTCCAAGGATCCCTGCCATGAAGAGAGACAGCATGCAGGTAGAAGACAGGACAATAATCTTCTCTCTTATTGCAATGAAAAAGTTGGCAAATAAAAGATCACATGACTCTGTAGTAAATGTTTAAAATTTGCAATGGAAAAGGTGAGTGCATGGTGGAAAAAGTTTGGATAGGTCAAGATTTGTGTACTCAGTGCAGAAAACATGGTTCAGGAAATTAGAAAGAATGAAACAAATAGATAAAGTAATTTAGTGTGGGATGGTTTTTTTTTGCTTAATAATGTGTGATGTTCAAATTCACAGCAATCTCAGCTTATTGTTAGTAATCATTGCATTAACTCCAGTAATTTAGAAGTGACAGTTGGACGAGATTGCATGTCTATGTGAAATCCAGTCTCATGAAATACTTTATATCTAGTGTTACACAGTTTCTAGGACTCTATCATCCACACTTAGTCCTGCAGCTGAACTACTTAAATTTGTGTGATAAAATAATAATAAAAAAAGTATTATTGCTCTACGATTTGACAAATTTATGCATACTGGGATTTAAATATAAAAAGTGAATAAAAGTGATAAATAAATGAGGGGGAAAAAAGGGAACTGCACATTAAACAAGCAAATAATAAATGTAGCATGGGCTAACCACAGTTAAATCTCTGTTCATCTGTGCAGGATCACTGCTGTCAAAGCGAGAAGGGCTGCTGTCCCATCGGCTTTCGCTGTGATGAGGCGAGCAAAGCCTGCATAAGTGACTTTGATATTCTATGAACAGAGGGCAAAATCTAGAAAAGAGCAACAGTCATTTTCACTCCATTTGCCCAATTTTTTGCAAGCCTATCTTGAGTGTCATGGTTAGATTTTTTTTTGTTATGCCTCAATAAACAAGCTATTGCACTGGATTTTTTAACATTTTCATTTTGAACAAGAAATAAATAAATTCCAAATAAATTCATCTTAAACAAACTCAAATAAATGTGCATTATTTCTGTTTCTACATTTGACATTTGACTGTCTGCTTATTACAGAGTTCAGTTCTGATTTATGGTGCACAAATGGTTTCCAGAAATATCTTGAAGTACTCACAGTGCAAATTTAAGCAATCTTAGAATTTCTTGACTTAATACCCAAATGTAGCAATTTAGTTTTTAACCTGACAACATTTCAGAAGAAGTTCCCCTATGAAAGATCTATGTTTATCTTGGTGGTTAGATCATGTGAAGCTTCCCTAATTTTTTCACTCACAAGAATATCTCTGTCTTTTCAGTCTGTCTTATCTTTATCTGAACTGGATTGAGATAGAACTACTTTCCTGAGTAAAATAAAACTTGCCCAGCCCAAAATGCCAAAACAGGAAGCTTTAAATGATCCAAACAACAAATTATCACTCAGGAAACTAGCAAAATTTTCTCGTTTACTGTTGTTGAAGTGAAGCGAGAGTCAGGGACATTCACTTATATAATTTTCTTGTAGTCTTCCTTGTTAATCCTGATACACGACAAATGTAAACTACACACACCAAATGGGATTCTGAACATCACCTTTACTCATGTTCTCCAGCACACTACACATATTTAACATCCTGCTCCCAGTATGCATTGCACTTTCATTTCCTAAAGATACAAAGCATCATTCCAGTACATGACATTCATCATTTTGGTTTTGGCCTATTTTTTTAACCCTGGAGTGAAATTACCAGCTGAGACCCATCAAGTCAAGTCAAGTCAAGAAGCTTTTATTGTCATTGCAGCCATATATAACTGACACAGTACACAGTGAAATGAGACAATGTTTCTGCAGATCCCTGGTGCTACATAAAACAACATAAAACATAGAGTTACAAGAACACAGAGTTAAAGACTAAAGGAAGTTGTCCTCCCCACATAAAGTGCAACTTGGTGCAGACGGTGCAAGACATAGACAGTGCAAACACAACATAATGTAGGACAAATACACAAAATTCAAAATAGCGCCACCAGTAAACCTACTGTATGTTATTCGAGTTTCAAGATGGCGCCGGTAAGGTTTGCTGACTGCTCAGGCTACAGGTTTTTGATTTTTTACATATCTATCATTTTCTTTATATAAGTTGGCCATCATTACATATGACAGAGCCACTCATATCTATTGGTATACAATCTAATTACCTTTCCCCATTTTTCAACCCGGACCCATGTTGGCCGAGCGAGAACCTGGGGAAGAACAAAGGTCAGTTGAGGGCGAAACGAGCCAGCACCAGGAACAGGCTGAGGGCACGTGCAAACCGCGCCCCCTTACATAGTATCCTATTAGCCAACATCCAGTCTCTGTAAAACAAAGACATGGCAGAACCCAGCGTACCGGACCACACCATCCAGCCAGCTGAGTTTTTCTCAGTTTACAGCATGGACAGAACAATGGAGATGGGGAAGTAAAGGAGAGGTGGAGTGTGTCTAATTGTGAACAACCACTGGTGTGACAGCGCAAACATTGTTTCTCTTTTATGCTCCTGCACACCAAATCTGGAACTACTGACAATCAAATGTCGCCCCTTCTATCTCCTTCGGGAATTCAGCTCGATATTCCACCTCAAGAGGACACATAACATTAAAATATGGAAGTTTCATAAGGATGCGGCGCTCATGTGTGTTGATGTCAACATGTTTACGGAAGGTTGTGGTATTCATCTCGAAACTAGTGGATGACACGGTACAGCTGATCAGCTGATCAGCTGACCATCAGAAGGTTTCCCAACCAGAAGCCAGGGGTGGATAAAACTGTCCACGATGCTCTGATAACCCGCTCCGCTGACTACAAAGCGGGGCTCATCACCGGGAACAAGCCATATGGGTGGGCAAACACACCACACCCTCAACCTCAGCTTCTCAGAATTGTGTTTTGGGCCCCGTGATGTACTTTCTGTACACACATGACTGTGTGGCCACTTCCAACTTCACCACCATCATCAAGTTTGCTGATGACACTGTAGTTCTGGGCCTGTTGAACACCAAGGAATTCGGTGCTCTTGATGATCTAGAGCATTGCTACACAGTCAGCAGAGTAAACAGCAGTGGGCTGAGCACACAGCCCTGATAGGCCCCAGTGCTAAATGTGGTGGTGCTGAAGATGCTGTTCTCGATCGGGACTGACTGAGGTGTCCCAGTCAGGAAGTCCAGGGTCCAGTTGCAGAGGGAGGTGTTCAGATCCAGTAGGCTCAGCTTTTCTATCAGGTGTTAAGGGATGATTGTGTTAAATGCTGCACTGATGTCTATGAACAGAATTCATACGTGTGCTTCCTTATTGTCCAGGTGGGTGAGGGCTGTGGAACAGTTTGATCGATACACAAACCTAATGGGGTCCAGTTAGGAGGTATCTGGGTCTTGATGTACCTCATTATGAACCTTTTAAAGCACTTCATTATGTTGGATGTGAGTGCCACGGCCCGATATTCATTGAGGCAGGAGATTGTAGACTTCTTTGGCACGGGTATGATGATCCGTTGTTTTAAGGCATGTAGGAACAACTGCGCTGCTGTGGGAGATAGTGAAGATGTAAGTAAAAACATCCGCTAGCTGTTCTGCACATTTAATGAGCACTCTGCCAGGAATGTTGTCTGGTCACTGGCGATTTGTACTCCTACAAGTCGGTTGCAGCCTCCTCAAACAATCAGTGCATTTAAAGTGGTCCTGAAGAGCACACATGGATCGTGCTGGCCAGGTTCTTACCTGCTTTCGAACTAGACTTGAATGCTTGTTGAGGGGTCTGTATGCTGGAATTAGCATAACAGAGATGTGGTCTGAGTACCCGAGGTGGGGGCGGGGCTTTGCCGGGTATGCGCCTGGGATGATTGTGTAAACAACATCCGGCATGTTTTTCCCTCCGGTTGCAAAGTCCACATTCTGACTGAAATTTATGGAGCACAGTCTTAAGAGTTGCATGGATAAAATCTCCAGCGACAATAATAAATATCCGTCAGGTTGTGTGTCCTATGTTCCGTTAATGGTCCCATAGGGTACATAGAACCCCTCTTTAGCATTAGTGCTAGGTGGAATGTACACTGTGGTAAATTAAAAGGTCTGTACCTCACAACCATAAGGGTAGAGTTCTTACACAGTTCCTTGCTAATGTAAACACAGAGTCCACCGCTGCAAGTCTTACTGCACAGGGCTGCATTTCTGTCGGCACAAAATGTGTTACTCAGCCACGTCTCCGTTAAACATCCCCCCTTGCTTGAACCCAATCATCTTGTTATTCTAGATAACAAACTCAACCTGTCTACAGAATTTATTCAAATTTGAGAGAAAATCTTGCTTAAGGTCTAGATATTTCCAGACTTAATCACTGTAATTCAACTCTATTTGAGGAAGTGGTAGCTCAGTGATTAAGGTGTTGGGACTTTTGAGCAGGAGGTCATGAGTTCAACCACAAGGTCGTTGGGAAACTTAGTGTCCCTTAGTTTCCTTAAAATAAAAAATTTGTACGTTACTACACCAGGAAATGTGTGTAATACATATTAAGTATACAGAATCACAACATAGCCCTCGCTTTCTTCGAAATAAAAGGTGATGTAAGCCTATTAAGATTTTACTGAAGCCTAAACTTTAACTTTTAATATGTAGACAGAGATAACATTCAGTATGTTGATAAAGAATATATGTTCATGTTTGAGCATCAGGTATCATTTCTTACTTTACTTTATTTCCACATCTTTCCGCTATCCAAGTGTTTTCCTGAAACGATTGCAATTTCGTTCATTTACAATAAAATAGAATCCAATAATATCTACAGTGCATGGAACATCTTAATGATCTATATATCAGAATATAGAATATATTCTATACTTCAAAGTAATTTTTTCTTAAATATTTGATTAGTTTTGTAGGTTGGGAGTTGTTACAGTTCTCCAGTCTACAGTTAGGGAAAAGGGAAATAAACAGAAAGACAGAAAGAAGAGAAAATACAAATAAAAGGACTAATAACAGATACACTGAAAATATGAAATGATGGATTTAATTAACTTTTTATTTAATAAAATACAGGTCATTTCCATATCTGTGATGTTATTTAAACATACATTTATTTTATAAGGTGGACACAATGCTGTTTAGTTAAATTAGGTTAACTGCCTTAACAAAGTCCAACACTATTGGATTAAATTGTTCTAAAAGTAATCTTTTTCTAATTAAAAAAATAATAATTATCTGTTTTGCCCAAAAATGTGTGTAACGTTTAAATTCACAGGCCTCTGTGTCCATACATCCACCTGAAGTGTTATAGACAGTAAAAATATACACATGGATATAACTCTGTGTGTGTGTGTGTGTGTGTGTGTCCAAACCAGGTACAAACCTGTAGTGTTATAGAAGGTTCTATATGGAACTCCATAAGATCCATAAAGGCTGCAAAGTTACCTGACCCCAAAACTCTGCCCAAAATGAAAATATGAGTCTGTTCATCCAAAAAATAAATTATTAAAAAAAAGAAAAAAAGAAAGAAAGACACAAAAAAACTCAGAGACTGCAAAAATCATGATAAAAGGCCTGTGCAACAAGCTAACAGTTAGCAAGTAGCCATTTTATTAAAATAAACTTCTCTTATCCAATTATGTGATAAAATATAATTTCTTGTTATTGTTAAGTTTCATTTTTTGGACTTAATATCACAAAAAATAAAAAAAAAACACCACCACCAAAAACAACAACAACGTAATAAACGATGTGAGATGTGAAATGAGAAGAACACTGTAGTGTGTTAGTGCATGAGTAAATACAAAAATAAAATGAAGATAAATAAACAAACAAACAAATGAATAATTAAGACATTGACAAATCAATTAAAAAAGATATGTTGCTGTATGTATATATATATATATATATATATATATATGTATATACATACACATTTGAATATTTATTTATTCTTATATTGACCCATAGTGTCATTCATTCCCTTACTGAATGAGTAAATTCGAAATGAAATAGATAAATATACAAACTAAACTAACAAATGAATACTATAGACATAATATTGCCATAATTGTCAAAATCGATTAAACATATATGCTTGTTTGTTTTATTATTAGCTATTAGACTGAGATATATAGACTGAGTTTCTATTTAATCAGGTTATTAGATGTGCAGGTTATAAAGAAATGTGCAAATATATAACAAAAAAAAAGTAGAGACATAATATACATCATGGATCTAAAGATGTATAACTTAGTATTATTTATGTTAAACTGAAGGTTTCACCCCTTAGATAATTAGGGCACTAAATAGGGTGTACAGCATCAGCTGCTCTATCAGGGGGTATTTGAGTTTCATTCTGATAGAGTCGATTGAATAGAGTTGTTCGCTTATCGCCCCCTAGAGGCGATTTGGGGTTTCCATGGTAACCGAGTGTCAACATCGTGAGTTGGTGAATGCGCTTCCAACATGGCAGAGATGTCTGCACTGAGCAGGAAGTTAATCCAAAACATGGCTGAAACCTTGTCTAAACAAGTGAAACACTGTAAGTATCATATCCTGTTGCATATTTATTTAATCAGGATCTGGATCCTCAGGCAACAGGGAAAATCTAGTTGTTTATTATCAGCTTAGCCAGCTAGTTGCATTGTTGACCTAGTACACAGTATACAACTAGTGATTAGTAATCCAGTTTTTTATCATTTCTGTTTGTTTAATTTTTTTTTATATCTATTCATCCCTTTTTATAAGCACATTTCTGAGATGTTTCAGAGGATATTATTGAATTTATTACAGAGAATTTTTAAAAAGTGCACGTTACACTTCTTTACAATTTCCAATACATTGATACTTGTAAAAGAACATCAACAGTCTAATTAAAATAATTATTAAATTGACCCGTAGTGTCTTAGTGAATGTAACAAAGTAGTTAAATAAATGTACAGATGTGTAGAGTTTACAAAAAGACCATTTGGATTCTATGTACAAATGTGACAGTTATGATGGACAATGTGTTGTTCTGAATATTTTGATTGTTCATGCTGATTATAGCCTGCGGGAAATGTTTTAAGTGTGTTGAGATCCAGGTTGTTGTGGTTGCACCAGACAGCTCTCTAACCTCCTGTCTGTAATCATCCTGGATGAGGCTGATGACTGTAGTGTCGTCGGCAAACTTCAGGAGCTTGACAGAGGGGTTTTAAGAGGTGCAAGTCATTTGTGTACAGGGGGAAGAGCAATGGGCAGAGAACGCAACCCTGGGGGGCACCAGTGCTGATAGTGAGAACCCTGGATATGAGTTTACCAAGCCTCACTGTTTGCTGCCTGTCTGTCAGGAAGCTAGTGATCGGGGTGGGCACGGAAATCTGGGTCAGTTTGGCTGAGAGAAGGTCAGGAATGATGGTCTGTCAAGATGTTGCAGAATATATTGCAGTCCAATGTTCCTCTGTAGGCAAACTAAAGGGGGTCCAGCAGAGATCCAATGATATCCTTCAGGTAGGCCAGGACCAGACTTTCAAGTGTTGAGCACTTAAAGCAGCAGGGAACCACACACCAGTGATCTGTTAAAGATCTAAGTGAAGATAGGAGCCAGTTGGTCAGCACAGACTTTTAGTCAGGCAGGTGAAACACCGTCTGAGCCAGAAGCTTACCTAGTCGTCTGTCTTTGGAAGACTCGTATAACATCCTCTGCGCAGGTTGAATGAAGAGGGAGGGAGGGAGGGTGTTGTATGAATGTGTGAAGTGCAGATCAGAGGTGGTGGCGGGTGGTAGACTGGGCTTTTCAAACTGGCAGTAAAACACATTCCAATCTTCAGCCAGTTGTTGATTCTCCACAGACTGTGGGGGTGGTGTCTTGTGCTTGGTGTTGTTCCTCAGACCAGTCCATACTGACACTGGGTCGTTGGCTGGAAACTGTTTTTCTAGCTTTTCAAAATATATATTTTTAGCCAATCTGATCTTCTTTGTTAGTTTGTTCCTGACCTTATTATACAAGATTTGATACCCACTTCTGTAAGCATCCTCTTTAGCATGACTAAGCTGTTTGAGTTTCCCAGTAAACCATAGTTTATCATTACTGAATGATAAGAATGACCTGGTGGGGGTGCACTTATCCGTACAGAAACTGATGTATGAAGTTACTCCGTGAGCTCGTCTCGGAAATCCGGCTCTGCTTCATTACTCCATCATCTACCAGTCCTCAGCACAGGTTTAGCTGATTTTAGTTTCTGCCTGTAGGTTGGTATGAGATAAATTAGACAGTGATAAGAGCCCCAAAGCTGCTCATGGGACAGAGTGATATGAATCTTTTATTGGGGTGTAACAGTGATCTAAAATGTTACTGTCTCTGGTGGGACATGTTACGTGCTATCTGTATTTTAGGAGTTCACGGGAAAGGATTCGCTTCGTTCAAATATCCAAGAACGATTAAAAGAGAGTGGGTACCTTTGCTCTGTTTCAGTTATATGTTCCACCAGCTGTTGTAGCACTGCGCTGAACAGCTGGAAACCCGGCAGATGTCCAACAAAACGTCTCAATAGTCAAAAAATGTGAAAAATATTGTCCGGGATGTGTTGCTTAATGTTTAGGAGTTTGTTTCTGGTACAACTTATAGAGGAAAAATGACTAAACACAGAACAAACAAAAACAGTAGAAGAATTGTGGAGCTCAGCGCCATGGCTGCCATTCGCTGCTCCATCATGATACTACTATCTGTTAAGACTAACAGATATTTGGCCAAATAGTATGTGTATACTATAGGTCAGGGGTCTCCAATCTTTTCCAGAAAGGGCCGGTGTGGGTGCAGGTTTTCATTCCAACCAATCAATGGTCACACCTGATAGTCATTGAAAATGAAGATCATTAGATTTGAACAGGTAGGATTTGGTGTGGACTTGCTTGGTTGGAATGAAAACCTGCACCCACACTGGCCCTTTCTGGGAAAGATTGGAGACCCCTGCTATAGGTGGTCAGCTTTTAGTAGCCAGACACAACTTTTCCAGCGGTGGACGAAGAACATAAATCATGTTGTTGATTTAAATTAGTGAAAAACAGGGTAAAATATTACTCCAGTAAAAGTGCTCCCTTCAAATGTACTAAGTATCCAAAGTACTATGATTTGTTCTGGCTATAATGTTCCTGTTATCATTTTTACCAAAAAGCAACTCAGTTTATGTGAAAAGACACACTAATGCTACTCTCAGCACACTGATCTATTAATAGAATGATAATCAATCAAACACTAAATGATTTCTATTAAAATGATCATGAGCCCAAAACCTTCTTTTCAACTACTTAAAAAAAAAATGAAATAAGGCTAAAGGTGTTGTTGGCGAGTTCGAGTCAGGAGTTTCTTCATCATTCATTCTGGTCAGAATCGTTTGTTATTTTATCACGTGACTTCCATAGACGCTACACGATACAATAGTTTGGGTTTTCGGTCCCAATCTTGACATTGCTACAATAATTATGGGAGTCACTTGAAAAAAGAACTAACGATACGGACCAGACGATATGAGACATAAAGCTACTCATTCTGTCAATCATAATTTGAACATATCTGCATTTTTTCATTATTGGAACTATAGTTAAAGATCATGTAGACGTGCTGGGGGTCTACATGACTGGGGGTTTGCTTACTGAACCATGTAATATATATATTATTTCTGGTCGAAGCAACGAAATAATCTGAATGATTAAATTGATGAAACAGAGTTTGCACTCGACCCTGATTGGTGGATTTTAAGTACAGATCCGCAAAAAAGCTACTTCAATACAGTAACGATTACATTTACTTCTTTACTATAAACTGCTGATCTTTGGATATTGAAGATTCCGATATATTTCGATACGCTCCCTTTCTCATACGCATGATTCTTTGATTCTTTTTTTTTTGTTGATTCTTGATTCAATGATTCTTTGTTTTTGTTGTACAGTTAATAAAACTGAAACGGAGTGCCTGATCCGCTTGTTTAACTCGCTCCTGGGAGAAAAGCCCGAGAGCAAAGCGACACACGGGTTGGACCGAGGCAAATTCCGCAACATCCTGCACAGCACATTCGGACTCACCGACGACATGATAATGGACCGAGGTAAGCACACAAAAGTTTGGCCTCTGTGTGATTTCTAAAATCGAGTTTTTCTGCAAATGTATTCGTTTTTTTTATCAATTAACCTTCGTTATCTATCCCAGTATTTCGCACCTTCGACAAGGACAACGATAGCAGCCTCAGTGTTAAAGAGTGGATAGAAGGACTAGCGGTCTTCCTCCGAGGGACGTTAGACGAGAAAATAAAATGTACGATCATTTTCATTTGTGTTATATTTTCTTCTTCTGTACGAGCATCTCTAATCGCAGCACTTCTCAAGCCGCTGTCCTTCTCTGTCTGAAATGCCTGTAGTCTGTTTTGTCGTGTACGACCTGAACGGAGACGGCTACATATCTCGAGAGGAAATGTTCCACATGCTGAAGAACAGCCTGATCAAACAGCTGACTGAGGAAGACCCTGATGAAGGAATTAAGGATCTGGTGGAAATAGTACTGAAGAAAATGGTAAGCGAAAAGCAATGGAATCTCTGATAAGAGAAAGAGATCTGAAATATGACAGATCTGGTAACATTTATGGTGCAAATGATGTGTGTGTTCAGGATTACGACCATGACAGCAGAATTTCATTTTCCGACTTCAGTAATGCTGTGAGAGATGAAAATCTGCTACTGGAAGCTTTTGGACCTTGTCTTCCTGACCTAAAGGTAAAAAATCACACAAAAATCACACTTTTGGTTTGAAAGTGCAGGAGATGTAATCATTTATGGACTGTTTTGTGAATATATATATAAACCCTAAGAAGCCTTTTCATTATTCGAAACACTGTCCAGCCTTGTTTCCTCTTAATTACCCTAGAACTTTGACGAAACTGCATGTGTGACAAATGTAAAATACCAAAAAAACTATGATTTGCCCTAATGAACAGTATAAACACTCACTGAACAGTGTGACGTGACGATGCTTATCATATGTGCAGTTTTTCTCAGTTGCTTTGGAGCGTTTTTTCCAGATCAGAAATAAAATTCTCAGAACTACTTGTTCAACCTCCCCGTCATCTAGTAGCTTGTGCACATCATTAAGCAATTCATCTTCGTGTTAAACAAATTGCTACGCCTTGGTAATTCATTTAATCGATTGTGTACAATTGTTTGCTGTTTCCTACATTATCAAATGTTCGCCATGCTGATCCAAATATATTATACTGGTTCTCACCTGAATTTTCCAAACTGGACATGAATCTTGAATGTCACTAATGAAGGCGAGTGAACGGCAGCAGATCAACCAATGAGCAACTCGTTCTCCAAAACAGGTCAAAGCTCAATCTCGTGAACCCTCAATTGTTGAGCGTATACAGACAAAACAAAATTTCAGAAAATGGTTGAACAACCAGGAACCAAACCCTAGTACAGTACAGTGAAAGTGTGACGTATGTACAGTAATGTTTACGTTTGTGCTGGTAAAATTCATGTACGCCATACAGAAGAAATTCAGCTTTACTGAAAATCCTGGAATTGTGCGGCGTCATACTGACATGTTCAAACTCCTGATGTCACCCAATTGATGATGGGTTCCACTTTTGAGTCTGGTTTCTCTCAAGGTTTCTTCCTCATGACATCTAAGGGAGTATTTCCTTGACACAGTCACCATGGCTGCTTATCAGGGATAAATACACACCATTCACCTTAACTGTTGATTTCTGTGAAGCTGCTTTGAGACACTGTTGTGAAAAGCGCTATAGAAATAAACTTGACTTGACATTACTAAACATTTTGACGCTCTTGTTTGTTTACAATGACAAATAGACTTCTATTATTCTAATTAGATGTTCGTCGCGGTATATATTATATTTCGAACGGTACGATATTGTAATTTTGCTAAAATTCGGTATTTCATACGCTGCTGTTCTGAATTTCACCTGTAGGCGGCAGCGCTTCCCAAATTGATAGGCACATGCATTAATTGTGTAAACTCAAAATGTAACCCATGTTCCTGGTAGGTTTTTCTGTTACTTTTGTTTGCACAGAAAAGATCCGAAGATTTGACAACATTTTCATTGTATTACTTGTTATATTTAAACTTTTTTCCAACATAAAAATCTATGTAGGATTTTTGTTACAATTTGATCCAAAAGGTATGAATCTATTTTTATTATTCACATCTTTTAAGGCTGGTTATTTATTAATTATGGTTTAGATTTGGTATCGATTCCGAGGTATTGCATTTTGGTATCGTTAAAATTATTTCATTGAGCCATCCCCAACTGACACACACACTTACTTTAGAGAGACTCACTAACGATTTTCAGGTTTGCCAATTAATCCATTTTGTGGTCTGTTTGTACAAATTGTTTTAAGAAATGCACTTACTGGTTTGCAAATATTAAGAATGATTCAAGAAATGCTCCTAAACAACTGAGAAAAACTGTAAAAATGTAATAAAACATACCACAATGTTCTGCCATCCTTTTTTTTTATATAATTAATATATGAAAAGTAATTTATTATTATTATTGTTTTGCAGAGCATACAGGCATTTGAGCAACATGCATTCCAGGATACATCAAGAACCTAAATCACTCAAATCCACAACAAAGCCAAATGCAGCTCCTGTATGTGTTATGATGTTTAGAATGGGATTAAATTCTTCTCCTTGGCTTTGCTGTGGTGGTACTGGTGGTCTTTATCTCTGAGGAAATTGATGAGACCTGAAAAAAAACAAACAAAAAGAAAACACACACTTAAATTAAATACATACAACATACATATGTTCATTGAATATTTAATTGTAAGTCTAGTGACTTATACTGTACAGTTTCTATGTAACAATCTAGATAAAGGGCTAAAACAGACAAGAATTGGACAGTGAGTGAGTGGAAGAAAGTTGGACATTTTTGAATCTAACAGAAGAGAAGATATTAACCTCAAACCCACAGTTACACATGGAGATGGAAGCTCAATGATTTGGGGTTGTTTTGGAGCAGGGAAGGTTGAAGACATATTCTGGGTGAAAGATACCAACATGGCAACCATAATTCAACACCATGCAATTCCATCTGGACTGCGCCTCATTGGAATCGAAAAAATAAGCGTACATCATTCTGGATCACAACAACAACATCTCTAGCGATGTTTTCCAGGAATCAGAGCAAAGTATTTCAGCTGAATGATTGGTGAAATAAACGGTCCTTATGCCAAGCTGTTATTCATGTTTGGGGAGAATTTTTCATTGAAATAATAAAGAATATTTGAAAATGTATTTATTTGTTGTAGAGCTGAAACGACTTATCTAGTCCATTTAACTACACACGGAGCACCGTGTTTCCCCACGGATCATTATTACTGACGCACCACCCGCTAAACTCTGGAGCGCTCTGGACATGTAAACACTATGGAAGCCTGTTTCCACCACATAAAAAGGTTTGCCTAATTCTGAGGGGTTTTATTTTCACAATTCTGACTTTTTTTTAGTTCATCGGGCAACGTTGCCCCTCTGTAGTGCCAGAAAGATTTACACACTGAAAATTAAATTGGCTTTCAAACTAAGCCTTCAATCTCTGTCTAACAATCAGCTCTGGAGGAGAAGGAACAAGAAGAATGAAGCAGAGGAGCCTCGTTCATACATCACAGCTTCAAATTTTAAAACTTATTTAAAAGACAAAGTTGCAATTGCAAGAAAAAAAAAATTGCAAGAAAAAAGTCGTAATTAGGCAAACTTTTTTTTTTGACTAAAACAAAACAAAACAAAAAAAGTACACTACCCTTTTAAAAGTAATTTAACAAATTTTTATATTTGTATTAATTATTTAAATATTTGTATTTGGATGTAATATGGCAATTAAATGGACTAAATGGGTTTAGTGTTTACAAAAAATTTTGTTTGCAATTTCAGCAATAAAAATGTTAATTTTTCTAAAAAGGAAGCAAATTAATTTTTTTTATTACATTTTTAAAAAACCTGTCTTGTTTTCTCTCTCTCTCTTATTTTCTCTTTTCATACTTTCATACGAAAAATCCGTACTGAATCATGACAATGTTCTAAATAAAAATTAATATATTGTTTATATGAATAAATACTGAGGAAAATAAAACACATGCATTCAAACTGAGAAAGATAAAAGATAACATTCAAATAAAATAAAAAAACACTTCAAATACAAATAACATGCGATTCAAGTATAACAAGGTCCATTTTTTGTTCTAGTTCATCATTTTAAAGTTAGGAAGCCCCAAATTATAATGGAGAAAGCAAAGCTGGTGTGCATGGTGTTCAGTGATTCGCCTCTAGAGGCCGCTCTCGTACCAAATAATGACAGCGGCAAACAAACATGACAAACATGTCCATGCACAGTCCAGTCAACATTTCGGATAAGGCCAAAATTTAAGGAATGCTCTGGTGATAATCTCAATCATCACACCTGCTCATTTAAAATAGAATCAAATGCATTTTATTCAGTAAAGAAAGTATTATTCATAAACCATGAGCAATCTGTAACGCATTATTACCCATCCTACACAGAAGAGGAAGGCATAGTCAGTGTTTAAGATGTTGGACTTCTGATCAGAAGGTCATGAGTTTAAATCCATGCATCATAAAGCTGCCACTGCTGGGCCCTTGAGCGAGGCCCTTAACCCTCAATGCTCAGTTGTATAAATGAAATAACTAAGTAACATTAAAAGTAAATGTAATTTTACCTTTGCCATTGTTTGTCTGATCATGTTGGCCGTGGTGTTTAATGAATTGTCTTCCATGTCCATTCTCTGTTCTTCTGGAAGTTTGGGTCCAAACACAGGAGCATTTTTGTCCAGCAAATCCGTCCTGTCCTCCATTTTTCTCTTCTTCTTCTCCAAACTTGCTGTCCTCGGTATAAACCTTGGTGCAGTGGATGGAGGAATTTGGGATTTTTTAGTCCTGTCTCTTTCTTCTTTTTTAGCAGATGCTGAGATTGTGCATTTTGAGGTCTGTTTGGAAAGTTCTGGGGAAGCCGGGATGAAATGATGTAGAGATCCCATCTTATCCTCTGTAGGTGCACTCGTATTGTTTTGTGATTGAAATCCGCTTAAAGATAAACTGCACTGAGGTGCTTTTTTATGTGGTGGTAAGGGCAAGAGTGGAAATCCTGAACAAGTCTCAGTTTGAGCACTGTTCCTATCTCGCCATGAAGTAGATGCTGGTGCTGATGATCCTGTAGGTTCCTTTTCACAGTCCGTTTCTGGAACAGCTTTGTGCAAGACAATTCATTAGGCATGAAATTCATATGCAGAAAAAAAAATCTCGACATAAATCTAGGAAGTGGACGGGTTTAATCGCGCTACCTGATTTCACACATGCTCTTTTCACGTAGCTCCTCCTGTCTTGTAGCTTCTTTCTTATATCTTCTACAGTCTCATATTCAGGAGCATAACATACATGAAGAATCCCCCCATAGAAGCTTTTCTCATCAGTGTTTCGCTTAGCAGCCCTGAAGAAGAAGAAGAAAAAATACAGCCATATATAAGCCTGAATTTTACAAATATTTTTATTTTGAACCTAAATAAGCCGCACCTGTCTATAAGCTGCAGGTGTACACTAATGTACTTTACACAGGCTTTAACGAAAGACACGTTACACACGGTGTAACGGGTGAAATATGTTGCGCTTCCTTTAGGAGCATAGCTGCATTTTGGGAATAGCCTGCCGCCGCATTTTTCCACTATTACTGCATGCGTGCAAGACCGAGGAATATGTCCTTATTATTTTCTGGTGCTCATTTTTAAGTTTCTTTGACTAACCCGTAACGCTGTTGCCAAGAAAAAAAAAAAAAAGCACGAGTTTTGGAAACCTGTCTGTGCTTATATGATTTCTGTTGTAACTGGAGTTAGCGAGCTCTCCCTTAACCCAGACTCACCGCGTTACAACGGCTTGCATCTAAACAGTAGCCTACCAGGAAAGTCATTGTTCACTGTCTTCACAACTATTTATCTCGGGAGTTTATCTTTTGGCATCGTCGTGCGTTAAAAAAAAACTTTTTTTCTCCCGATGCCATGCAGCTCAGAACACAGGTGAGCTCAGTTTTTTCGGAGATTTCATTGGTCTAATGTTATGGGGTTCAGCTTTTTGGCTTGAAGTTTGTGAAACCGGGAAAAACCCAGGAAAAATTCATAAATGAGCCGCTTTGTTGTTCAAGCCGCGGGGTTCAAAATGTGGGTAAAAAAGTAGCGGTTTATAGTCCGAAAAATATGGTACATAATTGTCTTAGTAAATTTTTAATTTACAAGTCAAATTCAAAATCATCAAAACAGGTCTTAATTTTCTGATGTTCATGATCGCTATTTCTAACGCTCACTGAAATGCTCCAGCAGCACTTTAGAATGGTTTTGTTTGTAGTTTCCTTGAACTGATGCAGTTCTTTCTCTGCGCAAAATTTAGTTCCAATTTAATTCGCCTTATTACGACTACAATCAGCTTTCTCTTATTAGCGTGAATCTCTCTTGGATTGTGGAACAGATTTAAAACAGATTTCATTTTTCAGCTGTAGGAAAATGCAAGTTTAGCGACATATGGCCTAAAAAAATAAAATAAATTTAGGGCTCGTTTAAGGCCAGTTAGTGATCTTAAAAAGTAGTACATTTGACTTTGTGAAACCTGCAGAAACCCTGCGACCCTCACCTCGCCATGGTGAGTTTCTGGAACTTGATGAGATAAACTTCGGTGAATTGTTCAGCAGGATATTCATCGAGAATCCTATATTCCTCGATCACTCCGTAAAGAGCAAAAAGCTGCACCAGCTCGGCCATCACACCGATAGCGGGCACTCCTTGCACCAGAAGAAACCGAGACTCCAAGTTAATGGTATAAACCTAAAAAAGCAGACAAATTATAGGACAAAAAGAAGAACAACCAACACGCAAATGATATAAAAGAGCACTCTGAAGTACAGATTGATTACCAAAACTGTGAGTAGGAATGGAACGGTTCCTCGAGTATTTCGATTACAAAAATGAATCAAGGCAAAATTATTTGTAATGGAATTACTCGAGATTAATGCTTAGTCTATTTAACTATACACGGAGCGCTGCGTTTCCCACGGACCATTATCACTGACGCACCACCTGCTAAACTCTGCAGTAGAGACCTGCACTCCCACGGGAACGAGGGCGGTGTGGGACAAGACTTAATTGGTGAATGCGGATGAGTCACTGACTGCTACAAATATCAAGTCAAGTCAAAAGGCTGTTATTGTCATTTCTACTATACGCAGTGGTACACAGTAAAAACGAGACAACGTACCTCCAGAAACCTGGTGCTACACTAAACAACACAAAGGTACAACACACACAACACAAAGCTACATAACACATATAACACAAGATGACACCGACCAGTACAGTACCACCGAATATACAGTACAGTGCAAAGAGGACTATAAACACTATAAGGAGATGAGCTTTCCTCAGCCTTCTCAGGAAGTAAAGACGCTGATGGGCTTTTTTTGGTAATGGAGCTGGTGTTGAGTGACCATGGTGAGGTTATCTGCCAGATAAACACCATGGAATTTGGTGCTCTTGACGATCTCCACTGAGGATCCACTGATGATCAGTTGATCCATCGATGATCAGTATCACCTCATTATTAAAGGAAAAAAAAACCAACACAAAACTTTGGCCTGTTTTTTTCTTTTTATAAGATATCGTTTCAGTTGATGTTCTGCATCAGCTGAGTTTATCTGAATCAGATCACAACCTGGATCATCTCCTACCTGTGTACAAACTCCTTGCATGCAGGCAACTAGCAGCCTCCCGCACAGTGAGGACATGTGAAAGAATGTTTTGGCACAACTACATGGGAGGAATTGTGCAGTTCACATGGGGAGGATATTGACAATCTAAGAGACTGTATTACAACTTCTGTGTAAGCTAATCAGCAGATCAGAGAAGAAAAAGCATGCTACAGGAGGAAGATGGAGGATCAGCTGCAGCAGAACATCATTAGCGGTTTGTGGAAGGGGCTCAAAACCATCACTGGTCATAAGGTGCCCAGCTCTCAGGCTGAGGGTGACCAGAAATGGGTGAATGATCTGAAAGAATTTATTCTTTAACAGATTTGATCAGCTACCAAATTTTGAAACAGACCCGTAGCACTGACCTCGCATCTGATGAAGACGATGGAGAGGATGGTGCTTACTTATCTCAGACCTCTGGTGAGCCGATCAATGGATCCACTTTAGTTTGCCTACCAACCTGGCATTGGGAAAAGGCTGGGAGCACAGTGCGAGTCATATTTTTTCATCACCCGCAGAATCGTTGGTCTGATCACGGATGATGATAACAGGGAGTACAGAGGACTGATTCAGAACTTTGTGGACTGGTGCCAACGGAGCTGCCTCCAGATAAACGTGAGGAAAACCAAAGAACTGGTGGTGGATTTCCGTAGGCACAAATGCTCTTCGCGTCTACCAGTGAATATTCAGGGAAAGGACATTGAGAGAGTGGACAAACACCTGGGTGTTTATCTGAACAGTAAACGGGACCGGACAGAGAGAAGATAATACTGAGGCAATTTCCAAGAAGGGACAGAGCAGACTCTTTCTGCTGAGGAGACTAAGGTCTTTTAGAGTGCAGGGAGAGCTACTAAAGACCTTTTTTGACTCTGTGGTTGCCATCTTCTATGGTGTGGTCTACTGGTGCAGCTGCATCTCTCCTGCAGACAGGAAGAGACTGAACAAGCTGATCAGGAAGTCCAGCTCAGTGCTGGGGATTCCTCTGGACACTGTACAGGAGGAGGGAGAAAGGAGGATGGTAGCTAAACTATCATCATCATTGCTGGAGAACGTCCCTCACCCCCTGTATGAAACAGTTTATTCTGTGAGCAGCTCCTTCAGTGACAGACTGTTACTTTCTAAGCTGCTCCCAGTGAACCAGTCACCATGATACACACCGTTATTGTGTTCAAGTGTGCAAGAGTGCATGTGAAATATGTTTAAAGCGTAACTACTTTATTTGTGGTCTCTTTTTCTTTTGTATTTATACACTGTGATGTAGAACACTTGTATTATGTCTCTACTTTTCATATACAGTAGAACCCCGGTGCTTGACCGTTTCAGAACTCGACTGAATCGGAATTTGGTGAGAAATTTCGAGTAAAATTTGCATCGGAATACGAACAATAACCCGGAATCCGACCCGATAAACCGCGTGATTCGTTTGTTAAACAGCGTGTTTCGATCAGTCGGTGTTCATCCTACAGGTTGTTTACATTTTTAAAAAAACATGGGTCCCAAGAAGGCCACTTATATCTTCTCCATAGTGATGCTCACAGATCAAGATCATCATCAGTGGCAGGGTACAGCAACTTTATTATGTTGTGTTTTTTTAATTCAATTATGTTATTTAACTCTGAGCCATCTAAGTGTGATTTCTGCGTATTGTTTTGTATAAAAAGGCAAAGTTAGGGTAATAACTTGGTGGTCGAGAACGGATTAATCCAATTTAATTAATTTCTTATTGGAAAAATATTCGGATTTCGACCGTGTCGCATTTCGACGCCCTGCTAGAACGGATTAGCGTTAAAGTCCGGGATTCTACTGTATTTTCACATTTCTTTTCTTTGCTGCTGTAACACAGATCTTTTCCATTTTAAAGTATATATTTGTATTTACATTTTGATGTAATATGCCGATTAAATAGACTAAATAGGTTTATTTTACACAGATATTTTTTACAATAATATATTTTCTCTTCTATATTTAGTATTGCTCTTTTTTTTGTTACTTGTTGGAATAATCGGTAGAATACTTAATTACTAAAATAATTTATAGCAACAGCTCTAATATACATACTATTTATATGTTGATATTTGGACCTGATGCCATCCAATTTATCAGTGGCAGCCTGTAATTGCCAGTAAGATCTTTTCTGCTGGTCTAAACTCAGAATCTCTGACATATAGTTTACCATATTTTTGTCCATGAATATTTATTCTCAATAGTCTATTCTCTTCGTTCCATAGTGAATTTAGATTCTATCCATTCAGATTTCAGTCGTCACATCACGTGTTGCAGGGGTCAAGAGTATCTGTCTATGTTGCATGAAGCTGTTTCTTTAACCAATCAGATTGCGACTTGCTGACTCCGAGGCCCTCTAGAAGGCATCCAATCACATCAGCATTTTCATGTCCTGTGACTGGATGGTCAGAAAGAGCACTAGTCAGAGCTCGCAACCCGCGAGCTTTTTTCATTCCACAATGACTGAAAGATGAGAAGAAATTGATTTGGCTGCAGATACACTTACAAGGACATTTATAAACAACTTCAACAAAATATCCCTGCACATCCTGAAGAAAGATCAGCCAAAACATTTCAAAACAGTTGTTAAACCTTTTATACTTGTGTGTGTGTGTGTGTGTGTGTGTGTGTGTGTGAGATGTCGGGAGATTTTTAAATCCCCAGAGTCACTTCATTAGGTTAATGTTGATGCTTCTGCTAGAGATGATGTATGCAGGTGTTCCAGCTGTGGCTACAGTGAATGGAGAATTGTTGAATTGTGTTCATTGGGGTTCTATGCTTTAGTAACGCCATTCATTCTTACATTATATGCCATTTAATGCCCTTTCCAACCATCCCATGGAAGCCTGAGCTCCTATCTGATTCTGTCAATTCCGATCCATTATCTTGACTTCCTTTTGAATAAATAAAATAAATAAAAAAAACAAAGCTGACCTTGACGGCTTTTGGTCTCCTTCCCTCCCTGTACTTCGGTCTTGTGTGACAGACCTTTTGCTGCTCATGGTGTTTGTATACTCGAGGTGCATCCCAAACAGAGCTGCCCCTGGACGCCGCCATGTTTTCTCGTTTTCTTCCCTGCGCATGCGCACAACCAATAAGCTCTCTTGATGCTACATTCACTGGCATTAACATTGTTATCAAGTTCCTAAAGCGAGCGTTTCTGTAAATCTGTAACTACATACCTAAAATACGATATCAAAAATGACAAAACAACCCAACCCAGTTTTATCTGCCGCACCACTGTCTTTAGAAACATAGTTTCTATAATAAGTTATATTTTAATGTTTAATGTTCGATGCGATCACAATGTATTCGTACGATGACAAAAAATACTATTTGTACAATATGTATAGATATTTATTTTATTATAGTGAAGGGTGTGTTTCAGTTGTAGTTATTCGATCGATTTATTGGCTGAGTTTCAAGGATGGATTATAAGTTTTAATAATTATGAATTCATCTAGGAAGCATGAACGCTGCATAAGACCAAACTAATCTATCTACGATGCAACAAAAAAATACAATACAAAAAATGTTAAACTTTCAAATTAAAGATATATATTAAAAATATTTTTTTAATGCAGTAAGTTTAAGTTGTTAAAAATGTGTTCTGTGTCTAAAGCGGACAAAGGTAATAAATAAATAAATAAATAAATAAATATAACTAGAAATAGAAAAAAACAGATACATTAAATAATAATAATAGTCTACACAGTGATATTATATATATATCTATTTATTATATAATATATATATTATTGTTTCTTGATATCCCTTATGTAATGATTAGGACTAGAGAGTGATCAGTTTACCGACAGATCTACTAGTCATGCCTGTTATGGACTATGGACATGGTTAGCATGGCAGTTGTCAGTTCACGTTAGCCATGAAGATAAATATTGTCTAATATTTATCCATAATTATTAAACATAGTCCATTTTTAATCATATTTCCATGCAATGCTAGGCAGCTATGGGATTCAACCAGTTACTCTGGTCTTTAACAACTTTAAAGACTGTTTTCTGCACCTGTCCCCCAACTTAGTGTCTCAGCTCTGTCTCAGAGAGGTGTGTATGAACAGATATGTGATTTCAATATGTGAGATTTTTCTATTCATGTTTATAAATCCTGTGTCTTATCAAACAGAATCAGGTGTTGGAGTTGTCCTGGGCTGATGGTGATCATCCCCTGTACTTAAGCTGGATCAGGGGCAGTAAGACATCATCATCATCAGCAGCAGGACAGGAGGACAGGGTTGAGCTCAGCAGGCAGTTGGGAGAGAAGCTCGGGTTGCATGAAGGAGAACAGGTAACTCAGTGATCGTGTTTTGTTTTTTAGAAGAAGCATAAGATCCCGTGTAGGAAATAATTGTTTTTTCTTTTCCCAGGGCTTCCTGAGACCATGTGTTCAGGTGCAATCAGTTCAACAGGTGTTTGTGGAGCCTCTGTCTTCAGATGATTGGGAAATCCTGGTGAGAGCTTAAAACCTTTTTTTTTTTTAAATATATGCATTTATATGGATATGTTGTAGGACTGATTTCCAGGATATAAACGTATGTATATCACCACATAATATTTATAATCAGTGCTCTTGCTGATATTTAAAGCATCGATTTTTGAACACAATGGAATGAAGTGTGTGTGTGCAGTGAGTTTAATTCAGCAGCACTCCTTGGCTTTAAATATATAGATCAATGTTTTTTTTTTTTCCATGTTATTCTGTCATCAAGCTGTATACACTAATACACATTAGGGACGATGAGATTCAGCGATTAGCATTGGCATAAAATCAACATTTATCTTGTTTTTAATGATAATTGCAGATGGCAAGTTGACAATCATGCTTTAAAAAATCGATATAAAAAAAGTTTAGAAATGTTTTGTTTGAAAAATGCACATATTGTTTGTTCATTTGTAAAGATATAAGCATCTACAATATATAATGAATAAAATTTTGTATAATGAAATGATTTATGCGTAAATTAAATATACAAATATTAAAAACAAGCATTTGAACGTAGTAAAGCCGCAGTTAATCAAGTAACTAATACGTTACTGTTGTAGTAGGCAAATGCTATAAAAAGAGAATGGAATGGAAAAAAACCTTCATCCGTGACACCAGTGTGTTTTACTGCAACGCTGTTATACCTCCATGCAACACAGGCTCCGCTTTGCATAACATGCAAGTTGCAGTCTTCTTTGTTGTGTTTAATATAAAATGCTCTCATGCCTCAGACGCACACTTCTTTCTGTTGCCGGTTGACCCTGTACTCCCCGCTATTTTCCCAAGCGGCTGTGTTATGTTACTGTCATGCAAAACCGTAACTTGAGCAGCCCAACTTATCCATTACGAATTGTTTATCAATTTCATTATCGATTATTATTGATTGGCTGACGCAGCCCTAATACATACGTACATACATATGTTTGTGTATGCAGTGAGTATTATTTAGCACTGCTCTTTGAGTTTTAAATATATAGATTAATGTTTGTTTATGTTTAAGTCGAAAATCAGATATTACAAGCTGTGTATACTACACATGCACTTCACATAGACATAAGTAAAATTTCAGGACAAAGACCCTGGAGATATGAGAAGAAAGAGATACTCACTAGAAATTGTGCACTGTGGTTGTTGAAATCATTTTTATTTGTATCCCATTTTATGACACACACCAATTTACTTCAGAACGAGATATATTGTACTTTAAGATGTTTTCTGCAGAATACACAAGTATCCAATAGCAAGTTAACTTTGCATGTGTATGTAAACATGGTGTGCACGTATTTTAATGTTTCCAGGAGCTTCACTGCTTAGCTCTTGAACAGCAACTTTTAGACCAGATCAGAGTGGTCTTCAGAGATGCAGTGTTCCCTGTGTGGGTGGACCATCACACTGTTATCTACATCAAGATAGGTTGGTAATTCCAATGCTTTATTGGAATTTTCCAGTCAATTGTGCAGCTCTCTTCTTCGTCTCTAACCACTCTGCTTTTATCGTTGTAGTCTCCTTGTCTCCGTCCGTCTCATACGGCCGATTGGAGCAGTTCACTGAGCTGGTAGTCTCACCTAAACTTCGACCTGGAGACATTCCTCATGTTCCCTCAAATTCTGAACCAAAGAACCAACATCTGCCAAGGCAGCCGAGCGCCGAACTCTCATCTGTGACCTCTTATACCGGAAGCGACTCCCAGTCGAGTGTCCCAGAGTCTATTAGTCATCGCTCAGATTGTCCTCAAAGTCTTCAAGTTGGAATGACTGATCTGAGGAGTCTGTTACGATACATGTTTACAGGAAAACATCAGCCGGCCAAAGAGATTCCCGAAGTTCCTATTATCCCTGCTGTCTTCCAAGATTGTGTGCTCCGGGTGTGTGGATCCCCACCAGCAGCGATTTCTCATCTCGGTTCGAGTCCTAGAGACGTTCATGTATTCCCATGGCACCAGTTGGAGTGTTGGAGTCCAAGCCTGCCTGTATTAACCTACGGCAGACTTTCAAAGGTTCACTCTCCGAAAGAAGTGAGGGAGCAAGCCAAGCAAGCGATGGAGAAGAAAAAGAGCAGAGATACGGAAAAAGATCAGACTGATACAGATATTCAGAAAGACAGAGAAGAGTCAGTGGTGGTTAGGATGATTTGCCACGATGCTGAGAAGCTGCAGCTGGATCAGAGATCCTGGAAAATGGGAGAAATTCATAGTGGAAAGATTTGGGTGAGTATTATTACAGCACCACACCTTAGCTTTGAACATACAGTGGAACCCGGTTATCTCGCCCTCGGTTTCCTTGACAACCCTATTAGTTGACGTTTTTGAAGTGGAACCGCCAAATTCTCGCTTTTTCTAAGCATTTTTTATCGGTTATGTCTTTTTTTATGTCACGGAACGCTAATTTCTCGAGCACAAGGGGGGAAAAATTAGAAATTGTAACGTCAGTTATGTGGATCGTCGCTGTGCAGCCGCAGAAGAACTCGCGAAAGTGGCGGAAAAATCAAACCTTACAGATACTACAGGTGTTTGTATTGTATACTAGTGACTCTCTGCTGTTAGTAAGTGCACATATGCATTTTTTTGTTAAATGTTATGCGATGAACGGGAGCGCGGCGCTCCCGGCTTCAACTCCTTACCGAGCATGCACGCGCGTCGCTCCTTACCGAGAGAGCTGTGCTCCTTACTGCACGCTCGGTAAGGAGCACGGCTTTCTCGGTAAGGAGTTGAAGCCGGGAGCTTCAGAAAATGTGTCCGAGAAAGCACCTGCCACACCCCCTTCCGCTGTCCCTCGTTTTTGGTTTCGGGTTCGGTTTTGGATCTTCCAGGGTTTTTTTCCGGCTTCGCGCCGAGCCGCCGGTCGCAGTAATTTTTAATTTCCATATTTTTTTCCATTCACAAACTCTCTCTCTCTCTCTCGGCATCGCGGACGTAAGTTTTTTCGGACACTTTGCTTTGTGTGTTTGTGTGGATTAATTCAGCCTTATGGTCATAAATTTTCAGAAACTTAGTTACTGTTTATTTTTCTTTTTTTTCCACATGTGGACTAAATGTGAGACGTCACTGTGCAGCCGCTGTTTTTTTTTTTTTTTGAGCGATCTGTGTGTTTATAATGTTGGAGAATAGAATAAAGGTTTGTATGGAGAATGGACGGTGGTTTGTATTGTATACTGGTGAATCTCTGCTGTTAGTTGGTGCACTTATGCCTTTTGTTGTTAACAAACGTATGTAGATTTCTATAGCATCAAACAAATCACGGCAACGCTGTTGTGTAAAAAACCCTCCAAAAACACGTGCATGCACATTCTCATTTATTAACGCACATCATGTACATAAAGAAATTTTAAGCACGTTAATATACTGCCGCCATTTTGTTTTTTGTTTATCTCTATCATCGGTTACCTCGATGCTTTTTGACGACCCCCTACCACATCGACATAACCGGGTTCCACTGTATTTATATATACATACTGTGTGGAAAATAAGTATTTGAACACACTGCCATTTTGTAAGTTCTCCCACTTAGAAATCATGGAGGGGTCTAAAATTGTAATCGTAGGTACATGTTCACTGTAAGAGACATAATCTAAAAAAAAAAAAAAACTCCAGAAATCACAATGTATGATTTTTTTAACTATTTAATTGTATGATACAGCTGCAAATAAGTATTTGAACACCTGAGAAAGTCAATGTTAATATTTGGTACAGGAGCCTTTGTTTGCAATTACAGAGGTCAAACATTTCCTGTAATTTTTCACCAGGTTTGCACACACTGCAGGAGGGATTTTGGCCCACGCCTCCACACAGATCTTCTCTAGATCAGTCAGGTTTCTGCGATGACAATTTCAGACCCCTCCATGATTTCTAAGTGAGAGAACTTGCAAAATAGCAGGGTATTCAAATACTTATTTTCCTCACATATATATATATATATATAATACATACACGACAGGAATATTATTCCAGAATAAATCAACTTAATCTTTAAATAACTTAAAATATTTTGCTTTCCATAAAAATATGGCCTGTCAAAATTATACAAGTTAGAAATATGAACATGCTGCAAAAGAACCCTAAAAATATAAATAAAAATGGCAAACATTAACAATAAATCAAAACAGATTTCTTTGCTCTTATGCCATTAAAAATATATAAATACTGTCCATAAAAATATTTCCTGTCCAACACCAAAAATCTCACACCTTCATCATGCACTTCTTCAGAAACTCTCCCTCAGTAAATAACAGGCTGATGTAACTCTCATTTCTCCTCTGTTTTCACACCAGCTTCACTTTGTGATTTTGCTGTGGTGAAAAACGTCTGCTGAAATGTCAGACTCTTCTTTAACTCATCCACTTTCAGTATCTTTTGCTCTGCATTCAGGTTTTTCAGCTTCTCCCTGATGATTGGTCTCATAGTTTCGTCTTAGATTCAATGTCATAATACAGCCACATTGCTCCACTAATAAGACACACGTGTTTACCGCCAGTGTCGGTAAACATTTACTCAAAATCCCATCAGGCTTTGTATTCAGAATCAACTTCTGAGGGGCTTCACAATGACTTTACAATAGGGTTAAATACATCAACAGAAGCTCGACTTGATTGATGCTGGAATGTTCTCAGGTAGCCTAGGGTTCGGTAAGGCAGCTGAAGTGCTGCATTATGGGATCTGTAGTTTGTGTTATCAGCGCTTCATATTGCCACGACATTAATAACAATAATAATAGATCTATATAAAATCATCTTGCGGGCTGAATATAATAATAACTTAAAATATTGTAGGTCGAGACACAGCCTAGCCTTCACAAGAGTCTTAATAAAATGGTGATCAATATTGCATAGTGTACTGTAATTTGTTAATATTTTAACAATTTGCAGTACAAAATTGCGCAAACCAGAGCAATTTACACTACCGTAATTTCTAGACTTTACCGGATGTGCTCTTTTTCAAAAAGGGCAGAGCAATATATTTTGTAAATATTTATTTATTTTTATTAAAAAACATTTTTCGTATCGCTATCATCATTGAAAAACTCAGGGACTACCTGTAATCAATTATCAGTGTTTATAATTGACAGACTGTTTTAAGGTGGAGGTTGGACTCCATCAAGGATCGGCTCTGAGCCCTTTCCTGTTTGCAGTGGTGAGGGACAGGTTGATGGACGAGGTCAGACAGGAGTTTCCATGGACTATGATGCTTGTGGATGCTATTGTGATTTGTGGTGAGAGTAGGGAGCAGGTTGAGTAGAGCCTGGAGAGGTGGAGGTACGTGCTAGAGAGAAGGGGAATGAAAGTCAGGAGGAGTAAGACAGAGTGCATGTGTGTGAATGAGAGGGAGGGCAGTGGAGTGGTGCGGTTGCAGGGAGAAGAGAAGGAGAGAGGTGGAGAAGGTGGAGGAGTTCAGGTAACTGGGGTCAACAGTGCAAAGTAATGGAGAGCGTGTTAGAGAAGTGAAGAAAAGACTGCAGGCAGGGTGGAGTGGGTGGAGAAGAGTTATAGCAGGAGTGATTTGTGATAGAAGAGTATCTGCAAGTGAGTGAGTGAAAGGAAAAGTTTATAGGACTGTGCTGAGACCTGCGATGTTGTATGTATAGAGACAGTGGCATTGTATTTACCAAAGACCTTAGGCGGAGCTGGAGGTGCCTTGATTTATGGGGGGATTAGAAATTAGTTTATAAGAGTGACCATGCAGATAGGACGTTTTGTAGACAAGGTGAGAGGTCAGATGGTTTGGACATGTGCAGAGAAGGGACATTGGGTATGTCGGTAGAAGAATGCTGAGGATGGAGCTGCCAGACAGGAGGAAAAGAAGAAGGCCAAGGAGGAGGTTTATGGATGTGGTGAAGAGTTCCTAATGCTGAATACTAATGTAATATGAGAGAGTATAATAGAGTTAATGTAAATGTTAGGATAAATCTTGCTGATTGATGGAAACATTTAATTACTGCAGCTTCAATTCATACGTTAGAATCCAAAACCCTCGGAAATATAAAAAATATAATCTGGAAAAAAATGTTTTAGTTTGCAGCTATAACAAACTGCACCTAAATGTATCCTGGCTTGCAGGTTGCTAACTGGAAGACTGCAAGATCAAGAAGTTTTTATCATTATTTCAACCATGATGCAGTACAGGGTGAACAGCACACTAAACAGTACAATGTTCCTTCTCCAGATCCCAAGCAGTTTACGAGGCAGGTTGAGCGTCGAAACGAACTCTGCTGTGAAAATCCAACCTTTGCGATGTACCCCTAAAGTAGCACTACATGTTTCTCTTCAGCCCTTACATCCTATGGTGAGTGTCTCTGTCCTCTAACCAACACGTTTTCACTGACATTTTGTCATTCATATATTAGCTATGGGTTCTATTTGACACACAGTGAAACTTGATGCTTTTTATTATGAGGAAAATGTTGTTTCTGCAGGCTGAAGGTGACCGAGAGGAAGATGTTCAGTCTGCTTTCCTTAGTTGGCTTCATGCTCTGAGCCATCAGCCTTTAGCTTGTCTCACAGCACGGACTGACGTCATCATCCTGCCCTGCACTGAAGGTAAGAACAAGGTGCACATGGTTTTTCTACAAAATGATAGATTGACTTCTAGTTTGTCATTTGGTTTCTGCTGTTTTTATTTCTTAGGCAAGTCTGAGTTCATCTTGACTGTTCTAAAACCTGAAGCTGAGCCTGAGCAAGCAGATGAGATCTTTCTCTTATCTACTGCCCTGTACAAAGCAGACATACAGGTAGTTTGTTACTGGGAACTGAAATTGATTTTTCAATGCAATTAGTCAACCAATTAAGGACAATTTTATTCACATTTATTTTTGGAATTTAGGAGAAAGCTGGTTTTCTTTCCAAACATTGCTTAATAATAATCAACACCAACACCGTATCCAAACACCGTATCCAAAACAATTATTCCCTGATGCTGTAGCTGGGCATGGTTCCATATAAGCAGCCTATGGATTCATATGGTTGCTGTCTAGGATTGAAATCTTGAAGCATTAGGACGGATTTGGACTTTAATTAAAGTAGACGCTTTTTTTTCTTATCATTGAGTTGATAATCTCACAATGATGGAACTCCTATATAATTTCTATAATTTTGGGCAATCGGTGTCACCCAAAAGAGAATGGGTTCTCTGGTTCCTTTCAAGATTTCTTCCTCATACTATTTCAGGGAGTGAAATTGGATTGATTGGATTAGATTAGATTCAACTTTGTCATTGTGCAGGGTACATGTACAGAGCTAATGTAATGCAGTTAGCATCTAACCAGAAGTGCATAGATAGCTTATTTACAAGTGGCAGTGTAATACATAAGGGTATGAGGTTAAACAGAAGGTGTAGTTATATGTACAAATAACTAAATAATGGTGTATATATATATATATAGCGTTTTCTTTTTATTTATTTTATTATTTTTTTTATTTATATAAGTGATTTTATGATACAGTATGAAGTGGTATGACAGATATAGCTGTACAAAAGGAATGTTATTATGAATATATACATCTATCTATCTATCTATCTATCTATCTATCTATCTATCTATATATACACACACACACACACACACAATAAATATGGATGGACATACAGAAGTGTAATGGTGCAAAGGTGCATGATACCTTAAAAAGGCATTTGATATGGTCAATCATGGTTTGCTTTTATCTAAAATGTTAAATTTAAATTTTTTAAATGAGGCAGTGCTGTGGTTTACATCTTACCTCCAGTCTAGAGTACAGTGTGTTAAAGTTGCTCAAAACATATCCACACTCTCAAACATATAAAATGGGCATTCCGCAGGGTTCTATACTTGGCCCCATGCTTTTTAGTCTTTTTATAAATGACTTGCCCCTGCACTGCTCTGATGCCAGATGTCGGCTTTATGCGGATGATGCAGTTATTTATGCACCTGCTAAGTCACCTGAGCAGGCTGCAGCTGTATTGTCAACTAGTATGTTTGACATCCAACAATGGCTCATCCAAAATCAACTAGTTTTAAATCTCACAAAAACAGTTTCTATGTGCTTTTCTATTAAAAAACTCGATTTAAAAGGAAGATTTCATATTTATATACAAAATACAGAAATTAGTCCAGTTACAGAATTCAAATATCTAGGATTGGTTTTAGATCCTCAACTAAAATTTGATAAGCACATAAAGAACATTTTAAAAACAATACCAAGCAATTTAAATTGTTTTAAATTAATTAGAAGTTTAATACTGCACCAGGCAGCCCTGCTGTACATGCATGCTATGATTTTTTTCTCATATATCGTACTGCATGACAGCATGGGCTCAAGCCACTCCTACTGCAACCAAATGTATACGTTCTGTATACAACAGAGCAATAAAAATTATGGACAAAAAACCAATTTTACACCATCACTGTACCATTTTTAAGAAATATAATTTAATGAATTTTGAGAGTTTTAGCAATTTTTGCTTTCTTAAATTAATTTACAAGTGCATTAATCATTTAGTACCTGAGCCATTTAGTTCATTTATAGAGAGACAAAGCAGCATTCGAGTCACGAGGGGGTTTACAAATCATGACTGTAAAATCCCATACTGTAGGACCAGTTTTGGTCAGACTACCTTCTCTGTGAAGAGCTCCAAACTCTGGAAATCATTACCATTTGACATTAAGACTATACTGGACTTTAATGTGTTTACTTCCAGGTTAAAAAACTGGTTAAAAACAAACCAAAGGTGCACTCACTTTTAACTAGTAGGTTGTATCTGATATATGTGTGTATGTAAACTTTATGGGTAAATCTCATTGGTAAATTTTATTGTAAATGACTAGGGACAGGAATTGTCCATATCATGTTATTTGTTTAATTTAGTTTGTTTAGTATCTAAATTGTACTGTGTTTAGAGCCCAACCAGGGACAGGAGTTGAAAATTAGCATTTGCTATAAACTTTTTTATGTAGCATTTCAGTGACAAGCTTGCTCTGACACTATGTATATTGCATTGTCCCTGTCAAATAAATAAATTGAAATGAAATGAAATTGTAAAGTGGTGCAAAATAGTGCAAAACACAAGAAAAGTGACAGTGCAGTGGTGATTGTTAACACCATATCAGCTGTTCAGTGCAGAAACAGCCACGGGAAAGAAGCTATTTTTCAGTCTATTTGTTCTGGATTTGAGACAACAGTATCGTCTGCCTGATGGGAGAAGTGTAAACAGTCTGTGGTTGGGGTGAGGGGGATCTTTGATGATGCCCCTCATCCTTTGCAAACAGCGTTTTTTTGAAAATGTTCTCCAAGGTGTGTAGTTCAATACTAATAACTTGTTGAGCGGGTTTTATGGATAACAGTATAGGGATTAAGGACGATGTGCATCTTTATACTGTAACTGAGGCCGATGCGATTCACATCTCGATGCATAGCCAACGATATGATATATTAAAGATACTTATGAAGCAGCTACTGATGCGAGACGATCCGTTTTAAATTCAATTCAACAAAAAGCGATTTAATGCAAGTCGATGCAATTCAATATGGTACAGATAGTTACATTTTTATTTCTTTGGTTCAGATAGACAGCAAATCATAAATTAAGTTTTAACATATCACGTTTAAAAAAGTAACAAATATTTAAAAAGAAGAAATGAACACAAAATAATACAGTAAATGTGATTTGATTATGATCATATGTATTTGTTTTGCTATAATCTGATAGTTGTAGGTTTTCAGTTTTCCTTTTCATGTCTGTTGAGTGCCAAAATGAGGCATGTCGTGATTTCTTTTCTAGATTGTCAAGGAGCCTCTTGGGTCGAACCAAACCACAGCATACACTGCAGATGTGTCGCCTTGTTTTGGCTTCCCTTCCCTCAGCTCTCTTGGGTAATTCCAGGCAATAGCAAGTTGTTTTATCGAATATCAAAAACAGACGTACGTCAAACACACGTCCCATGTCATAGTGATTTATGTCCAAATTTGTGGACTTATCTGATCTCTGCTTGTTTAGCGGTGTGGAGGACATCAGTGCATGTGCTTTTGAGCACATCTCTCACAGTCTGTTGGGAAGTCCACTCTCGTGTGAGCTGGTATCTTCTGGCTGTGGCCTCCGGAGTGGAGCTCTACTTATCACAGGAGCCAAGGTGTCCTTATTGAGATGTTCCAGTTTAAACAGTAAGCCACGGACAATAACATTTACTGTTCAGCGCACTTACTTACAGTGTTTGTCTCTGTCCGTGTGAAAAGGGCAGCGGTAAGACTTCTCTAGCCAAGGCTCTCTGTAGGAAAGCTGTGGAAGAGCTCGATGCCCACGTCGAGGTACTGGATTGCAAGAAACTTAAAGGTGGGACGGGGTAATGTTCATCTGATTGAGAAGAACTCATTCAAATTGTGTATTTTGAAAGTAAGGAGTACAATTTATGCCCAATGTAAGTATTGTTTTATTTCCTTTTATCTATCTATCTATCTGTCTGTCTGTCTGTCTGTCTATCTAAATCAGGTAAACGAGCAGACACAGTGAGGCGAAGACTGGACGAAGTTTTCGAGCAAGCAGTGTGGAGACAGCCGTCTGTGGTGCTGTTGGATGACCTGGATCACATGACTGGAGCGGCCACCACCCCTGAGCAGGAGCAGGGAGTGGAGGCTGTGCTGCATCATCACATCACACAGAGTATAACACACCTGCAGCCTAACACTTTAAACTGTTTGGGGCATCGTTCAAAATATCGAGCTAAAAAGCAAGTACGTTCTTGCGTTTTTAGGCCTGAAGGATTTGGTGGATGAGGTGGTGGAACGCTCCAGTTTGGTGACTCTGCTGGTCACGGCACAGAATGAACACACTCTTCACCCAATGCTGACCGAAGTACAGGGTTCACACTTCTTTCAGAGCTTCTGTAAGATAGACACACCCGACCAGGTGAAAATCACATCCGTTTATATTCATAGTACCATTAACCTAAAAATATATATTAATGACAATTATTATAAGTATTACATAAGTAATATAACACAAGTTATTTACAAATATGTTAACAATTTACACATTCTTGTGTATTATATGTACATGTTGTCATATATATGAGATATGAGAAGTTTCAAAACTAATGGTGAAAACAGGTGTTACAACATGAAATTTTAATCCATTGACTACATTTAATATCATTTGTTTGCTCTCTGTTCATACAATAAATTGGGATTTTGTCTGTACAGGTCCAGAGAGCAGACATCCTGAGATCAATAATGACCAGTAAAAATATCATAACCGAAGACAGCACAGGAAATTTTGATCTGGAGGACATTACCATGAAAACGGAAGGCTACCTTCCGCGAGATTTGGACCTTCTCCTGGACCGAGCCATTCATGCCAACGCTGTTCACAATAGCAGCAACAGGAACACTCAAGGCAAGCACAGAGTCAAGTTCCACGTCACTGTGATTGTGTCATACATGTCTATCTGAAATTCTGCGATGTCCCGCAGGTGTGTGCTTGAGCAGTGTGGACTTGCATCAGGCACTGCAGGGTTTCACACCTCCCTCTCTGTGGGGGATGCAGCTGCAGGTGCCCAGCGTCGCAGGAATGGAGCAGGTGGGCGGACTTCATCAGGCACGCCAGCTTCTTATGGACACCATACTACTGCCTGCCAAGGTAAAAGCCGGTAGTCATTTCCTATAGCATTAAAGCAGTCGATCTGTGAATATTTAATATCTAGTTGCCTGGATTATTCAATTATATACAAATATATTACTTTATTGAAGTTCTGTTATTAGATTTCCTAGTTGTCAGTGCTAATGTGTGCTGTGATATGCTGCAGTACCCACTGCTCTTCTCCAGTCTGCCAATTCGCCATCGCTCTGGTGTGCTGCTGTATGGAGCTCCTGGCACAGGGAAAACCCTATTGGCTGGAGCTGTTGCCAAAGAGAGTGGCATGAATTTTATCAGCATTAAGGTAATAATTTACACTTCTCTTATTTATTACCAGATTTTAAGAAATAGAATTGGAGGTCAACTGATTCAGTTTTGCTGATTAATCAGCACCGATAGTTGATTGCTGGATCAATCAGCAAAAATCCATACGTATAGTTTTTCCGGGTTGCATTATACAGCACGAGAGTTCTGTTTATTTGATCTGTATTGTTTAATTCATTTCAGTTTGAATGCATCTGTTTTTTTTCCCTGCTGTTCTAGGTATTACATTGTTTTTAACAGGTCTTAATCTTTCTGCGTCCATGTAACGCTACCTCTAATGCTCATTGAAATGCTCCTGCAGCACTTTAACATCTTAGTCAACTGGCTAAAAAAGTGGTCTGTTTTCCACCAGGGTCCGGAGCTGCTGAGCAAATACATTGGTGCTAGTGAGCAGGCAGTAAGGGATGTGTTTCAGAGGTTTGTAACAGTTCCTCCAAAGCGATTTGATTTCCAGATCTACCTTGTTGTTTTTGGCAGCAATTATACTCTTTATCAATTTGCCTTGCTTGTCATTTATTGCAGTACATATTTTTTCAATTCATTTATGTTTATTATAGCTTTAATAATGATGTGAAATATCCGCCATGCACTTTCCATGAACAAGCTTTTATTCTATGTAAATTGTCTTCAAACCATGCTGTTGTATTAAATAATTGCACACTGACTGACCAATCAGATTCAAGCATTTAACCCTGCTGTGGATTTATTCACCTAATACATTCTGTTCGTTTTTCTTCTTTCTGTTTTACTTTTCTCCCTTTTCTGGTTCACTTTAGAGCACAAGCAGCTAAGCCCTGTATCCTGTTTTTTGACGAGTTTGATTCCCTGGCACCACGGAGAGGACACGACAGCACAGGGGTCACTGACCGAGTGGTTAACCAGCTGCTCACACAGCTGGATGGAGTAGAGGGGCTGCAGGGTAAGTACTATATTCAAGAGATTCACCTGAAAATTCTGGGATTTTAAGTGTTACCCCTGCATTCACTTCAGGCAAATGTGTTTGAAACCAATAGTAATTTTTATAAGCTAGACTGATAGTCCACTATCACCTCATTCTTTATTTTGAATATTTATTTGTGAATGCCTGAAAAACTTTTTTTTTTGACAGCTGATGTTCCCATGAATATTTTGACAGCCTGTTTGTATCTGTTTTATTAATCTCAGGAGTGTACATGCTGGCAGCCACCAGTCGTCCTGATCTGATCGACCCTGCTCTGCTGAGGCCCGGGAGGCTAGACAAGACCCTGTACTGTCCTCCTCCAGACCGGGTCAGTATTAAATATCCTATTGAACTTAGCCTTTATTATTTTATTTTTTTTACCAGGTTAACTAGGGGTGACCACAAAAAGTCAAAGATTATATGCTTTGATTGGAGGAGCCTGATTTGACTAACAATCTCACAATCAAAGAGGGCCCAATGTGGGGCCCAATGTCTGATTTTCACATAGAACTACTGTTTTTCTTTCATTAATTAAGCTTTTTTTTTTTTTATATATTAATGTGCGTGAATAAATCCACCCCTAAAAAGTCTGTGTGAAAGAAAATAAAAGTTGTCTTACTCACTGACTACTAGGTGTCATCGTCCCCCAAACACACACACACACACACCCACACAGACACGTGATTCGAGTAACAGCCGACTGTAGACAAGACTTGACAATTCTGACTCGACTATGTAAATTCTTGTTCGAGGACACTCCTGAAGTAAACCAGGATCTGTAAAGGAACTGTGTGGTTTCTTATTTAATGGCAAGCTTCAGCCACTAGAGGCATTCATTATTTACTAATACAGTGGTACCCCGCTTATTGACCGGCTCGGACATCGACCTTTTCGCTTAGCGAACAATATTTTAACCGAAATTTGCGCTTATCGACCTTTTTTTTTTACCCTGCCCCACGTGGAGCATTTTTTTTTGTTACATTTGTAATGTTTTTTATTTATAATTTTTACTGTAGTATTGTCAGAAATCCACCTGCCACGCCCCCTTCGGCAGTTGTCAAAACCTCCGCTTTCCCTGAAGCCCCCGGCTTCAACAATACACACCTTGGGCTCATTATTCACTCATCCCCAGCTCCTATATAAACCCCTCATTCATCCACACTCCTTGTCGGTTATTTTTGGTATGTGAAGGTGTTTGGTGCATGTTTGTCTGTGTTTTCCCTGTCACACGTATTCCTATGCGTTTCCTCCTTTCCGGACTCCACGCGCTCTCCATGGCTGCGCTTTTCTTTACAAAGCACACCCCAGATTACTTTTTTCCTACCTTGCGTTCGCCCATGGACCTCGCCCCTCCAGGACGTACCACGGATATCTCTCTCTCGTTTGTCAGGATTCTATGGACTACCGTGTGTGTGTGTTTTTTGTGTTAAACTCTCCGTGTTTTCGTTAAACCAAAGCGAACTCCGGAGCACATTACGCTGCATAACAATTATATACAGTATTATTTAGTATTAATACTGCTAAAAACAGGGCAAAAATTGTTAATAAATATCGGTGGAGTTCGGGAACGGATGAATTGGTTTTCCATTATTTCTTATGGGATAATTACATTCGCTTTTCGACCTTTTCACATTTCAACCGGTTTTAAGGAAAAGATTAAAGTCAATAAGCGGGGTACCACTGTACAGTGGAATCCGGTTATCTCGACCTCGAACTCGACAACCCTATTAAGTCGAAGTTTTTGAAGTGGCACCGCCAAATTCTCGCATTTTTTATCGGTTATGTCGATTATGTTTTTATGTCGCGGAATCCTAATATCTCGAGCACAAGGGTGGAAAAATTAGAAATGTTAACGTCAGTTATGTCGATCGGCGCTGTGCAGCCGCAGAAGAACTCACGAAAGTGGCGGAAAAGTAAGTGCACATTTGCATTTTTTATGTTAAATGTTATGCGTTTAACGGCTTCAACTCCTTACCGAGCGCACGCGCGAGCAGGGAAAGGAGCACGGCTCTCTGGGTAAGGAGTTGAAGCTGGGAGCGCCGCGCTCCCGTTCATCGCATAACATTTAACAAAAAAATGCAACTTAGTTACTGTTTATTTTTCTTTTTTTTTCACATGTGGACTAAATGTGAGACGCCACTGTGCAGCCGCTGGGTTTTTTTTGTTTTTTTTGAGTGATTTGTGTGTTTATAATGTTGGAGAATATAATAAAGGTTTGTATGGAGAATGGACGGTGGTTTGTATTGTATACTGGTGAATCTCTGCTGTTAGTTGGTGCATTTATGCCTTTTGTTGTTAACAAACGTATGCACATTTTTATAGCATGACTTCATCAAACAAATCACGGCAACGCTGTTGTGTAAAAAAAACTCCAAAAACACGTGCATGCACATTCTCATTTATTAACGCACATCATGTACATAAAGAAATTTCAAGCACATTAATATATTGCCCCCATTTTGATTTTTGTTTATCTCGATCATCGGTTACCTCGATGCTTTTTGGCAACCCCCTACCACATCGACATAACCGGGTTCCACTGTGTTTGGATACGCTGCAGCCCAGTCAGGGAACCAACCACAGCCATTAGGGTCGCACCAGCCTTAGTGCCGGTCCCAAGCCCGGATAAATAGGGAGGGTTGCGTTAGGAAGGGCATCCAGCGTAAAAACGTGCCAAATTAAACATGCGGATTGTCCGCTGTGGCGACCCCTAATGGGAGAAGCCGAAAGAAAGTTTATTTGGATATTCCTGTGGAAAAAAAACGATTCTATATAAATATAGATTCTATATAGACTAGCAGCATTTAGGATTTAAAAAAGTTTAAAAGTTGCTGCTGTTGATGCTTGACGGGTCAGGACTGTGTTGGCAACAAAAGAGGGACCAAAACAATATTAGGCAGGTGGTCATAAAGTTATGGCATGTAAAAATGTAAAATATAGAAGTTTGCAGCCTGGCATTTGCACTCCTCACATTGTTGATAAATGCAGTGAAGTGTTTAGGTGGTCAGCGAAGTGACTAAGTGTTCTTTCTTTTAGGAAGCCAGACTGGAGATCCTGAAGGCTCTGACTCACGCTGTTCCCCTTGCTGCAGATGTGGACTTGGAAGAGATCGCTGTAGCCACCGAGCTATTTACAGGAGCTGATCTGAAAGGCCTGTTATACAACGCACAGCTGGAGGCCATTCACAGCAGTCTGGGAGCAAGCGTGCTGGCTGTGAGTCATACTTATAAACTCGGAACTTCACGGGGGCTTCATTGTGGCGAAGGCTTGTCTATACTTAGCTTTTTTTTTCGCAGCAAATGTTTTGGGATGAAAATTATGGATGAAGACATTTATTTAAAACAAATTTTCATAATTCAATTTTATTTCTACAGCCCTTTTTATAATGCACATTGTCTCAAAGCAGCTTTACAGATGAAGCGCTAATAAGGTTTTATAAAAGCGATTATATAAAATGATAATCCTAAACAGGAAATGGTCAGTTTTTCCTCCACTGGTGTGCAGGAGCTGGGCTCAGGATCCGACAGCGAGGTCAGTGTATCGTCGCTGATCTTCCTGAACCACAGCAGCGGCTCGGACGACTCTGCAGGAGAGGCTGAGGCCGGCCTGGAGACTTCCGCAGCAGCCCTGGAGCACACCGAGATTCCTACTGAAGACTTGAACCGCAACATCTGGCGGCTCTATTTTGGAAGCTCTTTTGAATTGGAGCTTGGCCACAACTCACCCCCTGAGCTAGTAGGATTTACTTTGATTTAGTCTAGTCTAGTTTAGTCTGCGTTTAACTGTGATATAACCAGATGTGATTTGTAAAATATTGATAAAGGTGCTTTAGACTTGCCAAATGCACCTTTTTACTATTTACTATTATTTCTCAGACAGACAGCAAATCATCAAATTATTTAAGTGCCTTCTGACTTCTAACACATGACCCTTTCACAATCAGGCCTTTGTAGTGCAAAAAAAAAAAAGGTGAAATAAAATCAGTTATTTTCCTGTTGTGTCTGCAGGAAGACGCAGCTCTACCTCTGCCATGTTAATCTGTATTCTATGTGACTCTCAGTACACG
Source organism: Silurus asotus (assembly GCA_024362625.1). Lineage (NCBI taxonomy): Eukaryota > Metazoa > Chordata > Actinopteri > Siluriformes > Siluridae > Silurus > Silurus asotus. Next base: position 1,287,856 of record MU551628.1, read on the forward strand.
CCAGTACACGCCTCAGCACACGTCATATTCACGTAGCAGCAGCGGTGCTGAGAGAACGCGCGAATGTTTCAGCGAGAAGAAATCAATCTACCTATCAAAATTCTAGTTCACAAGAAACCGATGTTATGATGTTTATACTGCTCTGTCTTCCCCACTCCCAGAATTCACAGTGCTTATCAGTCCCTAACTCCACCACGCATGAGCTGACCGGTGCATCGGCGAGAGACGTTACTTTCCTCCGAGGCCCACTGCTTATGTCCTCCGTGCAGCAGGGCTTCCAGGACCTGAACTCTGAACAATCTGAGCGCCTGAAAGCCGATCTCAACACCATCAAAAGCAGCTATCACAGGAACATCGTCAGTTCTACTGTACCCTTATAGTGTAATAATCAAATCCTTAGTTCCTGAGGTTGCCATTTGCAGGTTTTGTAACTAGTGCATATGTGTGTTTTCTTATAGGAGGACACCAGTTTGGAACAGACAGGCCCTGTTAAACCTGTGGTCCTGATATGTCAGTCTCACCTCATGTCAGCACTGGCTAACACTAGAGCCTCTATCAGTAGACAGGACTGGAGGAGGTATTCTGAGCTGTAAGTAACATCGAATTACCAGAATATAATTGTTTTTACAGTGTATTCTGCAAAAATGATCACACCATGAAACTTACGTTTGTGTTAATGTGGGTGTCACTGCAGCTACGAGTCATTTGGAGCTTCGCGAGAAGGCAAGTCTCAAAACGCTCTGCTGTTTACACCAGGCCAACGAGTAACTCTGGCCTAACGAGGACCATCCCCACCCACACACACACACACACTCTGTAGTTACTACTTAACAAAGGCAGATAAATATTTAACTTTGACTTACTTGGAAAAACATCACGGCCAAATCACGCATTATACATTCAGTTAACATTTTGGCATCTGAGTCGCGTGTAAATAGTTCTTTTAGGTTAGAAGATTGGATTGTCCTTGATGTGAGCTAACCAGAAAGCTTAATAACTGTAATATATTTCAGAAATGTTTGTGTTTTGATTGATGTGAATATAATCAAGGAACTGATGTGTGACCATTGATTCCTTCACTTAATTAAATAAATATTGATTGACTTTTTAAAAAAATAATTAACTTTTTTTTTTTTTTACACACTGACTATTAATCTGCCCATGTAAACACATCTATCAAATCTTGGCATGTTTACAAGCGTCATCCGTCTGCCTGCTGAAGTGAAACCATTCGCTTATTAAAGCCGGTCTTGTTCACCTTTTCTAAACTAATGTTTATAGTTGACACTTTATACAGCCCAGTAGATGGCAATATCATGCAACAGACAACAGTTTAAAGCAGTGGTGTCCAGTCCGGTCCATTTAGTTGGAAAGAAATAACCGCAGCTACTCCAGGAATTTGAAACCGCAAGCAAGCACCTCTTTCTGCAGAAACAAAAGTCGAGGATTTAGTTCAGGGACTGAGGACAAATTGGTAGAGGTGAAACAATACACAAGATTTACAGTTCGGGACGTACCTTGGTTTTTAAATCAATGTTTGTTCCAATTTCAGTACAGTGAGGGGGAAGAAATGCAAAACATAAAATTTCTTGTCAATTTTTATTAACACTATTATTATTATTATTATTGACATTTGTGATCAACATTTGAACAATTTACAATTTTAAAACAATTTTAAATAAAATGCCCGCTCGGTTAAAATAATATCAAATAATATTTTCTAAAAAATATTAAATACAAACCTGGTTCCAAAAAAAAAGTTGGATCACTGTACAAATTGTGAATAAAAAAGGAATGCAATTATTTACAAATCTTAACTTTATATTTTATTTACAATAGACCTATAGATAACTTATCAAATGTTAAAAGTGAGACATTTTGAAATGTCATGCCAAATTCTGGATTTCAGTAGAGCTACACGTTCCAAAAAAGTTGGGACAGGTAGCTATAAGAGGCCGGAAAAGTTAAATGTACATATAAGGAACAGCTGGAGGACCAATTTGCAACTTATTAGGTCAATTGGCGACAGGATTGGGTATAAAAAGAGCCTCTCAGAGTGGCAGTGTCTCTCAGAAGTCAAGATGGGCAGAGGGTCATCTATTCCCCCAATGCTGCGGTGAAGAATAGTGGAGCAATTTCAGAAAGAAGTGTCTCAGAGAAAAATTGCAAAAAGTCTGAAGTTATCATCTACAGTGTATAATATCATCCAAAGATTCAGAGAATCTGGAACAATCTCTGTGCGTAAGGGTCAAAGCCGGAAAACCATACTGTATGCCCGTGATCTTCGGGCCCTTAGACGGCACTGCATCACATACAAAAATGCTACTGTAATGGAAATCACAACATGGGCTTAGGAATACTTCCAGAAAACATTTTTGGTGAACACAATCCACCGTGCCATTCGGCGTTGCAGGCTAAAACTCTATAGGTCAAAAAAGAAGCCATATCTAAACATTATCCAGAAGCGCAGGCGTTTTTTCCAGGCCAAGGCTCATTTAAAAGGGACTGTGGCAAAGTGGAAAACTGTTCTGTGGTCAGACGAATCAAAATTTTAAGCTCTTTTTGGAAAACTGGGACGTCATGTCATCCGGACTAAAGAGGATAAGGACAACCCAAGTTGTTATCAGAGCTCAGTTCAGAAGCCTGCATCTCTGATGGTATGGGGTTGCATGAGTGTGTGTGGCATGGGCAGTTTACACATCTGGAAAGGCACCATCAATCCTGAAAGGTATATTCACAACATATGCTCCCATCCAGACGTCGTCTCTTTCAGGGAAGACCTTGCATTTTCCAACATGACAATGCCAGACCACATACTGCATCAAATATACCATCATGGCTGCATAGAAGAAGGATCCGGGTACTGAAATGGCCAGCCTGCAGTCCAGATCTTTCACCCCTAAGAAACATTTGGCGCATCATAAAGAAGAAGATGCGACAAAGAAGACCTATGACAGTTGAGCAACTAGAAGCCTGTATTAGACAAGAATGGGACAACATTCCTATTCCTAAACTTGAGTAACTTGTCTCCTCAGTCCCCAGAAGATTGCAGACTGTTATAAAAAGAAGAGGGGATGCCACACACTGGTAAACATGGCCTTGTCCCAACTTTTTTGAGATGTGTTGATGCCATTAAATTTAAAATCAACTTTTTTTTATTTGATATGTCATTTATGTTGTATTCTGAATAATATATAAAAATTTGAAACAATTATTCACAATTTGTTCAGTGTCCCAACTACTTTGGAATCGCGTTTGTAGAATAAATCAAATTTAAGATTTTTTTTTTATTATATTGATTGAACTGAGTATTTAATTAAATTTGCACAAATCAGATTTTCTCCTTTTAAGATAAATTCTTGAAGCTGGGCTGCAACAACTAATCGATAATAATCGATAATGAAATTTGTTGGCAACGAACGCCGGACACCGCTATTGATTAGTTGGGCTGCTCAAGTTACGGTTTAGCATGACGATAAGATAATACAGCCGCTTGGGAAAATGGTGGACACTACAGGGGGAGGGTACAGGGTCAACCGGCAGGAACAAGTGTGCGTCCCAAATCATCCTAAGCATTGGAGTATATTCTATTAAACACAACAAAGGAAACTGTACATGGAAGTTATGTAAAGTGGAGTTTATGTGTAATGGAGGTACCACAGTGATGCACAAACACATGAAAATAAAACACACTGATGTCAAGGATGAAGGTAAAACATCAGCACGGTGAGCAGAAACTGTTTAATCATCATCATCATGTGAAAATGGTGTAGTGTAATAGTGATATTGTTTACACCGTTTGTTTGTAACTTCAGAAAAGTCGCACTGGATCTGTTCTGTCGTGACCCGGAAGCATCAGGTCACGCAATCAGCTCACTCGTGACATTGTGATGGATTCAATTAAAACGGTGCGAATAAACACTAAATATAAAAGCAGCAAATAACAGCAGCAGTAAACAAACACATTTTAATTTGTGGTTTTCTGAGAATGATTATGCATTCTGTACACCAGAGCACATTTCTTTTTTCTTTCTTTTAAAGGCTGTTATCTTGCTGCATTTCTCTGTTCCATTTTCTTTTTATAACACGTGTCTACATCAACAGTAATTTATCTGTTTTAAAATGTGATTTACTGTGGCTTTACTATGTTCAAATGCTTGTTTTAAACGTTTGTATATTTAATTTATGCATATATCAATATCGGTGTATTTTTCTTTGAACAAAAATTGTCAATGTTATTTTATAGAGATTTTTTAAGCATGGTTGTCAACTTGCAATGTGCAAAATACAATACAATTGTAGATTTACACAAATTGCACCTTTACACAAATTACACCTTCTCTTTCAGTGTTGGGCAACGTTACTTTTAAAAGTAATGCATTACAATATTGAGTTACTCCCCAAAAAAGTAACTAATTACATTACTTAGTTACTTTTTATGGAAAGTAATGCGTTATATTACTTTTGCGTTACTTGTATCTCTTTCACGCCTTACAGGTGTAACAGGTGTAATATAGATAATTGCCATTAAGAAATAAGTTATATTGGGGCAAAAGACATGTCTTAAACATTTAAAATGCTTAATAACTTCTTAGAGAACAATAAGATGGTCGACTACATTTTGACCCCAAGGCTGAACACTTTCCAGTCGCACTTCTGTACACTGCTTTGCTTTCGCCGTCAGGAATGTAACTATCGTTCGTGTATATAAGGTTGAGGGTGTGGGCTGCACACCGGTGATGTGGAGGGAGAACATACCTTTCACTGTCATCTCGTAAAACTTTGTGCCATTCCGTAAATATGACCTCGTCCTCGTCTACATTATTCTCTGCTTCATCATCAGCTTAAAACATTTTGAACACTTTAACAAAGTTCACGCTATTATCAGTGACCGTGGCAGTTTATCTTCCCACAAAGAGCAAATGAGCTGTGAATTTGCTCTCTATCTCCGCTGTGATGGCATCGTACATGTGTCTCCCATGGAGAACTTTTATTCTGAGCAGTCCATAGATCTGCAGTTGTGAAAAGGCGGCACAAGTTTTCTATATTTCTGTCGACATTTGCAAATATTCAACATTGTATATATACACACACACACACACACAATCTGTAGTGCTGTGCGTTGAAAAAAAAAAGTGGTATATTTTGCAGTTGACAAGAGCTTTTCACCAACACATAATCTACACTTAACCATTATTTCTTTCTTCTTTTCCTAGACTATTTCAAAATAATAAGAATACTTCCATCACAGTAATGTAATTCTCTGGTTTGCCATCTTCGCTTCTGACCTACTTCTGTTCCCACGGCTCGCACTTATGAGTGCGCGATTCTACGTGACTACGTTCATTTTAATTCAGTATATATTTTTTTATGCAAAATAATTTAACTGAAAAGTAACTTTGTAACTAGTAACTTTGTTCTGTTTATACTCACTTCTGGGGTATAGTTTTTAGTTTGTATAGTTTCTACAGTCTTCTTGTACAGTACTGTATAATCTAGTATACAGTAGGTTTACTGGTCGGTGCTATATAGGGTTTTCTGTCTTGTCTTGTGTCGTTTGTCTGCACTGTCTGTCTGCACTGTTTGCACTAGATTGCACTCAATGCACTTTATGTAGCTTGTGTTGTAGCTCTATGTTGTTTTGTTTGTTGTTGTTTAGTGTAGCACCAGGGTTCCGGAGGAACGTTGTCTCGTTTTTACCAGGTACTGTGTACAACTGTGTATAGTAGAAATGACAATACATTTTCTGGGGTTGAGCTCGTTAAACATTTTCTTGATCTCTCATCGTCTTCCAGTAAGGTTCTTCTGCTCTTGAAGCCCACCTACCACTTAAAACACTTCGAACAACTCGGTGGTAACATACATGGTCAGAATAGCACCAGTTGCACAGCTCTGGTGTGTACAGGAAGATATCTTTTTGACTTATGAACTTCAGTGCTCCCTCTGACTGTGCGTGCAGCCTTGTGCTCTCATCTGCGTGTTAGGAACATTTTATGACAACACCTTGTACACATATATTGATGTAAATTTGATGTCTGCAAGCACAGTTATAACAACCAGCTTCGTTTTTCTGATTAATGTCAGACATTCCGTGTAAATGTACATTTATAGCAAATAGTTTTAGTGAAGTCTTGGGCTCTTATCAGAGGCATTGAGTGCTGAAAGTTATACAGACTTTAGTTGTAGCACAGCAAGAACGAGTAACAGCACTATACGTATTGATTGGAGACAACGTGCTTGTGAATAGGAACACATTATGCTGTTAGATGAGAACTGGAAATATAAAGAAGCCACTGGGAATTTACTCTGCCCAACCCATGACTATGGAACAATTCTTTCTGCAGCATACAATCACTGAGCCTGAATACTCAATTTATATTCCAAACCGATTCAGACTTGCGGGAATGTTTTTGTGAAATTTTTTCTTTAAAGCACCTATTCATTTTATATGTAAGACAAGTACAAGATTTTTCTTCCATTGCATCTGTATTCCAGAGGCTCCTTGTTAATGCACAACTCCAACCACCTGGATTTTGATGTGCTGCCATTTAAAGAGGAAAGGAGGGAGAAAACGGAAGCTTAAGCTCGGTAAAAATGAAAGGAAATGTATTTTCAGGTTTTTTTTCTTTCTTCCAGCTGTGATTTAGAACCAACACTGTCTTAATTGGCATATCAGTTCTTCCTGCTTTCTTTGCAAGGGATGTTAAAATCAGCTTTTATCTGTGGAAATTTTTTTCAGAGCTTCATTTAATAGGTTTTCGCTTTCAAAATGTCAAACTTGTTTGTGAGGAGAGCCTATGACACACTGCAACTCGGTAACCAAAGCTCAGGAAATAAACTGGGAACCCCAGTGGTGTGAGGTGACAATGTTACGACATCCATACCCGTATATACGGTTTGCTGGTATCTTTCCTCTCTGGTTCATTCTGAAAGCTGATTGGGTAATAGTGACTAGAGGTAGACTGATCTCAACTGATCAGATTGGACCGTACTTGTCGATAACCGATTCATCAATGGATACTTTTTAAAACAGATTCTCTAAACAACAAATCTAAAAAACCCATAACACTCCATGTAAAATAAAACTGAACTTTAGTACCAAAAGTAAAAATATAAAAAAAACAGTACTGAATCATAAATGTGGGGAAAATAAAAGATGCATTCAAACTAACACAAAAAGTAGCATTCCAAATAAATGAAAACGGTTACATCCAAAATAAATAGAAAGAAGACACCTCAACAAACATGTGGTGTAAGTGATTTTCCTCTATATGATAACCCACTTAATGACCCAACGATGAAATCCACTGGCGTGGGTGAAGGTATGCTGCGTGGTAGTCTTTCTCACGCTGCTGTAAAAGATTACTAAAATGGATTGCAATTTGTTACATGAATCAAATTTTTTACCAATCTGACTTCAATTTGTAATAAAACATCTTAACATCTTCAGCTCTGTTACCTCCAGCTCCACCTCCTGTCTTCTACTCAATGCCACTGTCTAATCCATACAACATCGCAGGTCTCACCACAGTCCTATAAACTTTCCCTTACATTCTTGCAGATACTCTATCACAAATCACTCCTGTCACTCTTCTCCACCCACTCCACCCTGCCTGCACTCTTTTCTTTACTTCTCTAACACACTCTCCATTACTTTGCACTGTTGACCCCAGGAACCTGAACTCCTCCACCTTCTCCACCTCTTCTCCCTGCAACCGCACCCCTCCACTGCCCTCCCTATCATTCACACACATGTACTCTGTCTTACTCCTACTGACTTTCATTCCCCTGCTCTCCAGCGCATATGTCCACCTCTCCAGGCTCTATCTCAACCTGCTCATTACTCTCACCACAAATCACAATATCATCCGCAAACATCATAGTCCAGGGAGACTCCTGTCTGACCTCATCCGTCAACCTGTCCATCAACACTGCAAACAGGAAAGGGCTCAGGGCCGATCCTTGATGTAGTCCAACCCTCACCCTGAACCAGTCTGTCGTTCCTACTGCACACTTCACTGCTGTCACACTGTCCTCATACATGTCCTCTACCACCCTCACATACTTCTCTGACACACCAGACTTCCTCATACAGTACCACAGCTCCTCTCTTGGCACCCTGTCGTACGTTTCTCTAAATCCACAAATACACAATGCAATTCCTTCTGTCCTTCTCTATACTTCTCTATCAAGTCAAGTCAAGTGGCTTTTATTGTCATTTCTACTATACACAGTGGTACACAGTACACAGTAAAAATGAGACAATGTTTCTCCAGAACCCTGGTGCTACACTAAACAACAAACAGACAAAACAACATAAAGCTAAAACACAAGTTACATAAAGTGCATCGAGTGCAACCTGGTGCAAACAGTGCAGACAGACAGTGCAGACAGACGACACAAGACAAGACATAAAACCCTATATAGCGCCGACCAGTAAACCTACTGTATACTAGATTATACAGTACTGTACAAGAAAACTGTAGAAACTATACAAAATATAGACTATATTCCAGAAGTGACTATAAACAGTGTAGTTCAAAAAAATACAGCAGCAGTCGAAGGTGCAAAAACAGCATGTAAACAGTATAATACAGTAAAAATGATACAGTAAAAATGATAAGTGTGCAAAAACAGCAGTTGAGAGTGGTACAGTCTAGAATAATAAATAATAAATAATGAATAATGAATGGTGGTGGAATGGATTGAGATGAGTGATGAGTGTGTGTTGGGTGTTAAGTCCAGGAAAAATGTTTTCAGTTTGTTACACACATTTGAGTGAGTGAGTGTGTGTGTGTGAGAGAGAGTTCCGTTTCAGTTCTGTGTGTTGAGAAGCCTGATGGCTTGTGGGAAGAAACTGTTGCACAGTCTTGTTGTGGCGGTCCGAATGCTTCGGAACCGTTTTCCTGATGGTAGAAGTGTAAAAAGTGTGTGTGAGGGGTGTGTGTGATCGTCCACAATGCTGTGTGCTTTGCGGATGCAGCGTGTAGTGTAAATGTCCATGATAGAGGGGAGAGAGATTCCGATGATCTTCTCAGCTGTTCTCACTATCCTCTGTAGGGACTTGCGGTCCGAGACGGTGCAGTTCCCAAACCAGGCAGTGATGCTCAGGATGCTCTCAATGGTCCCTCTGTAGAACATGGACAGGATGGGGGGAGGGAGATGGGCTTTCCTCAGCCTTCTCAGGAAGTAGAGACGCTGCTGGGCTTTCTTGGTGATGGAGCTGGTGTTAAGTGACCAGGTGAGGTTGTCCGCCAGATGAACACCAAGGAATTTGGTGCTCTTGACGATCTCCACAGAGGATCCATCAATAATCAGTGGAGATTGGTCGCTCTGTGCTCTCCTGAAGTCCACAACCATCTCTTTCGTTTTGTCCAAGTTCAGAGACAGGTTGTTTGCTCCACACCAGGCAGTTAGCCGTTGCACCTTCTCTCTGTATGCTGACTCGTCGTTCTTGCTGATTAGACCCACCACGGTTGTGTCATCAGTGAACTTGATGATGTAGTTCGAGCTGTGCATTGCTACACAGTCGTAAGTCAGCAGAGTGAACAGCAGTGGGCTGAACACACAGCCCTGGGGGGCCCCAGTGCTCAGTGTGGTGGTGCTGGAGATGCTGTTCCCGATCCTGACTGACTGAGGTCTCTCAGTCAGGAAGTCCAGGATCCAGTTACAGAGGGAGGTGTTCAGGCCCAGAAGGTTCAACTTCTCGATCAGGTGCTGAGGAATGATTGTGTTGAATGCTGAGGAATGATTGTGTTGAATACATCCTCAACATCCTCAAAGCAAATAAGGCGTCTGTGGTGCTCTTCCTCGGCTTGAAACCATACTGTTTCTCACAGATGGTCACCTTCTCTCAGCCTGGCTTCCACTACTCTTTCCCATAACTTCATGGTGTGACTGATCAACTTTATTCCCTTGTAGTTACTGCAGGTCTGCACATCTCCCTTATTCTTAAAGATCGGTACCGGCACACTCCTCCTCTATTCCTCAGGCATCCTCCCACCTTCCAGAATCTTGTTAAACAATCTGGCTAAAAACTCCACTGCCATCTCTCCTAAACATCTCCATGCTTCTACAGGTATGTCATCTGGTCCAACCGTCTTTTCCACTCCTCTTAATCCTCTTATCCTATCTACATCCTCCTTTACCAATTCCACATCATCCAACCTTCTCTCGCTCTGATTTTCCTCATTCATCAGCTGCTCTAAATACTCCCTCCACCTTCTCAATACACTCTCCTTACTAGTCAACACATTTCCCTCTCCATCCTTTATTGCTCTAACTTGCAGTACATCCTTCCCAGCTCGGTCCCTCTGCCTGGATAATCGGTACAAATCCTTTTCTCCTTCCTTAGTGTCCAACCTCTCATACAGCTTCTCATATGTCTTTTCCTTGGCTTTCGCCACATCCCTCTTCACCTGCAGCCGCATCACCTTGTACTCCTGCCTACTTTTCTCATCACTCTGTCTATCCCACTTCTGTTTTGCCAACCTCTTTCTCCTTATGCTCTCCTGCACTTCCTCATTCCACCACCACATCTTCTTGCCTTCCTTTCTATTTTTAGATAGAACACTCAGTTTAGACACCGAGTACTTTTCTAGCTGCCTTCCTCATCACTCCTGCAGTAGTTTCCCAATCACCCAATTTCCCAACACCTCCTTACCACCACCGAGCCCCTGTCTGACCTCTTCCCTGAACCTCACACTACACTCTTCCTCCTTCAGTTTCCAACATCTTATTCTTCATTTTAGTCCTCACTTCTTTGCCTCCAAAGCCATCCTACAGACCACCATCCGATGCTGTCTAGCTACACTGTCCCCTGCTAACACCTTACAGTCTTCAATCTCCTTCAGATTGCATCTCCTGCATAAAACATAGTCCACCTGTGTGCACCTTTCTCCACTCTTATACGTCACTCTATGATCCTCCTTCTTCTTAAAATAAGTGTTCACCACTGCCATTTCCATCCTTTTAGCAAAATCTACCACCATCTGCCCTTCCACATTCCTCCCCTTAAGGCCATACCTACCCATCACCTCCTCATCACCTCTGTTCCCTTCACCTACATGCCCAATAAAGTCTGCCCCAATCACCAATCGTTCTTTCCTAGGTACACCATCTACCACTTCATCTAATTCACTCCAGAATCTTTCTTTCTCCTCCATCTCACAGCCAACCTGTGGAGCATAGTCACTCATGACATTTATCATCATCCCTTCAACTTCCAGGTTCACATTCATCACCCTATCAGAAACTCTCTTCACCTCCACTACACTCTTACTGTACTCTTTCTTCAGAATCACCCCTACACCATTTTTCTTTCCATCCACACCATGATAGAACAGTTTGAACCCACCTCCAATGTTCCTGCTCGTACTCCCTTTCCACTTGGTCTCCTGAACACACAACATATCTACCTTACTCCTCTCCATCATATCAGCTATCTCTCTCCCTTTACCTGTCATAGTAGCAACATTTAAAGTACCAACCCGAACCTCCAATCTCCTACACTGCTCCTTTCCCAGCTGTTTCTGTAGACGTCTTCCTCCTCTCCTTCTCCTCCTTTGGCCAACAGTAGCCCAATTTTCACCGTTACCCTGTCGGCTAACGATACATGTGGCAGTCTTTGTTAACCCGGGCCTCGACTGATCCGGTATGAAATTCTCATCTGTGAGCCGCATATTTGATTTGGCACATGTTTTTACGCTGGATGCCCTTCCTAACACAACCCTCCCCATTTACCCGGGCTTGGGACTGGCACTTAGAGTGCATTGGCTTGTGCCTCCCTAATGGCTGGGTTAATAAAAATGTAAATTAAATATATTTAATTAAAGCTGATCACCTTATTGGTTAAATTTCTTTTTTCATTTTAATAGATTGTTCTAAGCGTGCTGTCTTTTCAAATAATCTTTCATTATGGACCTGGAGTCGTTTAGAGCCTTGTACTTGGCTAATGATACATGTTTAAAGACTTTGGTAAAAACTTGTCAGTCTGAATCTTGGCCAGAGGATCTTCATATTCATAAACTTCATATTCTTTAAGTAGTCATTCAATGCTTGCTTTTGCATAAAGAATAGTTAAAATAAGTCACTTTGTCAAACCTTGCTAAGTCAGTGATTCTAAGTCAGAATATAGGAGGTGCCAGACATTGTTTTCTATGCTCCATCCATTAATGAGTCTAATGTAAGTACTACCCTAGTCATAGATTCATGGTAACACCAGACTACATAATCAACTAGATATAAATGATTTCAGAGTCAATCAATAATTTTACTTTTATTTGGCAGACAATAATTAATAAACAAATGTCAAATTTACCACAAATAATGAAGTTACACAACATGATCAGCATAAAACCAAATAGTTAAGCAATGCAGTTTGCAAAAGAATTGTTAAAAAAAAGTCACTGTACCTGGCAATAGGTACACATAGAGACTGTGTGGGAAGTTCTGACTACAGATTCAAAGTAGGAGGTGGTGGTCAGGAAGTGACCTAAAAACCAGCACCTGATAAAGATCTTCTCCGGGACAACTTTTACATCAATAGGACAGAATTTTGCATTTTTATTTTTAGTCTGTTGGGACTAAGATCATATTTCCAAGACCTTTAAATTGATATGAAATATGTGAAGGTAAGTCACTTTTACATGACTCAAGACATATCTGCAGAAGGGAAAAAAGGGGGGCTCAAGGTTGGGTGAGAGGGCATCTGAACAAATGGCTTTCTCTCCTCAGATTAAAAAGTTTATTGTTTTGTTGCATGGCAGTTTTTGGAGTTCGGCCTCATGAAGTTGCATGGCACTTCTCAGGGTCAGACCTGATGAAGAGCGCTGACCATCTTTACACCTCTAGAGGCCATTTTCATACTGTATAATGACAGCAGACGTTCTCAGCCACTCCAGCATCCCGGAAAAACTATCGGTATGAATTTTTGTTCCAGCAATCAACTATCGGTGCTGATGTATTGGCAAAACCAGTAAATTGGTGGACCCCTGATAGTGATCATGTTTATTCAACAGAATATATTTCCAGTGTCTGGATTCACAATAAACAGGTAAATATGTCCACAAAGTTGCATTGACAAACAGGACATTAGCTACTCCTTTTCTTGACAATAAATCATAATAGAAACTGAGAACCCATATCCTCTTCTTATTATGAAACGTTATTATTTTTTTTGGCCAAATCTTAAATTTTTCTCAATTTTCCTGCTTGAACAATACACTGAAGTGCCACACAAATCTTTTGTAAAGTAAATGGAGGATTTTTTGTGTTTGTTAAAGTGTAAATAAAAACAATGCAATGATTTGCAAAATTCATAAACACATTCTATTCACAATAAAACAAAAACATCAAATGTTTAAACTGAAGATATATACAAGGTAAAAAATTAGGTCACTTTGAATTTGATGGCTGCAGCAGGTTTCAAACATGTTGGGACAGGGCCATGTTTACCACTGTGTAGCATCAAGTCTTCTGTCCGTATACATCTGGGAACTGAGGAGACCAGTTTGATGAAGGTTTGGGAAAATAATGTTGTCCCATATGTGTTTAATACAGGATGTTGTATTTTTCGTTTCATGATGTGTTTTCAAGTGTTTTTAAATTCTGAAAGGTCTATTCTACTACGAATTCTTGCTGTTGTAATAGATGTGGTATGCAGTTAGCATTTTCTTGCTTAAATATTTAAGGCCTTCCCTGAAAAAGACGATTTTTGGATAGAAGCAATTGCTGTTCTAAAACCTCTATGTACTGTTCAGCATTGATGGAGCCTTTCCAAATGTGCAAGCTGCCTATTCCAAAGGCACTAATGCACTACCATACCATCAGAGATGAGGCTTTTTTTTTTTTTTTTTTTGACGTAGTCTTAATAACAGGATAGATAGACCCTCTCCTCTTTAGTCTGGAGTACGTGGTGCCCATGGTTTCCAAAAAAATATTTACAGTTTCATTCGTCTGACCACAGAAAAGTTTTCCATTTTGCCTCAGTACATTTTAAATGAGCTTTTTGACCCAGAGACGATGGTGACATTTCTCAATCATGTCTACGCATGCCTTCTTCTTGCATGACAAAGATTTAACTTGCATTTATGGATGATATGGCAAACTGTGTTCACAGACAATGATTTCTGGAAATGTTATTGAACCCATGCAGTGATTTCCATTACAGAATCATGACTGTTTCAAATGCAGTTCTGCCTGAGGGCCCAAAGATCACATGCATCCAATATTGATTTTCATCCTTTGTCCCTTGTGTGCAGAGATTTTTCCAGATTTTTTGAAACTTTTAATAATATTCTGTACTATAAATTATTTTACTGTTTTGCAATTTGATGTCAAGGAACATTCATCTGAAATTGTTCTACAATTTGTAGACACAGTCTTTTACCCATCTTTAATTCTGCCTCTCTAAGACACTGTTTATACCCAATCATCTTTGTAAAGGCCAACAGAGTAGTTATGCACTATTTTATTCATTTTATTCATGATTACGACATCAAGCTTTTATTTTGGCAACCACAGAAACCGGAAGTATAATAACGGAAGTCAGTTTCAAGAACGGCGGTAAACGAAAGAAAGTCTTAAAGGGTTCACGGTTAAAACAGTAAAAACTACGGATAAACTACAAGGTTAGCTTCGGTCAAATGAGGAACAAGGTTTGTGGTGTTATTAAGAAACATATGCAAGTTACTTAAAAGGTTTATTGTGAAATGCTTAATTTAACTTAATGCTAACGGATTGAAACCAATGTAAGGAGCTGTATAACAGTTGAAATGTAATGGTTAATGCATGGTTTATTTGTTTTACTCAGCTCTTACGTTGGTTTATGACACGGAGAGCAATAAAAGTCATTTAACCATCAGTTCTGGCCTTCTCAATATTGACTGGATGCTACAATCTTACTGACCTGTTTAGTTGGAAAATGTTTCTCTAACTGTTAATAACATCAACCTTTTCCATTTTTTCCCCAGACATTTGTTGCCAACTGTGTTGACGAATTGCAGGCTTAACATTTTGTATGACCTTGTTTTTTCCTTAAAATGGAACATTAACATTTGGTAAGTTTTGTTGTGAATAAAATATGGATAGAATTATCAATGTTAAATAATATGGCCAGTGTATATTCAGCTTGGTCAACTCTAGACAAGTATGCTATTGTTAAAATTAATTTCCTGCTAAATCTGATTAAATCTGAATGGTGGCCATGTTTACACTGAACATGACAGAGCTGCTGCGACACAGATAGTATGAGTGCTGTGCCTCTGCAGTTTCCACCAGACGATGGGCATTTTGAAAGATGAGAGATATCTTCTGACAAGTAAGGGCATGTCTGTGGGGCAAATCAAATCCAACTCCAGAGAGTACACATAGTCTGCTATAGATAAAGCGTTCTCTGTTACAAAGATCTAAAAACAGATTTTGAGCACAGATGGTGGTCTGAACTGTATCTGGCTTTTTCATCTGAGCGATGTGTGCAAAGCTAAATCATAAGAACATGCACACAAATGAAGAGCATGCAGGTATTTACTACTTCTTTCGGCTTCTTCCATTAGGGGTTTCCACAGCGGATCATCCGTCTCCATACCCCTCTGTCCTCTTCATCTGCCTCTTTCACACCAACTACCTGCATTTCTTCTCTGACCACATCCATAAACCTCCTCTTTGGACTTCCTCTTTTCCTCCTTACTGGTGGCTCCATCCTCAGCATTCTCCTACCGATATACCCTATGCCCCTCGTCTGCACATGTCCAAACCATCTCAATCTCGCCCTCCCTCGCTGTGTCTCCAAAAAGTCCTACATGCGCTGTCCCTTTAATAAACTCATTTCTAATCCTGAAAATCTCAACATCTTCAGCTCTGCTACCTCCAGCTCCACCTCCTGTCTTTTACTAAATGCCACTGTCTCTAATCCATACAACATCGCAGGTCTCACCACAGTCCTATAAACTTTCCCTTTTACTCTTACAGATACTCTTCTATCACAAATCACTCCTGCTATCATTCTTCTCCACCAACTCCACCCTGCCTGCACTCTTTTCTTCACTTCTCTAACACACTCTCCATTATCTCTTTTGTGATCCGTATATTTGATTTGGCACATGTATTTACACTGGATTCCCTTCCTAACACAACCCTCCCCTTAAAATGCATTGCATGCAGGTATTTACAAAAAAGAGAAAAAAAATAGATCCAGTTTGTTAGGAGGAACAAAGTTTCATTATTTGGTAATTGGTTCCTATACCTGCTTTGGAAAGAAGGAAATGTTGGTGTAGAAAATTAGAATGTCATCTGTTATTTTTTGTTGAATATTTAGTTGACATTTCAGTCTGAGTTGGATATTACATAATCACATTATTCTGCCCTGCTACGTTTGCTTTTAGGCAAGCAAAACACACACACACACACACACACACACACACACACACACACACACACACACACACACAAAACAACAGAGGTGGCAAAAGTACACACATCCTTTACTTAAGTAGAAGTACAGATACTCATGTTTTAAAATACTCGGGTAAAAGTTGAAGTACTGATTATAGTCTTGGCTCTGACATGTACTTAAGTAAAAAGTAGTTATTACTTCTACCTGTTTTAGCTGTTACCTGGACCTCACATCATGATAGATAGATAGAGAGATAGAGAGATAGATAGATAGATAGATAGATAGATAGATAGATAGATAGATAGATAGAGAGAGAGAGAGAGGGATGGATGGATGGATGGATGGATGTTATAGCCTAGTGCATGGGTGTCAAACTCTTTATTAATTATTCCTAATTATTTTTGGCTGGCGAGATCATATCAAGTGTGTATAGCGTACACCACTAATACTACAAATCCCAGAATGCTTCATTAGTGCGCGGGCGCGTCAGTCGAGGCCGCTAAAAAACTCAGCGCTGAATTTACCTGGAGATTTACCGACTTTGAATTCCAGAAATGCAGATTTGAACTGCTCAGTAATCTGTTTGTGGTTGATGTGGAAAGCGCACCAGCCAACCTCCAAATGGAGCTGATTGAACTCCAGTGTAGAGACAAGGTCAAGTCAAAGTACGACTTTGTGTGTGCTGCACAGTTTTCATGTTTCCTCCCCGACACACTGCTCCAACTTCCTGCCCAAGCTGCTCAAACGCTCTCTATGATCGGCAGTTCTCTTTAATGAAATGAACAAAAGACCATTTAGGAGTCTCACTGATAAACACCTTCACTCAATCCTGAGGATTTTCTCTGCTCAGAGCCTAAACCCAGACATGAAGCTCAGCTCAGAGCCTAAACCCAGATGTGAAGCTCAGCTCAGAGCCTAAACCCAGATGTGAAGCTCAGCTCAGAGCCTAAACCCCAGACATGAAGCTCAGCTCAGAGCCTAAACCCAGACGTGAAGCTCAGCTCAGAGCCTAAACCCAGACGTGAAGCTCAGCTCAGAGCCTAAACCCAGACATGATGCACTTGTATCTAAGAAGAGATGCAGGTATCTGACTTCAACCAATCAGAGTAAATCAGAGCGTAGAAACTGAGCTCGAATGAATGTTGTCTTTATGCACTTTTTCTACTCTAGGCATGAACTGTTAATGGTTGAATGATTGCTTTTTTTTATTATTATTTTTTGTTGTTGTTTTGTTGTTTCCCTGTGAAAAAAGTAATTAGTAAGTCTAGGAAGAGAGAGAGAGAAACAAAGTAAGAAATGAATACCACTGAAGTGTGTTTTATTTCAAATTTATTTTCTCATGTGTTTATAATATTAAACTTGGGTTGTTCCAGATTTAATGATTATGCAAAACTAAAGTTTGTTTCCATATGAAAAGGTTTAAGATTACAGATCTGGAGAGACGGAAAACATGCACAATTGCAGTCATTTTTTCAATAAATATTGAGTTTGGTCCACGACTTTGTCACAGTTTTTAATTTTGGCCTACTGTGAATTTGAGTTTGACACCCCTGGCCTAGTGGGTTAATGTCAGGGTCCCCACGAGTATGAGTTTGAGAGTTTGATTCCTGGTCGAGCTGGTTTCTGTGTTGGTAAATAAAACTTCTGGACTTTGTTCCCTCTGAAAACATTTCAATTCTGTCCTTTCTGTGTTGGATTAATGTCTTGATTTCCTGGTCTTTAATGAAAGATAACTCCACCAAAAAAAGCACTTCTGTGGTAGCTCAGTGGGTTAAGGCTTGTGCCTGAACATGGTCCTTAATATAGTCCACTCTGGTGATAAGGTTTTAAAGCCAGTCCTACATGCCTTCTTTCTTACTGCACTGGCATGAAACAAAGTATGAACCCTCCAAAAAGCACACATGCTTTTCAGCAGTGGTCGCTCAGTGGTTTAAGGCTTGTGCCTCATCTAAACATGCTTCCCAGTCTGATCTCTTCCATGGTTCAGTGGGTTCTGGCTGGTGCCTCGCTGAAGTCCTAGACTCAACACTCTTCACACACTCATTACTCATCTCAGCCCATTCCACCATCATTATACTCTACCGTACTACACTGTTTACATGCTGTTTTTTGCACCTCTTGACTGCTGCTGTTTTTTGCACTACATTGTGTCTGTTTATATTCACTCCCAGGTAAAGTTTTTACAGTTCTCCTCATACAGTAGGTTTACTAGTTGGCGCTATCTCAGGTTTTGTGTCTTGTCTTGTGTTTTCTGTCTGCACTGTCTGTCTGTATTGTTTTTTGTCTGCACTGTTTGCACTAATTTGCACTCGATGCACTTTATGTAGCTTGTTGTTGCAATAAAAGCCTCTTGACTTGACTTGACTTGATAGTGAGGATCAGGGTTTAAATCCTGCTTTCTCGTTTATAAGCATGAGCCGCGTCAGACTGGTCGTGGGGGGGGTGTAGGAACCATTTATACTGCCTCTCTTAATGTTAGTCAGATGTTAGGATTCAGCTTTAAATCATTTGAAGTGCTCGTTCTTAAAGTTGTACTTTCAGACAGACATAGAAAACTCGCTCTGGTAACCGTGTACAGACCCCCAGGAGCCTACGCTGAATTTCTTCAAGAGTTTGCTAGTTTTCTAACAGATCTCTTGCTCAATTTTGATAAAGTGCTGCTTGTAGGAGATTTTAATATTCATGTAGATGATGTAAATGATGCTCTAGGATTATCATTTGTTGACTTATTAAACTCTTTTGGGGTTAAACAAAACATCACTGGACCAACTCACCGTTTTAACCACACATTAGACTTAGTAATATCCCACGGAGCAGACGTCACTGATATAGATATTTTACCTCAGAGTGATGACATCACAGACCATTACCTCATACTGTTCACACTACCGGTAGAGCAGATTAGCCGTGTTGCACCACGTTATCGACTTGGTAGGACTATTGTTCAGAACACTAAGGACAGATTCATAAATAACCTGCCTGATTTATCTCAATTTCTCACTAAACCCATAACTGCTAATAACCTTGATGAAATAACTAACAACATAGACCTTATCCTCACTAGCACATTAGACACCGTTGCCCCTATCCGGTTAAAAAAGGTTAGAGAACAAGCACCTGCACCTTGGTATAATAGTCATACGCATGCCCTCAAGAGAGCAGCACGTATTCTGGAGAGAAAATGGCGGAAAACTAAATTGGAGGTATTTAGAATTGCATATAAGGACAGTATGCTTAGCTACAGACGGGCGCTAAAAGCTGCTAGAGCTGAACACCTGAGCAAACTTATAGAAAATAACAAAAACAATCCCAGGTTCCTTTTTAGTACTGTAGCTTAGCTTACAACAAATCAGGGCTCTGGAAATTGTGTTCCATCACAGTTTAGTAGTGAGGACTTTATGATTTTCTTCACTGAAAAAATAGAGAACATTAGAAAAACAATTGTGGCAGTTCAACCTCTGACAGCATCTCCTGAGACAGTGTTACCCTCAACTCCACAACTCCACTGTTTTACATGTATAGGACAGGAAGAGCTGTATAATGTTATTGCCAAAGCTAAATCGACAACATGTCAGTTAGATCCAATTCCTACTAAACTACTGAAGGAAGTGTTATATACGACTGGTGAACCACTTCTGAATATTATTAACTCCTCACTATCGTTAGGACTCGTCCCTAAATCCCTCAAGTTAGCAGTTATTAAGCCCCTCATTAAAAAACCTAATCTGGATCCAAACACGTTATCAAATTACAGACCAATTTCAAATCTCCCATTTATGTCTAAGATTTTAGAAAAGATTGTCGCTGCCCAGTTATGTTCCTACTTGCAAGAGAACAATATATTTGAAGAATTTCAGTCAGGTTTTAGACCCCATCATAGCACAGAAACTGCCCTAGTTAAAATAACTAATGACCTGTTTTTAGCTTCAGACCAAGGCTTCATCTCGCTGTTGGTTTTACTAGATCTTAGTGCTGCATTTGACACTATAGATCATGATCTCCTCCTAGATCGCTTACAAAATTACGTCGGCATTCAGGGACAGGCATTAAGCTGGTTTAAATCCTACCTGTCCGATCGTTACCATTTCGTAGATTTAAATGGAGAGCTATCCAGGCTAATGCAAGTAAATTATGGTGTGCCGCAAGGTTCAGTTCTAGGACCCCTGCTCTTCACAATATACATGCTCCCGTTAGGAAATATTATTAGAAGGCATGGAATTAGCTTCCATTGTTATGCTGATGATACTCAGCTATATATTTCATCTAAACCAGGCGATACAGCTCAATTAACCCGGATAACTGAGTGTGTTAAGGAAATAAGAGATTGGATGACCCATAACTTTCTACTTTTAAATTCCGATAAGACTGAGATTTTGCTCATCGGCCCTAAAACTAGTATACAGACGCTCCAGCATCTTAACCTGCATTTAGACGGATGTTCTGTAAACACTAGTTCAACGATAAAAGACCTAGGTGTTATTTTAGACAGCGACTTGTCTTTCAAAAATCATATTAATCAAGTTACAAAAACAGCCTTCTTTCACCTTAGAAATATTTCTAAGCTAAGAAATATGTTGTCCATATCGGATGCAGAGAAGCTCGTTCATGCGTTCATGACCTCCAGATTAGACTACTGTAATGCGTTACTAGGTGGATGTCCTGCGTCATTAATAAACAAGCTTCAGTTAGTCCAGAATGCAGCAGCCAGAGTTCTTACAAAGTCAAGAAAATATGATCACATAACCCCGATCTTATCGTCCCTACACTGGCTTCCTGTTAAGTTTCGAATAGACTACAAATTATTACTTCTCACATATAAAGCACTAAATGGTTTGGCTCCCATTTATCTATCCAGTCTTTTAACACGCTACAATCCGCCACGCTCCCTGAGATCTCAAAACTCTGGGCTTCTAGTAGTTCGTAGAATAACAAAGTCCACTAAAGGTGGTAGAGCATTTTCACATTTAGCTCCTAAACTCTGGAATAGTCTTCCTGACGGTGTTCGGGGTTCAGACACACTCACCCAGTTTAAGTGTAGATTAAAAACATATCTTTTTAGCAAAGCCTACACATAACACACATCACATCATAACCTTGTGCTCCAGAACATCTGATCACATGCACATTATCAACTTGTGCTGTTAATATCATGAACAGCAGCTACGCTAATTCCTCTCCACTGCTTCTCTTTCTCTCCCCATCCCGAGACACCCTGAGGTGGCCAGCTCCAGTCACCTCCCCCTCTTGGTGATTACGGACCTTTGAAGAAGTAGATGCCGAACTCGCAAACATCCCGAACCATCTAGAGACGTACCAGTGTCAATTGGATCCCGCTACATGTGTGGAGTTTTGACATTGGACCTCCTGGAGTGTTAAGGCTCTGGCATGGAGAAGCTGATGCTGGATCTGTGGTGATCAAAAATGCTGAGCTCATAAAACTAGGAGCTATTAACCATAAAGACTGTTTAAGACTGCAGAAAGAACATCACTTATAATCTTATACTCCAGTACTCATGTTAGTTCTCACTCTCCAGTGTTCTGTATTGTTGGAAAATTTATGATCAAACTCTTGATGTCACCCAGATGAGGATGGGTTCCCCTTTTGAGTCTGGTTCCTCTCAAGGTTTCTTCCTCATAACATCTAAGGGAGTTTTTCCTTGCCACAGTCGCCACGGCTTGCTCATCAGGGACAAATTCGCACCATTCACCATCACTGTTGATTTGTGTAAAGCTGCTTTGAGACAATGTCTGTTGTGAAAAGCGCTATACAAATAAACTTGACTTGACTTGACTTGACTCTGTCTAACAACACATAAGGTGAGGAAAACTTTATGCAGAGTTAACCCACAGAAGTCTGCTGGACCAGACAACATTCCTGGCAGAGTGCTCAGGGAATGTAGAACAGCTAGCAGGTGTCTTTACTGACATCTTCAACATCTCCCTGAGCAGTAACGTTGTTCCCACGTGCTTCAAGACAACGACCAATGTTCCCGTGCTGAAGAAATCTACTGTCTCCTGCCTCAATGACTATCGTCTCGTCACGCTCACACCCATCGTGATGAAATGCTTCAAGAGGCTCGTCATGAAGCACATTAAGATCCAGCTTCCACCCTCCCTGGACCCCATGCAGTTTGCGAATCGTCCGAACCGTTCCACGGATGATGCCATCTGGCCCTCACCCACCTCTACAACAAGGACTCATATGTACGAATGCTGTTTATTGACTTCAGATTAGCATTCAACAATCATTCCTCAGCACCTGATTGCGAAGTTAAGCCTACTGGGCCTGAAAACCTCCCTCTATAACTGGATCCTGGACCTCCTGACTGGGAGACCTCAGTCAGTCCGGATCGGGAACACCATCTTCAGCCCCACACCACTGGGCACTGGTGCCCCTCAGGGCTGTGTGCTCAGCACACTGCTGTTCATTCTGTGTGTAGCAATGCACAGCTCCAACCACATTGTCAAGTTTGCCAATTTCACGACCGTGGTGGGTCTAATCAGCAAGAACAACAAGTCAGCATACAGAGAGGAGGTGCAACGGTTAACATCCTGGTGTGGAGCAAACAACTTGACTCTAAACGTTGACAAAACCAAAGAGATGGTTGTGGACTTCAGGAACACAGAGCGAGCAATCTCCACTGATTATTGATAGATCCTCAGTGGAGATCGTCAAGAGCACTAAATTCCTTGGTGTTCATCTGGCAGACAACCTCAACTGGTTACTCAACACCAGCTCCATCACGAAGAAAGCCCAGCAGCGTCTCTACTTCCTGAGAAGGCTGAGGAAAGCCCATCTCCCTCCCCCCATCCTGATGTTCTACAGAGGGACCATTTAGAGCAACCTTGAGCAGCTGCATCACTGCCTGGTTTGGGAACTGCACCGTTTTGGATTGCAAGACCCTACAGAGGAAAGTGAGGACAGCTGGGAAGATCATCTGGGTCTCTCTCCCCTCTATCATGGACATTTACACCACACGCTGCATCCGCAAAGCAGACAGCATTGTGGATGACCACACACACCCATCACACACACTCTTTACTCTCCTGCCATCAGGAAAACAGTTCCGAAGCATTCGGGCCACCACATCAAGACTGTGAAACAATTTCTTTCCTCAAGCCATCAGGCTCCTTAACACACAGAACTGAAACAGAACTCACAAACACTTACTTACACACACACTCAATCAAATGTGTGTTACCGAACTGTACAACCTGGACTAAACACTCAACACACACTCATTACCCATCTCAATCCATTCCATCACCATTTATTTATTATTTATACTTGACCGTACCACTCTCTTACTGCTGTTTTTTGCACCTTTCAATTTATAATACTGTTAACATGATGTTTTTGCACCTTTGACTGTTTTATACTATACTGTTTACATGCTGTCTTTTGCACCTTTTGACCGCTGCTGTTTTTTGCACTACATTGTTCTGGTTATATTCACTCCCGGGTATAGTTTTTAGGTTTACTGGTTGCCGCTATATTTGTTTTTTTTTGTCTTGTGTTGTCTTGTGTTGTCTGTCTGTCTGTATTGTTTTTTGTCTGCACTGTTTGCGCTAGGTTGCACTCAATTCACTTTATGTAGCTTTGTGTTGTGTTGTAGCTCTATGTTGTTTAGTGTAGCACCAGGGTTCCGGAGGAACATTGTCTCGTTTTTACTGTGTACCGTGTACAACTGTGTATAGTAGAAATGACAATAAAAGCCTTGTGACTTGACTTGACTTGACTTCATATTCTTGTTTTGATGGGTTAAAAAGAAAGATAGACCTGCTCTAAACAAACTTTCCAGCTTGTCCTTTTTGATGGTTCAGTGGGTTAACGCTGGTACCTCGCTAATGGCATGATTCAGGGTTTGAATCCTGCTGGTCATGATATGGTTTTGCTTCCTATGTCTGTCTTTAGCATTATATTCTTGTGGTGATTGTTTGAAAGAAAAGATAGATCTGCTCTAAACAATTGTCGCAGCCGGTCCTTCCTAATGGTTCAGTGGGTTAAGACTGGTATTTCGCTGTTGGTGGTGTTCAGGGTTCGAAT
This sequence comes from Silurus asotus, assembly GCA_024362625.1. Taxonomy (NCBI): domain Eukaryota; kingdom Metazoa; phylum Chordata; class Actinopteri; order Siluriformes; family Siluridae; genus Silurus; species Silurus asotus. Next base: position 1,312,296 of record MU551628.1, read on the forward strand.
CCTGCTTTCTGTGTTTCTGTCTGGTCTGAATTTCTTGCTTTGAAGCCTGAAACAAATGATAAACCCCCCAAAAAAAGAAGGTATGATGTGGGACTTGATGGCTTTGTGGTAAAAGCCTTGCCTCTGAGCTCAGAGGTTGCTGGTTCGAATCTGGCTTGCCCCACACTGGAGAAGCTGTGTGGAAAGTAGTGTCTGGTGAGCAATGAGGTAGTTGACTGTAAACAAAGGCTGTGAAGACCTGCTGCTTCACAGCCTCAGAAAAAGTGAGGGTGATAGGTTTTTGGCAGAATTTTTCCCTATATGCAAAACTAAGTCGATACTTTTTTGGATGTTTTTGCTTCATAACCCCCTCTTTTCAGCTTCTCAGACGCCGGGGGGCAGATGCCCGGATATTGCCCCCCTGCTCCAGGATACACCCTCCGAAACCATCCACATCCAACCTTCCACGCAGCCATTTCTGACACCTTCCTACGGTCACCGGAACCTTCCACGCTCTTAACTTTGAGCCCTGGCCGGGGTTTGAACCGGCAACCTCTCAAACCAGAGGCAAAGCTCTTCCGATTGAGCCACAGGATCTCCTGCAAGAACCTGATTTTTAGGACCTTTTTTGGTTATTTTTTAAAACTTTTTTAAACAATTTAAAGGAAAGCTAAGCGGTAGGATTCGAACCGGGTGAGTCAGGTAGCAGCGACCACTTCACTGACCATTACACCAACACGGGGTGGCAAACAAGCCTTTGCTTATTGGACTCTTGGCTTCTCTATAGTTAGGAGACCACTGTTTTCTCTTAGATCATGATGGTAGAGGATCAAAACTTCTCCTTTCTGTACATTCTCTCAGTAACTGGAAGTCTATGAGAAGTGACTCAGGTAACCACATCTCCAACACCTGCACCACTGATATACCATGATTTGCCAGCAACCAATTTTAATGACCTTTCATTGTTCTGTTTTTAAAAACTTTTTTTAATGTTCAATATGAAACTAGAGGTAAGAATCGAGCCAGGAAAGTCTTACATCAGAGACTAAGACATTAACCGCTACACCACCACCGGACAGGGAGCAACGGGTTTGCTTATTGGACTTTTGTCTTCAAGAGTCTAAGAAAGATAAGAGAGGTGCTTTTTCTTTTTTCTCCATTCACGACGGTAGCATTTAGACCGCAATTAGATGTCCATTTAAGGCATTGGGCAGAGGCCCTTTTCCAGTGTAACCTACAACCAAACAAACGAGGGCTATGGGCCTGGCACGAGATTGCTACTGTTGGGATTGGAACTTGTGACCTTTTGTCCCAGAGACCAAAGCCTTAACTACCAAGCTACTACCACCACCCTACGAGAAATGTCTGAACTGTACAAGAACCACAAGTCCAACACCTGCACCACTGAGGTCATTCTTGTACCATGATAAAACACAGTCCACCACAAAACTCTCTTGTCTACCCTCAGGAGCCTTGGTATTCGTGGAGCAGCATGGAAATGGTTTGCTTCCTACCTGGAAGGTCGCTCATACCAGGTAACATTGAGGGGGTCCACATCTGCTGGTCATCCCAGCACCATTTTACCTCAGGGACCTCGTCACACCTCGCACTGCACCACGCTGTCAAAGATCCTCCAGCACTGCCACTACCACCACCTTCTCTCAGGATGAGTGGTAAGTATACTTCAAGGCTCTTCTCTCTTCTGGCACCGGGGTGGTTAAATGAAAGTCCCCTAGATGTATGAACAGCGGAGTCTCTGGCTTTCTTCAAGCGACAGTTGTAGACCTACCTCTTCCTAAAACACTTAAACTAACAATTTCCATGTTTGCTTTGCTCATACTCAACAGAGTTGAGCTTTTTTCTACAGTTGTTTTGGCTCAGTGGGTGTGGGTACGTACCTCTTTGATGGTGCCAACTGGAGTTCACTTTGTGGTCTGTTTTCTTCCCCTGTCTATGTTTAAAGTAAAGCTTTTCTGGTATTAAAAGGGGTGGGGCTGCTGTGGTTTATGGCCGTTCCTCTGTAAAAGAGTGGATTAGGGTTCAAGTCTTGGTCTCTTTGTTCAGCTATGATGGCCCAGTGGGTTAAGCCCAGAACCTCCACGATTGTATTATTCAGCTTTTGAGGCCTAGTCTGGGTGGTTTTTTTTTTTTTTTTTTTTTTTTTTTTGCATTAGGTGCTTGCTTTGCTCAGAGGAAAGATAAACCAGTACAACAGGTGGGTTTGTACTCATTGTCTGTGATAGCCTAGTGGCTTAATGTCAGTATCCCCATGACCATTAGTTTGAGAGTTCGATTTCTGTTCAAGCTGTTTTCTGTGTTGGTAAATTAAACTCCTGGACCAAATGAAAGGTAATCCTACCAAAAAAAAAAAACACTTCTGTGTTTTGTCTCTCTTGGCTTAGTTGTTTAATGCTTGTGCCTGAATATAGTTTACGCTGGTAATAAGGTTTTTAATCCAGTCCCACATGCCTTCTTTGTTACTGCGCTGTCGTTAAACAAAGAAGGCACACATGCTTGTCAGCAGTGGTGGCTCAGTGAGTTAAGGCTTGTGCCAGGCTTCCCAACCGTTCCTTCCTGATGGTTTTGTGGGTTAACCCAGCTAACTCACTTTTGGTGGGGATCAGGGTTCAAATTGTGCTTTCTTCCTGCTAGTTACGATGTGGGTTCAATGCATGCTTTTTACATTTTTCTTTAGCGTTATATTCGTGTTTCGATGGGTTGAAATGAAAGATACACCCGCTCTAAACACACTTTCCAGCCTGTAATCCTCAATGGTTTAGTGGGTAAATGCTGGTGCCTCAGCTGATGGAGGAGATCAGGTTTCGAATCCTGCTTTCTCCATACTAGTCATGATGTGGGTTAACTTCTTACATCTATCTTTAGTGTTATATTCTTGTGTTGATGGGTTGAAAGTATAGATAGACCTGCTCTAAAGATGCTTGGCAGCCTGTCCCCCCTGATGGTTCAGTGGCATAAGACTGTTTTTTTCGCTGTTGGTGGGGTTCCCGGGTTTAAATCCAATTAATTGTAATTAATATTAATCTGTATTTTAGTCATTAATGCCATTCTATTAATAGATTGGTGTGCTAAGTGTAACTTTTCACATAAACTGTTAATTAAGCAAAGAATCTTGTGACAAAAATGATAATAGGAACATTATAGCTATAATAAACCATAGTGCTATGAATACTTAAGGACATTTGAAGGCAGATACTTTTGTACTTTTACTCAAGTGAAAGTTTGAAGGAACACTTTTACTGTTACTGAAGTAATATTACTGAATGTATCGCTACTTTAACTCAAATACATTGTTTGTGTATTTCGTCCATCACTGTTACATACTAGTATTAATGTATACAGAATATAGATTACTTTCTTCTTCTTCTTTCGGCTGCTCCCATTAGGGGTCGCCACAGCGGATCATCCGTCTCCATACCACCCTGTCCTCTACATCTGCCTCTTTTACACCAACTACCTGCATGTCTTCCCTCACCACATACATGAACCTCCTTCTCGGCCTTCCTCTTTTCCTCCTACCTGGTGGCTCCATCCTCAGCATTCTCCTACCAATATAATTTATGTCCCTCCTCTGCACATGTCCAAACCATCTCAATCTCGAGAATATAGATTACTTTATGCACCAAAAAAGTTTCCATCTTTCCACCGTCCACCTTACCTCTCACAGTGATCCCTCTTTGGGAGAAGAGATCTTGTGTGTTTTCATTCAAAAAGCAGTAGTGGGCCGTAAGCGTTAGCATAGAAGGTCTTGCTCAGAATTGGGGAAGGGGATGCAAACAATGGGAACAATGGTATGTGCAAACTCTTTATGCAAATAATTGGGATGCAAACGTAGTGCCAGAAGTACAATGTCCAAAGTTCAGGACTACACCACCTCATGTTCACGTATATAGAGAGTCCTTCTCCTTTCCGCTTTTGGCAGGCTTTGGTGTTTCTATCCTTAGTGACTGTGCTGAAGCCAGGTAGCTTTATGTTAGCATCCCGGAAAGCTAGTGGTGAGCCACGTTTCGCAGAAGCACAACAAACCTCACTTTTTACTTTTTTGCCAGAGATGCCAGTTCATCAGCCTTGTTTGGTAGTGAGTTCAAATTTCCCACGATCATAGAAGGTACCAAAGGCTTATGTCACAACTTCTGCACTAGCAGTTATACCTTTAGCTTAGCATCAGCTCTGCAGCCATGATACAGCTTCCTCACCTAGTCAGGTAAATAGGAAACCATGCTGGCAAGGGACTTTTTCAGAGCAAGTAGGAGATTTCTGTGTAAATCCAAATCAATGGGATAGATGGTAATTAGAAGCAACAAAAGCACAAAAAAGAATTTCACACACACACACACACACACACACACACACACACACATACACACACACACACACTAAAGGTAGCAAGGCACACACACAGCTTGATGGAAAACGTGCCACTTGCTGTGGTGCCGAAAGCGAGAGTTTAATAGGTCAATATCGATGCTTTTGCTAGAGTGCAGTTGTGGCTGCAGTGAAAGGAGACTTGTTGAATTGTGTTCATCGGATTTCTTGCTTCAGTAATACCTTTAATTTTCACTGTATAAGATACCGGTCTGTGATGCAGCACTCTGTTATACTGTGTTTATCTATAATATTAATGGTCTCTATAGCTGTAGCATGATCATAATGATGGCATAGAGAGGTGGATTGATTTAAAGAGGACACCACTGAAGGCCTCGGTGGAAAATGAACAACCCACCACTGTTAAAAATCATGGTGACAAAACTATTGACACTCCTGAAGGATATTTGACCAAAAATGGTCACCCTTGTGAAATGATTTCACACTCACAAGCACAACTGTTACAAGTGTCATCCATCACTGGGGGAAAAACTGCAGAGCTTTAAACACAAAAGACACAGATGATTGTTGACCTGCACAAAGCATGGCAATAGATGGCTTGATGTTGGGATGGTTCTCGTTTTATAATGTAAGACATTTTGACTTTTTTTTTGTAATGGTGACGTTCAGAAGTGTTTAACAAAGCGAAGGCTGGATGTTCACACCAAGCTTGAGTACAATACATGCCATCCAATCTGTACCATCTGTCAGTCAGTGCCATCTGTAATCAGATCAGATTAGTATGTCTGGCTGGATGGCAGAGAGAAGCAGCTGCTCCCCAATGTGTTGAGCTTCACATCTTTTAAAGCTGAACAAAGTCAGCATCGTAACTTCACTCATAGGGGAAGAGACTCAGGAGGACTGACGTACTTTTCGTTTTTTTTATATTCTGGCTTACCTCCACTAAATCTGTCTACAGCTGTGAGGAATAATTGGTCTCAGATGTGTCCCGGCATTTCACTTTCAGCTAGGTCTGCATTACTGGCATCTGTCTTATCCGTCTCTTTCTTGTTAGTTTAGCGTGTTTGTTTCCTGCCCATCAATCAATCAGTGCAGTAATTTCCGTGCCGCTATTCTCTTCTCTTGCATTATTATATATTTTTTTATTTAGTGACATATGATTTAAAATGTAAAGTTCAATACTTCAAACTAAACACAAAGTAAAGTATTAAAGATTTAAAAAAAACATTTTAAAAGTAGAAGTACACAAAAAAACTCTCAATTACCACAAATTGATTAAGTGTAATTCGTTACTTTCTACCTCCACTGTTATTAATGCTGCCAGACCTCTACACTATGTACAGTGTTTTTTTATACTTTCATATAACAAGAGAGATACGTAATAATCCTTATTTCTCTCTCCCTGTCATCCATCGACTCTTGATCTTTCTCTTTGTTGAGTTAAACATGCTCTTGAGGTACCACTGACCCTGTCCTTTTCTTCTTTCTGGATCTCTCGATTTATCCCATTGACCAACCTCTGGATGGAGATCTTTTCAATTGGAGACAGCTGATTGGTTTCACATTAAACATCCTAAAGAACCATTAATAACTTTGTGGATGGATTTGGACTGTGATTACTTTCAACAGTGTACTCCAATGGCTCAGGATATCAATTGGCATGAACAGTTGTGTTTTAATTACTCAATTATTTGTCAATTAAGGGGCCTATAAATAAACTGCACACCTCAACGATGGTAGAACAGTAATGAATGGACCTTCTGTAATGAGGTTAAGTTTCCTCTCTTCCCTCTCTCATACCATCTCAGGGAGTAGTTTTATATAGCACCTGGGACCCAGAGGAACGTGGTTAAATTTCACTGTATACTGTGCAAAATGTGTATAGTTGAAATGACAAAAGCCACTTGAATTGGCTTAGGACCCTTAGGGGTTCTTCAATTTTTTTTGTCGAGGCAACCTTTACAAAAAAAAGGGGTCCGAGGGGAATCTTTTTACAGTTGTCCTTGAGTATGCAGTTGACTCGAACAATTATTTGCCTTATCTTCTCATTACTCCAGTGGTATCTTTACGTATTTTGGTATTAGTTACGATTTTTACAGTATCCCAAACAAGCATTTCCTAGTATAATACATGCTGATTACATGTACAGTATCCAGATTACAAACGAAAGCAAGGTTGCAGAAGGGAAGTGCACAATTAATACTAGAGTTATAACAATAATAACACAAATATGCATTAAAAAACTGTCCTGTGATTAAACCCTGTGGAATGATTTAGGACCCTTAGGGGTTCTTCAATTTTTGTTTTGTCGAGGCAACCTTTACAAAAAAAAGGGGTCCGAGGGGAATCTTTTTACAGTTGTCCTTGAGTATGCAGTTGACTCATGAACAATTATTTGCCTTATCTTCTCATTACTCCAGTGGTATCTTTACGTATTTTGGTATTAGTTACGATTTTTACAGTATCCCAAACAAGCATTTCCTAGTATAATACATGCTGATTACATGTACAGTATCCAGATTACAAACGAAAGCAAGGTTGCAGAAGGGAAGTGCACAATTAATACTAGAGTTATAACAATAATAACACAAATATGCATTAAAAAACTGTCCTGTGATTAAACCCTGTGGAATGATTTATAAACACAGAAAAGTGGTCAAGCTGCTTAGCACCAAAGCTAGAACGTTGGCAATTCTAATCAATATAATTGATATTATAATGACTATAGAACAACTTGCTGAGGGTTAAAAATATTGAGGCTGTAAATTAAAACCAAGGAACATGTGAGGAAAAAGCCATTTCTGACAGGGTTCTCTCATGTAATGAGACATAGGACTAGAGGGCTAACTAAAGATTTTATGGCAGAGTAGAATGTTATTTTTGACATTTATTAGGTGAAGTCTTCTAGCAATGATTGACATAAAAAATTAAATAAATACAAGGCGGCGGCTGCTGTAAAAAATAAAATAAAATAAAAGCCTCAAAAGCAGCTGGGGAAATTATATGTAGGAATGTTCTGCTTATATTTGGAAATATATGTGAAGCTGATTCTTTTGGGGGAAGATCTGAAACTCTAACTCTTGGCAGCACAATTTGCACTAAAAGAAATGAATCAAAGCCATTATTATTATATAGTAATTGCAAAGAATCAGCTCTTCAAAATCATTTGAAAATTCTAATCCATTTATCAGTTGATTAATGCTATGGTTCTGTTTCACTGAATGAAATTAGTCATCAGTCCCTCTAATAATCTTATCACTCCCAACGAAAACCTCAACATCTTCAGCTCTGCTACCTCCAGCTCCCCGTCATGTCTTTTACTCAATGCCACTGTCTCTAATCCATACAACATCGCAGGTCTCACCACAGTCCTATAAACTTTCCCTTTCACTCTTGCAGATACTCTTCTATCACAAATCACTCCTTCTATCACTCTTCTTCACCCACTCCACCCTGCCTGCACTCTTTTCTTCACTTCTCCAACACACTCTCCATTACTTTGCACTGTTGACCCCAGGTATATAAACTTCTCCACCTTCCCCAAATCTTCTCCCTGCAACTGCACCACTCCACTGTCCTCCCTCTCATTCACACACATGTACTCTGTCTTACTCCCACTGACTTTCATTCCCATTCTCTCCAGCATGTACCTCCACCTCTCCCGGCTCTTCTCCACCTGCTCCATACTCTCACCACAAATAACAATATCATCCGCAAACATCCTAATCCATGGAGACTCCTGTCTGACCTCATCCATCAACCTATCCATCAACCTGTCCATCACCACAGGAAAGGGCTCAGAACCGATCCTTGATGTAATCCAAACTCCACCTTGAACCAGTCTGTTGTTCCTACTGCACACTTCACTGCTGTCATATTGTCCTCATACATGTCCTGCACCACCCTCACATACTTCTGACACACCTGACTTCCTCATACAGTACCACAACTCCTCTCTCCACCCTGTCATACGCTTTCTCTAAATTCACACACACACAAAATGCAACTCCTTCTGATCTTTTCTATACTTTTCCATCAACATTCTCAAAGCAAATAATGCATCTGTGGTGCTCTTCCTCGGCATGAAACCATACTGTTGCTCACAGATGGTCACCACTTCTCTCAGCCTGGCTTCCACTACTCTTTCCCATAACCCCCTGGTGTGATTGATCAACTTTATTTCCTTGTAGTTAACGCAGGTCTGCACATCTCCCTTATTCTTAAAGATCAGTCTCAGCACACTCCTTCTCCATTCCTCAGGCCTCTTCTCACCTTCCAAAATCCTGTTAAACAATCTTGTTAAAAACTCCACTGCATCTCTCCTAAACATCTCTACTTTTCTTATCACAATTCTGTTTCTCCAACCTCTTTCTCCTTATGCTTTTCTGCACTTCCTTATTCCACTACGCCTCTTTGTCTTCCTTTCTATTTCCAGATGTCACACCAAGTAAATTTCTAGCTTTTTCCCCTCATTACTTCTGAAGCACCTCTTGAACCACCACCTTCAGTTTCAGTCCTCACTCTCCTCCTCTTCTTCTTCACTTCCAAAACCATTCTACAGACCATCATCTGATGCTGTCTAGCTACACTGTTCCCTGCCAATACCTTAAAATCTCCAATCTCCTTCAGGTTGCATCTCCTGCATAGAATATTGTCCACCTGTGTGCACCTTCCTCCACTCTTATACGTCACCCTATGGTCCTCCTTCTTCTTAAAATACGTATTTACACTGCCATTTTCATCCTTTTAGCAAAATCAACCACCATCTGCCCTTCCACATTCCTCTCCTTAAAGCCATACCTACCCATCACCTCCTCATCACCTCTGTTCCCTTCACCTACATGCCCATTAAAGTCTGCCCCAATCACCAATCGTTCTTTCCTAGGTACACCATCTACCACTTCATCTAATTCACTCCAGAATCTTCCCACTTCTCCATCTCACAGCCAACCTGTGGAGCATAGGCACTGATGACATTTATCATCATCCCTTCAACTTCCACTTTCACGATCATCACCCTATTAGAAACTTTTCACTTCCACTACACTCTTACTGTACTCTTCCTTCAGAATCACCCCTACACCATTTCTCTTTCCATCCACACCATGATAAAAAGGTTTAAAGCCACCTCCAATGTTCTTACTCCCTTTCCACTTGGTCTCCTGAACACACAACATATCTACCTTTCTCCTCTTCATCATATCAGCTATCTCTCTCCCTTTACCAGTCATAGTACCAACATTTGATGTATCAACCTGAACCTCCACTCTCCTACACTTCTCCTTAGAAATATCTGATAGTTCGCAAGAAGCCGCGAGTCTCTCGAAAGTCCGGAGTAACATTTCAAAACAGAGTTTGTATTAATAAATTACATCAAAATGTTTGCAAAACTACTTTATTATTGTATTATTCATTTAAAGTTGCAAATAAAACATTTATGAGAAGTAATTCACAATTTTTGTTCAGTTGACAGTACATGTACAATTCCTCTTTAAAAAGGAACCATGAAAAGGAGAAAATCCGGAGTCATAGAACGTAAATTCCTGCGAGTATCGAGGCTGCACTGTACACACTAAAATAAAAAATGTGTGCGAGTTGTCAAACTAGATTCAAAGAAAGACCAAATTTATTAATGTGAACTAAACTCGCTGTATGGGTCACTCATTCAAAAAATTGAGTAGTCTCAAAGTTATTCATTCATTTTGAGTAGTTAATCTCATGAGTCCTCTGGTCCGACTCGTTCGTTCTTTTCTCAAGTGACTCCTATATTTGCTATGAAGGCAGAGGTGGGAAGTAACGAGGTACAAATATTCTGTTACTGTACTCAAGTAGATTTGTCTTGCATCAGTATTTTACTTTTTACAACTTTTTACTTTTACTCATTAAATCTTTGACACAAATATCTGTATTTTGTACAACTGACATTTTCAAACCAGGCTTGTTACTTTAGTTTTAATCTATTTGTTGACATGATCAATATTTTTTCTTCGCATTGCCGTTTTCAGCTCATCAACCTATTTCCTGTTATTGCGTGGCTTTTTCAATCTATCACTATCATTTCCTGTCTCTCACACACCACAGACGTAGACGTAGATTACACCAGTTGAGATACCAATGAGCAGGCAGAAGGCAACAAGAAGTATGGAGGTAACTTAAACTACCACAAAAAAATAAGCTTTGCAGTGTTTCCAGGGGCATAATAGGGGCAATGTGGGCATAATATATCATTAATAAATATATAGATATTTTTAAAAACTGCAGAAGTATCCAATTCTGGTCAGATTTTCAATCAAAAAGACCCCACACATGATACATTTACTACAACTCATGATCTAATTAAACACATGTAAATAGAGCATGACTCCTATTGGAATGGAATGGCGTGTGTGTGTGTGTGTGTGTGTGTGTGTGTGTGTGTAGCCTTTTGTACAATTGTACATGCACGTCTTCAACTGTGCCAACACGAAAATTGCTTTATTTTTTTAATTACATCAAGTAATAAAGCCTAGCGTTCACATAAGTCGAGGCAGTGAACAGTTAAAAAAAAATTTAATAAAAAAAAAATTAAAAAAGGGGTAATGGGTTCGATCTCAGCTGATAAAAAAAAAAAAAAAAAAAAAAAGTGTCCGATGCAAAGCTAAAGTGTTAGAAAATCACAATTACATTTCGTTTCCCTCGAGTTGCATAAAAAGAAAGGGTGGATTTCCAAAGTGTTATCGAACAGAAACACAATCAGGAGGCTGAATTGGAATTGATCTTTAATGTAAACAGCATGGCGTAGGGCTCTAAAATACATAAACACCCGAAAGAGATAAAAAAACATTTCAAGAGGATAAAACAGTGAGAGCATTTTAACTTAAATTAACAATAATGATCAAATTTATCTCAAACTACAAACAAAAACAAAAAAAGAAAAGAAAGAAAGAAAAAAAAAAACTACTTGGCCACACAAAAAAATCACTAAAGTTTACACCATGTTATGAAAACAGAAACATAATATATTGCTTTGGAAAGTTACAGCAGTCTACCGTGAGTCTGGTGGGTATCAAGTAGAAGCGAGTGTTGGATTTGGATTTTCAGCTTACAGTCCCACAGGCTGGTTAGACCGCTGAGGGATCAGACCCAGATCAGGGATAATACAAGACAAAATTAACAGTCTGTAGTTGGTGAAGCGATGATGATGATGATGATGAGGGACTTAAACATGGACTTGGACACTCGTGCCACTGCTTTTTCTGTGCTGTTAGCGGCTGCCTGTGCGAGTCAGACATCTGCTGTAAGAAGTGCTAAAAGCCAAAGTCCCCAGGCTCGGCACACACTTGGTTGTGGGGCTCTCGCCTCGAAAACAGGATGAAAACGCCCAGTAAAAACAGAAAGGGACAAGCACTGGGACCGGAGCGGAACGAGTGTGAGCCAGAGCTAATCCAGGATCAGTGTGTGTGTGTGTGTGTACTACAAAGTTGAATTTCTTTTGAGGTGCAAGTTCTGGACCTGAGGATCCAACCCTATGGGACATAATGTCAGACACCCGAAGAGCAAACGGTGAGTTTGATGACCCGCTTGGAATAGAACAGGATTTGAAAGAAAAGAACGAAGCGAAAGTAAGAAAGAAAAAAAATCGATCCTTTTTGTTAGACGTTTTTTTCCACCCCCGAAAACGTTTTCCAGTCTGCACGTAAAAAAAGAAAAAAAAATAAGCAGAAAAAAAAAAGCACTTGGTTCAGTGGAGGGTTTTAGTTGCAGTCATAGACAAAGTCATAATTACTGGGTTCTTTTGGGATTGGGGGTGGGGCCTCTGGAATCGGGATATTCTCCAGATCCAGGAGGCGGAGCTTCATCTCCATATTCAGAAGTGTGTCCAAGTCGGAGCGAGTGAATTCACTGGTCATCTCCTTGCCCAAAAGAGCGTTCAGTCCATCTGTCCACACACAGTACTGAAACACACACACACACACACACACACACACACACACACACACACACACACACACACACACACACACACACTTAAAATTACAAATGAAGAATTTTTATGGTAACAATAAGTAAATTAATGTCTTTCACACATTATTCTCGTTGGTTCAAGTAACACAAAATCAAATGATGCATGTTATGGCATTAATCGTGAATTGTGTCCATCATTTGCCTTTCAAAGCTCCTGCAAATCTGCTTTTGAAATCTCTTAATAATATTCAGCTCCTTATACACCAGCTCTACGTAGGTAAATGCCCAAAATGACTTACATTCACCTCATTCACACAACTGAGCAGCTATGGGGTTAAGGGCCTTGTTCAGGGGCCCAGGAGTAGCAGCTTGGTGTGGCTGGGATTTAAACTCAAGATCTAAAGTCTAATGCCATTCCCACTAAGCTACCAGCTTCCCCCCATACCTTTGCATGAACCCCACAGGCTTCTAGCATAATGTCTTAGACTCGTACTATGGAATTTTTTGTTCTTTTTATTTCTCTATTGAAAATCTATGAGCTGACAACTTTTCTTCATACCCATATTTACTGGACACACATGCAGTTTTAATTACTATACAGAAATGCTTATGAAGGGAGACTAGGAGTTGGCGATCCTGAGAAAGAAAAAGGCAGTCGTTTGAAACCAGTGCGAGCGCGTTTGGAGACCCCTCGTCATTAGTTATAACGGAGCAGTGCGCAACGAGCGTTCACTGTATGACCTTTCATAAGAACAGTGATAGACGTCATAAGGTCCCGTGCTCATGCGATTACATCATGGGTGTGTGATTTTCTCATCACGACGCCACCTGGGGACTATTTAAAGCTAAACCCGTTTCTTCGATGGGACACGATCACGACGTCCACACTGGTAACGACTGGTTATTTATATTATCGTTTTTACAGCGAGTGCTCTTTGCACCACTCCACTGCTCCGCTATAACTAATGACAAGGGGTTAGAAAACGAGCTCGCACCGATTCCGAACTGCAGACGCCCCAGGATCGCCAAGTGCTAGCTTTCCCGTTTCCCTACGCCACCCTGTGTACTACAAACGATTGTGATTACTTGTACCTTCATAAAAACACTGCATTTCACGAACGGACAGTAAAATTGTGAACCTTTGAAACCCACAGTTTGTCAGTGTTTACCTCGTGCTTGTCAGGAGCAATGAAGTTTAAATACTCATCAGACTCATAGAGGATAGAAAAGGCCAACTCCAGCAGTTCCTATGAACAAGACAGAAACAGAGAAAAGAATCAGTATATATTTCAAAGCCGTTTTTTTTTACCCTTCTCCTTTACGTATACCAGAGCAGATGGTTTATCCTGTCACTGTGCAAATTTGTGTGTGTGCATCGACTTCTGCTGGGAACCAGAGAACAGCCAGCACACCGAGTGTTACGGGTGCTTTACTGTAACAAGATGCTCTTGACAGATTGCACAAGACAAATGTTTTTTTTTGTTGTTTTTTTTCCTTCGGATCGCTGGCAGCTAGCACCATGTTTCTGAACACAAAATTACTCTCACGTCAGGCAAACCCGTCTTTTTAAAGCGGCAATTTGAGTCGCAAATCCTTTTAACTCAGGATTATTAATTGCATGAGGTGAGAAGAGAATAGATTTTCGATATTTTTCGATTTCTCAGAGATGATGTTAAATGGCTTAAAAGTGACTGTTAAGACGATAAGAAGAAGAAAGTAACCTGGAGGTGGCAAATGTGAACAGGTAATGAGAAGCCTGAATATTAATAAATGAAAGAATATATCAGTATATCAGTAATATATCAATATATCTTTTAGAAAATAAATATAAATACAGCTTTCGGACACTTTTTGTAATCGAATACTTCTTTAACATTCACATGGCATTTAATTAGAATGAGTTTTTGTTTTCATTGGGGTTTTTTTTGGATTGTATTTGCTTGTTTTTGTGATTGATTTAAATGGAAGTGACTTTTTTTTTTTTACTTTCCAGGAAGTGGAAGCTGACACCACTGTCAAGTCAGCAATATTTCTTTCATTGCGTAGCAGGGGACACAAATGAGGTACCTCCTGAACATCTGATGAAATACAGATCGATCGATCTGTCTGTCTGTCTGTCTGTCTGTCTGTCTGTCTAGGTTGTGATGTATGATAAATGCATTTGCAGCAAGGTTCAGAATCTAGTGAGTCTGAAAGCAGACTAATGGGGAACTGGGATTAATCGCACACAGATTTGAGTTTTAGCGAATGTGTCCAGTGTGAAACCCAACTCTCATTTACATTTTCCATTATCTTCATGTTCTCCATGTAAAATGTCATACTATGGTGGGCATGTGTACAGTACATGTAAGTGAAAGAGAAAGCGAGTGATAAAGGAAGAGAGGGAGAGGGACTATTGCAATGATTTATATAAGTAAGATCTAGTAATCTAGTCTCTCAGCATTAAATCTCAAAAGCTGTAAAATGTTAAAGTGCATCATTTGTTAATAAAAAGTCAACATTGGGAATGTATGTGCAATAATTGTTACATGTGCAATAACTTGTATACAGTAAATATTGTAGTCTGAATTTCTCTGCTGTCTGGATCACTGCTGCTACACTGCCATTTCGTGCAGAATATTTCAGTAAGGTTGGAAATTCATTGATTGTACTGCATCTTTACTTAATATAAGGGGTGAAATGGTACACCGAGTTCCCTCATAAACATTATACCTTTATATGTGTGTATGTGTCTCTATTTTCCTATCGATATTTTCACTTTAATCTTTACTTTGATCTTTTACTGTGAGTGACTGCAACCAAACGATTTCCCAGGTCCCCTGGTGGTCTAGTGGTTAAGATGCAGCGCTCCCACCGCTGCGACCCGGGTTCGATTCCCGGGTTAGGGGACCATCCCCAGCCACTTTATGCCGGTCCCAAGCCCGGATAAATTGGGGAGGGTTGCGTTAGGAAGGGCATCCAGCGTAAAACATGTGCCAAATCAAACGTGCGGAGGATCTGCTGTGGCGACCCCTAACGGGAGAAGCCGAAAGAAACTTACTATCAATAAAGTATTCCTATTCTCGTTGGCAAATCACTGTGGTATAAGTGAAATAAACTCCAGACTATAAACGAAAATGATGCACTTCGGGGGTTTAGTGGCGCTCGTGTATTCCCTGCTTTTTTTATGCAGTTTGACAGGACGTCTGTTCGAGGTGGTCTTTTTGTGGACAGAAATTGCCGCATTGCCCCGTCTAATTATTGAGAATGAGTGATGGCACCTGTGTGTGTTTGGATTCGATCCTGTGGTGCGCCCTGAGCCTGAGGCAGCCCAATTAACATGAGTACACGGAGTGCTCTCCGTTTTGAAGCGCATAAATAACACCATTTATGAGGATTAAAGTTGGAAAAGCGAAAGTGCAGTTCTGGCATGCATGCGTTGTTCTCATTCATTTACAATAGGCCCTTTGGCCTGGCCAGGGTCAGGATGGATACCTCCGGTCAACCACCATGCATCCATCTATACATACAATCATACACACCCCAGGGGTCATTTACACGAGTCAGAGTGAATCAAATCAGGGATCCTGGAGCCTGCGAATGTTCGTAAAGCAAACAAGCGCCAACTAAATGACCCCCAGTGCGTCCATTGGCAAAAACAGATCAATACAATATTTAAGATTCCTCCAACACACCCACACTCACCTTGTTCTGCTTCAGGGCTCCCTTCTCTTTCATGTGTGGACAGTCCTTACCGGTCACAACAGCTTTGATATCAGCCACGGGCACTGGAAATATAAAAAGGAGGAATGAGCCGAGATCGAGGGTCTGTTCTAGACTTCTGGAATAATCACTCGGCTCTACTTACGCTTCTCCTGTAGAGAATCGTGAGGTACCTCTCCCTGAGGACTCTCCTCCAGGTCTCCATAGTGGAGGACTTTATGATTAGGGGATAGTCGACAATACCAGAACTTATCTAGGAAGAAAAAAAAAATAGAGAGAGAGAACCCATATTCACTACTGAACTTTCTGTATTCAACATTTTCCTTACGAAAGGAATATCATATGAAATAAAACAGATGCTAGAAAAGTGATGAATTCTGAAGAAAAATAAATGAACAACGTGCTTTATTATGCTTTAATCTTTCTCTCTGTTTCTCTTCATATCAATCTCTGTGGCTCTCTTTTTCTCTGACACCCCTCGGTCAGTCTGTTTCTGTCGGTCTCTCAAGTCTTATTGCTCTTCTCAGTCTATCTCTATCTTTCCCTCTCTCCCACATACACACACTCTCTCTCTAATATCCCTCTGTCTGTCTGTCTCATAATCCTTATTGCTCTTCTCCGTCTATCTCTCGGTCTATTTTTCGTTGTCTGTTTGCATCCCTCTTTCTTGGGCTCTCTGTGTACACATCCTTCTCTCTCTTTATAAGTGCAATCTCTCTCTCTCTCTCTCCTCCCTCCCTCCCCATCTTTACCTCACTCTGTCTTTCTCCGTTTTAAGTTTTTAACGATATCAGGATGATCGGTTTGGAATCAAAATAATATCAGTGCCATATTTTCCTATCACAGAGATAGATAGATAGATAGATAGATAGATAGATAGATAGATAGATAGACAGACAGACAGAAGCCTTTAGTGGACATGTACATGTAAAGTCGAGACTTTAGGATTATTGGCCTGCAGACTGAATAAACCTGTAAATGGCATGAAGGCTCTCCAGCTCCTGCCTGACTCTTCCTGCACTGGACAGAAAGCTTGCTCACACACAGGCTGACGGCTGGCACTTGATCTGGTGCGTCCATCCAAAGCCTAATTGCTGAGAATAGCATCCTGGCAATGTCGCGGAGAGCCTGGGATCTGCCGAGCCCTGTAGAATCGCGCTAGGTGTCACTTTGCAGCTTTCGCGTGGCACGAGCACAGGGCAGGATTTAATACCAACAGCCTGCTCATTATGCTTGTTCTCTATAGAAATCTGCCGAACAAACATAGCCTCCCGACCGAAGTGTATTTATCTATAGACACAAAGCGAGCGGCTGTGAGGAGCCAGACGGAGGAAGCGCCAACCATCTGTGTGTCAGAAGAAATCGAGAGTGCTGATTAATTTTAAGGTGTAAACAAATAAAACCTTGGTTTGCAGTTCGACAGATTTCTGTTAGACACTCAGCCGGATGAGGAAGTACAGAACGACGGCGGGAAAGAGAGCGAAAGTGATTTACATTAAGAGCAGCTTGATGAATATTTGATAGGCAGATGTGGTTTGAGTGAAGCTCTTCAAGTTGGCAGAGGGACCTTAAAGGATAAAAGAGAGATCGGCAGGAAGGGGGGAAAGGGGGAGTCAAGATTTAGAGGAAGAGGGTTCTTTTAGCCTTCTAGGAGAAAATACTTTTTTCTTCAAAAGGCGCTTTATACTTGTCACATGTACATTACAGCACAGGGAAATTCTTCCCGAAGTTAAAGAATAGGATCAGCCATGATACAGGGCTGCTGGAGCACAGTTAATTAAGGGCTTTGATCAAGGGCCACAAACAATGGCATCTTGGTGATCCAGGGGCTTGAAACCCCTGACCTTCCAATCAGTAACCCAGAGCCTTCACCAAGCATCTATATGACATCCATATGCACATGAAGATTGCAAAAAGGGGCAGCAACTTGAAAGAAACCAGACTCAAACTAAAAAAAAAATACAATAGGTTTGTGTGTATATAAACATACATAAATAGTATAAAAGTTGTCTATTCGTCATCCAATAAGGATCACTTAATGAACAGACAGTGAAAGTTTTATGACGTGTGTGTGCGCATGGCGTGAAATGACTCCGATAAAAGTCAACACAGGAAGCGTAAGCATTTCGCATCCAATTTACAGAAGCAGAAAAGAAAGCAGGAGAGTTCGCGTTCATCCGAAGCGAAGTACACTATATGGCCGAAAGTGCAAAAAGCCTCCATTTTCTGGGAAGAGGTTCCACTAGATTTGGGAGCGTGCTTATGGAGATTCATTCCACTACAAGGGGGTTAATAAAATCAGGTACTGATGTACGTGAGGTGAGGAGGCCTGGGGTGCAGTCAGCGTTCACATTCATCCCAATAGGGTTTAAAGCTCAGGGGCATTGTCATGCTGTAATAGGTTTAGCTCTCATAGCTCAAATGGAGGGAAAATGTAATTCTTTGGCATCCAGAGACATACTATACAATTGAGGTTCCTCCAAATTTGTGGTCCAAGTTTACAGAAGAACCACATAAGGCAGGTGTACCAGTCCTTTCGTCCCTATAGTGTATTTGGACAGGATTATCATTAAATGCGGTAAAGTACAGTGGAACCCGGTTATCTCGCCCTCGGTTAACTCGACAACCCTATTAAGTCGACGTTTTTGAAGTGGAACCGCCAAATTCTTGCTTTTTCTTAGCATTTTTTATCGGTTATTTTTTATTTTTTTTTACATGTGGACTAAATGTGAGACGGCACTGTGCAGCCGCTGTTTTTTTTTTTTTTTTTTTGAGTGATCTGTGTGTTTATAATGTTGGAGAATAGAATAAAGGTTTGTATGGAGAATGGACGGTGGTTTGTATTGTATACTGGTGAATCTCTGCTGTTAGTTGGTGCACTTATGCCTTTTGTTGTTAACAAACGTATGTACATTTTTATAGCATGCCTTCATCAAACAAATCACGGCAACGCTGTTGTGTAAAAAACCCTCCAAAAACACGTGCATGCACATTCTCATTTATTAACGCACATCATGTACATGAAGAAATTTCAAGCACATTAATATATTGCCGCCATTTTGATCTTTGTTTATCTCGATCATCGGTTACCTCGAAGCTTTTTGGCGACCCCCTACCACATCGACATAACCGGGTTCCACTGTAATTTTAAACAGGTTCTCTTTCTTTTTCATCATCATGCCCAAATGAGTCTGATCAGCACCATTTACAGACTTAGCATCGATCTCAGCTTTTAGGTACTAAAATAACCACAAGTAATGATTTTCACACATATTTTTGGCATTTGCACCTACATAATACTTTTATAATAATTTTCCCAAACCGTAAATAAATATAACTTAAAAGTAAAATGTATAAAAAGCTTAGGACAAAACAACACATATCACGCTTTCTACTTTCATAAGATAATCTCTAAAAGCAATTACGGCACCACATTCTAATGCATATTTTATTTATAAAGCACATTTTTAAATGCCCTTAAATTAAACTTTTAATAACATTTACACCTCTTACACTCTTGCTATTCTCGGTCAGAATACATATATACGCTTATAGGCATTTAAATAATTCTTTTTAACCTGAGCCCATGGACAAGCAGCTACAGTGTACAGTACTATGGAACGTTCAGTTTGCACAGATGACCCAAAATTTACATAAAAGAACTAAGGAATAATGTGTTTTAATCGGTAATTGTGTAGAAACTTCAATCTACGCTTGCTCATACAGAAAACGTACCGTCTGTAAATAAATCTGCTGCGGCGTGAATATCACAACACTACGTTAGAATATAGATTAACATGGCAGAGGTAGAGCTGCATCTGGAAAGATTTTCACTACAGAAGGCAAATTGAATATTTGTTGTCTGTCTGAACTAAAGAAATGAAAGTGAACCACATTGGATTGAATTGCATCAATTTTTTCCCCCATTGCTTCGTATTGCATTGAATCGAATAGAAATCGGATCCCGCTGCATCGTAATGGGGGGAAATCGTGTCGCATTGGTACCGTAGCTGCTTCATATGTACCTTTAAATGTATCGTTAATGTTGGCTATGCATCGAGATGCGATCAGTTATGGAAGCTGTTAAACATGGAGCGTATCTAACGCTTAATGATACTGATGTGGTACGCCGGATTATCCTGAGATTTATCGGAATTCTGCAGGGAGCAACGTTAAGTTGTTTGGGAACGCGCTCATTCGGATTAACGATCCTACCCTGCCGAACAACACCGAGCTGAACTAACCGTCCTATTTCTAACAGAATGGAATAAAATATAGCGCCGTTGCAGAGTTAGCCTGCAGCATTTACATGGCATAACGTATAAAAACCCACGCTGTTAGATGTGGTTCCCAGCCCCCGCGGAATCCAATTCATTTCCGAGTGAAGGTCAGAGAAAAATCAGATAGAAGAGAAAGGGCTGAAACGGGCAGGAAACAAGTAGGATTGTGTGAGATGGAGAGCACATAAACAGAAACAAGGTGTCCCCTCTCACACTGATCTAATCATGTAGTGTGAAATGTGTTATCCAGGCGAACTGATAAAGCCTCCCTTTGCACGAGCAGACAGGCCCGATCTCGTAAAAAGCCGGTATTAACTCCTCTCCGATTCACACTGTAAAAGCCTTGACGCTACATCTGAAACGGAGACGGCGGTTAGCGTTTATTCTCTCGCGGCCAACTCGGACATCAGCGGTTCATTTATGGTGAATAGAAGCATTTATTTAGGTTTACGTCTTATTTTTCTGAAATTGGTCCCCTGAACTTTTCAGAAAAATTTTACGTGGCTCAGAGAAAGTCATCTTAAAAAATGACACGCGTCAGTCAACATGGCCGACTTTCAAAAAAATCATTATTAAGCTACAAACTTCTCACTAAATGATTCGATCTGACACTTGGCTTCCCTCAAATCCCAGCATGTTATGAGCAAAGATTTACCAAAGATACCGTTCAGTCTCTGTGAGGTGTTTCCTCATCCGTAGTGTCCTCAGATTTGTAAAACGATTCTAATGAATATAAATTCAACTATTTTTTCCCAAAAACATTTTTTTATTTATTTTTCCCTCTCTAGAACTGTACCAGCTTCATGAGCCTCATGGTAATATCCTGTGCAATGCAATAGTGCTCTTCTGGGTGAATCTTCCCAAGATGGCACCATTAAAACCTGCTTGATTGCAGTTCAATTCTAATCTAAAGTGCATCTGTGAAAAGACCTGTGCATTCACACTGAACATTTCTCCAATTCAAATACATGAAGGATACCGGAAAGATGTTTAAATTAACAAAGAAATCGACAAACAAACCAATAAATAAATAAGGACTGCAGAACTATGATGCTGAAAGGTCAAGTCCCTACTTGCACCCTGATCACACTGTACATAGTCTCAAAATGATTGGAACAATGAGGACACTAAATAATCCCCCCCCCCCC
>MU551628.1:1333704-1399025 GCA_024362625.1 Silurus asotus
CCCCTCTGCCGTGTTATACATGATCCTGAGGTACCACTGATCCTGTCCCTTTCTTCTCTCTGGATCTGCGTGATTCATCCTGATGCCCTACCTGTTCAATGAGAGACCACTCTGTGCAGGTGAGAAAGGTCCTTGAAGTTACTGAGCAACTCAAGAACCTTGAGAACTGATTTGGGCTGTAATAAACATCAACAGTCTGCTACCATGGCTCAGGACCACAGTTTGCATGAGAAGTTCTTCATTTGATCACCTCAACATAAACGGAAGTGTAATGATTGGACATTCAATGATTGGACATTCCTTTTGCATCTGGTTCCTCTAAAGGTTTCTTCATCATCATCTCAGGGAGGTTTTTCTTCACTGCTGTCAAAACTTGCCGATTTATTAGGGACAAGCTTATATTTACATTAAACTTCACACCGAATTAAAATTTGATCATTTTAAAATGACTTTCTTTGCAAAGCTGCTTTGAGACATTGTATCCTATATATAGGACTATATATTAATGACTAATTTGCCCAATATTTTCAGGACATTTCCTCTTTTTTTTCTGGATAACTACCACATTTCCAAGTCGTCTGAGTTTTAATAATTTAATACTAAGTGCATGTTTTTTCCCGTAATTGGCCGGTGGATTTCCCGTTAAACTCGTGGTCATTCGGAAGCTTGGTGGTCAGAAAGATTCCTTTAGAAATGAAATTAAGCAATTCCACTTTGCTAAATTAAGTTAAGCAATTCCGGCATTGCTGTAATCAATTCCTCAGCTTCTGGCCATTGACTGGTGGAGACTCGTGTGGAAAAATGTTTGCCAGCTGATAATATGTACCTGTACAGCATATTACAAAGAGATTGCCCATGTGTGTATACGCATGTGTGTGTGTGTGTGTGTGTGTGTGTGTGTGTGTGTGTAGAGCTTCACCCTGTCTCCTGCGGCTGCTGATCTTCCTGAAGCAGGTGCCTTCACACAAACGGTTGAGACGCTGCTGTTTGATCAGCTCCATGATTTCAGGCTGGATCTTCTCCCTCAGCTCCCTGAAAAGAACACACACACACGTTTCAATGAACAGTAGTGTATAACAAAACAAGAAAACGGACACACCCAAACACCATCATCTAACTATTTAAAAGCAATATCTAAAAACTCAGATCTAAAGGTAAGAGCTGTATAATGCGCACCTATTCATTTTCTGCATGCTCCCCTGACGGAGGTTTGAATTCTGCATAGCATGCACAAAAGCAGCTATTCAACTCAATTATACATGGTTTCAAGGGGAGTGAGTTTTAGAAAGTCGCTGATCTTTTTAATCTGCTTTCAAATCATACAGCTCGGTTAAAGCGAGTCCTGGTCGGTTTCTCGAAAGAAAAGTCAAAAGAGGTTTTGCTGCATCTAAAAATGTGATGAACACGTGCACGGTGATTCAAAATGAATCTTAATGAACGCACCTGAAAGCCTGGTGCACCTAAAAATATCGTTTGCTTATATAAAATGTTCAAAATCGCCCGAAAGTGTCATTAGATTTCAGCAGAACATTTTTTTAAGCGTGTAAATGATGCGTAACGTCCTGCCGGGGGGCCGTGAGATACCGAGAAAATCTCTTTCAGTCTAATGAGATCTAGACTGCCCTACAACCATGTCATTTGTGTGGAAAATGTCCTTTTAATGCGTGCGTACAATCTATAGAGGACCAGATAAGACAAAAAGAAGAATGAATAGATGACTCCTAAATAAAAATATATAAATAAATAACTTTTTGCTCGTCTGTGTGATTCATGTAGTTCTATAATTTATTCCCTCCAGTTAAATTATACAGTACAGACCGAAAGTTGGACACACCTTCTCATTCAAAGAGTTTTCTTTATTTTCATGACTATGAAAATTGTAGAGTCACACTGAAGGCATCAAGGGCTATTTGACCAAGAAGGAGAGTGATGGGGTGCTGCACCAGATGACCTGGCCTCCACAGTCACCGGACCTGAACCCAACCAAGATGGTTTAGGGGTGAGCTGGACCACAGAGTGAAGGCAAAAGGGCCAACAAGTGCCAAGCATCTCTCGGGGAACTCCTTCAAGACTGTTGGAAGACCATTTCAGGTGACTACCTCTTGAAGCTCATCAAGAGAATGCCAAGAGTGTGCAAAGCAGTAATCAAAGCAAAAGGTGGCGACTTTGAAGAACCTACAATATGAGATTTTTCAGTTGTTTCACACTTTTGTGTTATGTATATAATTCCATATATAATTCCACATGTGTTAATTCATAGTTTTGATGCATTTAGTGTGAATCTACAATTTTCATAGTCATAAAAATAAAGAAAACTTTTTGAATGAGAAGGTGTGTCCAAACCTTTGGTTTGTACTGTAAATATTCATTTCCACCAAACAACACTACAGCTGATGGCAAATATTACAACTTATCTTCATTTACATTATTATTCATTCAAAACATTTCCTTTGCATCTTGAAATAATGTAACTAATGAAAGTCTAGACTTCTGTGCACTTTTCCTTCTAACTTTAGACCCCGGTTTGCCTGGAACATTTATTTATTTATTTATTTAGAAATGAAACCTCACATTCTTTTACCACAAAGTGATGCCAAAGCTTATAACTTCCGTATTCTACTGAATAGCAAAGGATAACAGATCACAAGATCAGTAAGCCGATCATGATGATGAACCATTACAACTCGGATGGATTTTTTTATACACTTCATTATGTATCATGTGGTCAGTTTGGAAAAAAACAGAGAAAGTAGTGATACTTAGACAAATTGTACCATATCATACACTGATCTTTAACACTGCATCTTGAACAAAATTCAGTACCAGACAAAAAAAAGAAGCACAAAGTTGAACATATAAAAGTATTTTTATATATGTGTACAGTTCTGTATAAACGTATTCAAGTGTACAGTCACTAATATTTTCTGCTGGAAAGCCAATAAAATAGAACAGCTACAGCAGATATTAAATATTTGTCTCTTAAGAGAATATATTATATCAGATTTATACATAGTGCCCTATATATATACACATATACATATATATATATACACACACACACACACACACACTGGAACACGTTTGTATGAAAATGCATTGCATTTTAGACAATGTAAATCATTTTGTGGTGTGTGTGTGGCTGTGTTACTCACAGAATGGGCCGAGACTGAAATTCCTCCTGGTTCATTCTCTCTGACTGTCTGATCTTGAGGATCTCAGTGTAGCTCAGGTTCTGCAGGCGTGTCTTAAACTGGTCCAGAGAGTTAGGCTTGTTCGTCAAAGCACGAGTGATCTGTTCCCTCACCACCTGCATCACCTACAACACACAAACATGGATTTCTTCCTTTATATTGACTCGGATAGGAAAACTTCATGCTTTAAAATTATTTAAAAATATTAGACAAGTTCAGTGACGAAGCCATTTTGTTCATTACAATTACTAAGAAAAATAGACCACAGCTTTACAAACTATGATAGTTTGTAAGTGAAGATGTATTAAAAAGCAATGGGGAGTCAATTTCTTAGACAATCGACACATAAAATGCAACGTCCATTCCAACGATAAAGGCAGTTCGGCTTAATTTGCATGAAGAACGCATAAAATTGGACGTTCCAGTGCACAAAAACGAGAGAAAGCCAAACTGCCCACACATAAGTCTTGTTAATATCACTTACTCAAGTCCTATTGTTCTTAAGAGAACGTTTGTTTGATTTATGTTTAGCTATCAGTCATTTGTAAACCACCATGCGTAATATTAGTGCTACGATTATCTAATAGAATATTAACCAATCCATCAGCACTGAATGAGCAAACACAAAGTGTGGCTTTTACTTTCAGGTTGTTAGTGCAGCATTTGAATTAAATCACACCGCAAAGTGAAGAGAGTGAGCCAGTGAACGCAGCGTGTCCCGCCTGGCTGTACAGCTGTTTCTATACACCTGAGATTTTGATAAATAATAAAAAAGAAAGCAGGATAAAAGTTTCATTCCAAATCCCTACACTGACCAGGTGCTGCGCTTTGATAAAAGCTGAGTAATTATACCTCAATACCTCAATGTCCTTCAAGACAGAAAGAAAGCACCACTCACACACTACAGTTGTGGTAGAAAGGTAGTGTGTGATTATGGAACAGGGAAATCTGCGAGAAGTGGCCCAATTGTAATAAAGAATGCTGATCAGTATGGGGTTGTATACAGTCATGTCGTCAATACATAATTTATTAAAACAAATCCATTTACACTACCGTAACGTATAAACTATACGGTACATATGTATGTGGATCTTCAGTATGTATGTTCGTAAATGGAGGGCAGAGCGGGACGCACTTCGTTTCAGTGTCCGACGAAAATGATAAGTAAGAGAGAGATAAGAGCTCTAGTTATGCATTGAGACACCAAAAGCATAGGAAAAAAAATAAGTAAGGCATCTATCTCACAAGGCAGGAGATGCGCACATAGCTGGGGGCATCCCGATCGCATGAAGATTGAATTTGTACAATTTTTCCTTATCGCTATAGTCATCGCTAAAGTGAAAATGTCGTACCATCGTAACTCGGGGACTACCTGGAGATGACTTAAAACTCAACGAAACGTATTTAATAGATCCTTGAAAATTATAAATGTACAATTAGAGCAAGCGTTTTTGCGCCACGGTCCGGTTTAACGTCGGACAATATTTTCACGGACCGGCCTTTAAGGTGTGGTGGATAAATACAACAAAATAAAATATGACCATAAAAACTGGTATTTTCTAAATTGAATAATAAACGTGATGTTTGTTTATTTTGCTCATTTGGGGGTTTGAGTTTAGCGGTAATGTATTATGTTTTAGCGGCCGGAGCCCCTTTAATAAGGTAGTGGATGGAGGTAAGACATGTGACCGAGGCATCATGACATGCATCAAGAGACAGTCATAGACAGATGTGGCGGAGAGACTCCGGTCATTTTCTAAAATAAAACCGTTCAGAATCAGATAATAAATAAAACGGATATAATGTAAGTTATGTATTCTTTCTGTGCGGCCCGGTACTAATTGATTGGTTGCATTAGAGCGGAGGGAAATGCATTCTTCGCATATCCTAGGGATATTAAAATGCTGGGGTTAGAGCACAGGATCAGCGATGATACAGAATCCATGGAGCAAAGAAGGTTAAGGGCCTTTCACAAGGGCCCAAGAGTAGCAGCATGGCGAAACTGTGTCTTAAACCCCCGACCTTGAGATCAGAGATCTTTGGATAAACTCTTACCTAATTAATCGGTCTTAAGACCTTTATTTATTTTTAAATAAAAAAATGCTCGTCCTTTCTACTTACACGTGCAATACAGATACAATGGGCAGGGATTTTTTATATTTTTTATGTGTATTCCTTTAAATGCATTTCCTCCACAGCCTGTGAAAAAGCAATGGTGGTTTCAGCAGCAGGCTTGTGTAGGAATGGAAGTGTGATTTCCTGTGGAGAGACAGAAAGGTGGAGGAGGACAGGTCTGTTGTTGCTGGAAAGGTGGTATTTATGAATTAAAAAAAAAAAACAAAAAAAAGCTTTTAAGGTGAGCCTTTGTATGTTTGCTTTACTAAGACTTCTGCCTGACTGTGTCTCTCCACAGACCACCTTTTCCCTTCTTCTTCAGCTCTTTCTTCACTCTGTCCATCCAGCACTGATAGGTGGGAAACACTTTCACCCACAGTGTGTCAGCTCCCAGATAATGCAGAGCGACATGAAGGGGGAGGAGAGGATGTATCTTCATTGGTGCGAGAGGGGAAAAAAGGTGCTAGAGACGTCCATGCTAAAGACAAACGTCCACGCTAGAGACAAATGCTGTGTCTCTTTAATTCATTAAAACATTTGTATTCAAAAATTTGGTCATCATTCTTCTTTCCTTTGCATTTCCCAAACCAAAGCAGTATCACTTTATATCTCAGATGTAGATTTCCAGGATATTTTCTATAACTCCATGATTTTGCAAGCTTGCCAACAGATATGTAATGAGCTGAAAAGGAGAAATGATACTATGCTGTATCTCCACAAAATCAACCCACACCCATCATACTGTTGTATTAGCTAGAAAATGTGCAATCTTACTGAATATTAAAGGGTTTCCTTAAAAAGAAAAATGAGAAAATTTCAATCAAGAAAACGTGGATTTTCCCAACATAATTGCTTTATGGCAAAATCAAACAAAGAACACAGTTTTTCTCCTTTTCAACTAAATTTGTGCACACAGAGCCCATGTTCTTGTTTTTTACTCATGCGCAGTACAGGGACGAGATAATTTTCTACATGATTCAGTGTGGATGAGCAACTTTTGGAAAACGATTAAAAACAGCGTTTTCAGATTTATCTGGATTAGTGTAGATGTAGCCTCAGCTTAACAGTCTCAATTGACAGACTGATGCATTTAAACCACTTCTGCTGCAGAGACAAAATGAGCTCATCTCTGAACTATTGTTGCATTTCAATGACGTGTTACGTAGCTGGGTAGCTTAGCTAATCTTTCGAAAGAAATATGTGCCAATTTTACGTAGCGCACGTTGCGCAGACGATGGTGTTTTTATCTGGTGAAAATTGCAGACACAATTATTATACCAATGTGCAATTTAGCCTGAATGACACACAGCTCTACACTAAAATATTTTTTTTTTTTAGTTTTAAGCACTCTTTCATTCTCTCACAAACCCTGTCAGGTGAACTCATGTTAGCATAAGTTAGCAAGTCATGTCACTTAGCTGGCTACCAGTAAACTTGTAAAGATTATGAGCATTACAAATGATCTCATTAAAACTGTTTGTGGGTTAACTCATGCTTCTAGCACACTGTTGTAAACCATTAGCTCATGCCACCATTTGTGTAAAGTTTATGACCAATTTTGGACATGTCAACTTCTCAGTAATGCTGTCAGGTTAGCTCATGGTTACAGGTTGCCATTTTACTACACACGCTTACATATTTTTCATAAATATCACAGATTTTCTTCCTCCTACTTAAAGATTATTACTCGGCTATAAACAAGTATCAAATCGAGCACCAAAATCTACCACGATGCACACATCCGGCAATTAAAACCGTCCGTGTGGAAACATAGCAAATGTTTCATTTGGTGTCCTGACGATTTTTGAGTATATAAAAAAAGCATCTTAAAGACATGTCCTACCCAGTTGATATCATTTCCACATTCACGTGTGAAATAATTTTTTGCCGTGATTATTACTCGGCTATAAATTTTTTTTTTAAATACTTTTTAGAAAAATCATTTTTAATCACTAAACATTTGTTTTACTGATGCGCTAAGTATCAAGTCGAGCACACATCCGGCAATTAAAACCGTCCGTGTGGAAACATAGCAAATGTTTCATTTGGTGTCCTGACGATTTTTGAGTATATTAAAAAGCATCTTAAAGACATGTCCACGCAGTTGATATCATTTCCACATTCACGTGTGAAATAATTTTTTGCCGTGTAGCATCAGCAATCCAGTCAGTTTTTTAAGGCTTGTAAGATTAATCAGTCCTGTCTCTAATTATATCTACAGCTTTGCTCAGTTATCCATCATACATCCAAACAGTAAGGAAATCCCATTTTCAAACAAAACTGACTCGATTCAAACTGAACTCTGTACATCAACAGTCCATCAACACTGTTCTATTTTGTTTACTTTCTCTCTGACTGCGACATCGACCTCAGCCTAACATTCAACCCAGCCGAGCCCACCATTCACAGGACGCGTGTCTAGAAACGCACAAAAGAATCAATCCAGTCACCATACGTTCTCGAGCTGGCATGATGTGAATCATGAATGCATCCTAATTTCCCATTCCTCGTTTTTTTGAAAAAGTGTTCACCTGGTGCGAATCTAAAAACGCCATAGGACAACTGGGTGGAAACGGGAACGTTATCCGTTTCGCTATTGACATGGTAATTGCATTATTATTATCCTGGCTTGCATTGTTCCGCTTAATAACACTCCACCATCAAACCATGATGCACTATTGTGTTGCACAAACAGACGTGATTACTGCAAAAAAAAAAAAAAAAATGACGAGCGATCAAGTGCCGACTACATTCGACAAGACTCGAAGTGAATCAGCAGATGCAGAGAAAACTGCCACAAATGACAGGTCCTTACTGAGGACACACTTCAAAACATGTTATGGGAAACTGCAGCACAGTTGGGGTGGTGGTGCTGATCAGTAGTATAAAAGCATGTTCCTAAAAGCTAGAAAATAGTGCAAAACAGCATTTTATTCCTCTTGTACCAATTAAACAGGCCAGAAAGTGCATTATTGATCATGTCAGAGCTTTTAGCAGTTTGTTCACATTCGGTGTCAGAATGTCTGTGAAAAAGCTAGCTTACCTTATTATTAATGGCTATAAACGAGCATTTCCTCCCCGGCCTCTCTCATGTTACAAAGTAGGGAAGAAAATGACGGTTCGGTACGTACATCGTTTTTTTTTTAAGTCACAGTTCGCTTACATTTTTCAAAAAGCAAACATAAAATAACGTTTTTTTTAAAATATTATTTACATTTGTAAACACTTTGAATTTTTTGTAAACAATTTTAAATAAAATGCATGCTTGTTTTAAACGATAAAAAATATATATAAAATATACAAAAAAAAACAATATAAACCAAATGAATGCAATACACTATTATATTGATTAAATTGAGTATACAGATGCTCCCCGCTTTACGAACTTTCACGGTTACGAACTTTCGATTTCTTCAGAGTCAAAAAATTCAAAACTGAGGAGAGCTGCAGCTAGCTGGTCGTCGACCGCAACGAGTCCACATCATCCACAATGGACTCGGGCGAATGAATTTTTTAAGCTAATTTTTTTTTTTTCATTACACATTTTTTAAATTTTTTATTAATACAAAATATTGTATACCGTATTTCGATTTGTTTTAGTATATTTTTGTTTTTTTGATAATATTTATAGCTCTTACATGTTTAGGGGTTTTGCGAAGTCAATAACGAACACAGTAACAACTTACGAACAAATTTATGCTACATACGGTGGTTCGGGACGTAACTCAGTGTCTGTATATCCATATCGCTAGAGCGTCAGTGACACCGTCGCTACTCGATTCGGAAACACTATTTGTACTGCGCATGTGAATAAACCCAGATTTTGTTCTGCTTATATGCAAAACCGATGCCTTTGCTATCGGAAACGTTTTTACGACAGTCGATTGAAAAAAGTGTATTCATTTCATCATATTGATCGATTTTTCGTTTTGGCGAGTGCCTTATTTTCAAGCTCAAGTTCATTTTACAATGGACGTTGTCTCAAAGCAGCTTTACAGAATGTACAATTTGAATAGAGGTGAATGATGTGTGTTTATCCCTGATGAGCAGCCTGGGGCGACTGTGACATCTCCAGAAAATCTCCCTTAGATGGTATGTGGAAGAAACCGTGTGAGAAAACAGACTCAAAAAGGGAACCCATCCTCATCTGGGTGATATCAAGAGTGTGATTATAAATCGGAAAATGAAAACTACCATGAGGACCAGAGTGTGTGATTATGAGTAACTTTCCTTTCTACAGTCTTATACAGTCAGTTGATGTTGTGGAACCAGGAGCTCCTGAGCAACCCATAAAATAGCTTAACATCTGAAATCATTATAGATCCAACACCAATTCCTCCATGCCAAAAAATGTTCAAAGTATTCCAATGTCAAATCTCTGCATATAGTGGGATCCAAAGGGTGCTGGTACATCTCTAGATGGTTCGATACAGCTTTAAAAATCAATCTGATCTCAATTTAAATAGCATTTTATTTGTTATGGAAAATTCTCCAAACTCTAAGAACAATCAAATTCAAGAATTCAACAGGATCTGAAGCATTTGGATCTGAAGCATATATTAAATAAATATACAAAGACTATAGTTGGGTTGAGGAAAAGCTGTGTGTGTGTGTGTGTGTGTGTGTGTGTGTGTGTGTGTGTGTGTGTGTGTGAGTGAGAGTGAGAGAGAGAGAGATGGCAGGCTATTAGTAGTGAAGGGAGCAGGTGAAGCAGAAAACACATCTGCAAACTCAGCAGGCTTCATTGCACACCCATGACCTCCTTAACTCTTCCCACAACTTCACAGACCAACAGTGAATCGTGCACATTTTTATATACGGCGAAGACAACCATACGTTTTGCTGATGATTTATGAAGATCGCGGAAAACCTGGACGCCGGGACCCCTTTTCGTTCTTTGTCTGTCTCCATAAAGATGAAGATAGATTTTCTAGAATCGTCTAGAATGGTAGACATCCGTCTAGAATGATTTGCCCTGAAGAAATATGTGAAATCATACACAGACGTCCCGTGGTGGCAGGATATTACTGTGTCTGGTCAAATTTTAAACGCATACTGCACAGATTTCACTTTTACCCTAACTATACTGCCGAAAATGTATGGACACCTGAATGCGAACCCTAACAGGGTGTCCTTGAATTTCATGTTAATTCGTTTTTCGCTGTAATCCAAACCCTTTTCCAGGAGGACAATCGAATCTGGTAGAAAACCTTCCCAGCTGCTGACTTTTTGAAGAAATTGTGTGTTTGAATTATGTGTTTGAGTTACTGGAAACTGGATGCTCTCCTCGTACGTGAGTTTCTCACCAGAAACAACACGATCTAGCTTCCTCACCCACTTACAGAGGATCTGGCAAGGTGCTTGACACGCTTCGAAAAAAAGACTTCCTGGACATATTCCGGAAGTGTCAGGAACGCTGGGAGCTCCGTTTTGCTGTGCATGGGGACTATTATAAAGGTGATGGAATGCAAACATAGATAAATAAAATATTTTCTCGTAAACAGAGCTGATTAACTTTGATTACTAGGTCACAATGAGCTGCCCCATTAAGGAGACCATCCCCAGAAGAATCCAACAGAGTGCACACTGTGCAATTTTGTCTATGATTTAGTAGTCAAATGTTGACGATCCTAAAAGTTTTCTATAATCCCAGGCAAAAACCTGTAGTCTTTGACAGCTGTGTGAAATTCTGGCAGTGTCGGGAGGCTTTTTCCTGCAGCGCGATTTCTCTTATAAAAACCGTCAAAACGAAGAAACAATGGCAGCGCCAAAGCTTCAAACCACCTCAGGGAAAACGTCGAATCAAGTCGGCTGGACAGTACAGCAAGAACTTATTGAGTTATGGAAGAAAAAGTGTGTTTGTATGACGTAGGCATGTCATGAAAAAAATTCTGTTTGCTGCTTAGCTATTGATCACGTCAAACTTTGGACAAGTTTTTGTTCTTGTGTTCGTATTTAAATTCGTACAGTGTGTGCCCAGCAATAGCTCAATCTTTGTATCAGTACCCACAAAACTTGACCCTCGGCTGCCCCAGGTGACAAAGTACCTTTCATTTTTTGATCCATTGCTGTGGAATATCGTGGTGGTCTCAAATACCAACATGAGGGAAGTAAAGTGACAGAATGTTCTTTCTGAAATGGCTCGGCTGTGTGTCTGCGTTTCTGACCAGCCTGCTTATAAATTTATCTTGGCCTTTCAGGAAAAGCTGCCAGGCGTTTCAGTAGCACAAAGTGCCCCAGCACTGTCGCACGCAAATGCGAATGTATGCAATGAGTCACTAACGCGTGGCACCTGAAGGCCTCGGCGTTGAGCTGAAAAAAAAAATACATTTCCGACCTGGAGCTGAGTAATTCGACATTACTTATACCTCATGTAGCCAAAGGAGAAAAAGAAAAGAAAAAAAAGCAAGCCGAGGCCACACATGCCTTTTGACTAAATATAGAAGCGTTATATCCATGGCCAAGGCTGTTTCAGTGGCTCATGGATTGAGGTCTGGCATGATGCTGGAGCTACAGCATTATTATTGTGTGCGAGACACGCGCACACACACACACACACACACACACACACACACACACACACACACACACACGAAGCGTTATATCCATGGCCAAGGCTGTTTCAGTGGCTCATGGATTGAGGTCTGGCATGATGCTGGAGCTACAGCGTTATTATTGTGTGCGAGACACGCACACGCACGCACACACACACACACACACACACACACACACAAGGACAGAAACAACTTCACAAGCCTCATCATCACAGTGAGGAAAACACGCGCGTATAAATAGCCTGGCATAGAGAAGGGTTGTAAATAATAAGGAAGAAAGGATAAAGAAGCATGCAGGGAAGAAAGGGAAAAAAAAACATTTTGGAAGGAAAAAAGAAAATAAAAGAGGGAAAAACAAAAGAGCAAAACAGTAAGAATTAAATCACGAAAGGGGAGAAGAAAGGAAACAAGAAAGCAGAGGAGAAAGGAGAGAAGAAATGAGACAAGATGAGAGGATAAGAGAAAAAAAAAAAGAAGAGAATGGAGAAGGGAAGAGAAGTGGAGAGGAGGGAGAACAGAGGAGAAAGGAAGAGCAGAGGAGGGAGAAAAGAGAAGAGAAATGGAAAAAAGAGAAGATGAGAAGAGAAACGAAAAGAAAAGTGCAATGGATAGAGAAGAGAACGGAGAAACGATGAAAAAAGAAAATAATAGATTGTACAAGAAGAAGATAAAGAGGAAAGAGAAGAGAACAGAAAAGGGTGAAAAGAAAAGAGAATTAAAAAGACAAGAAGAAATCAGTGAAAGGAGAAAATAGGAAAATGGAGAAGAGAAGAGACGAGAAATGAGAGGAAAAGAAAATATAGGAGGAGAGAGAAACGAAGAGAAGAGCAATGAAAAGAAAAGAGAACGGAGAAAAGATGAAAAGTGACGAGAAACAGTAGGGATGAGAAGAGACAAGAAACGAAAGAGGAGAATGAAGAAAAGAAGATATGAGGAAAGAGAAGAGAAGTGGAGAGGAGGGAAGACATGGAAGGAGTAGAAAAAAGACAAGGAAGGAGAGGATTAAAGGAAGGAGAAGAGAAGGGAGAAAAGAACAGAAAACTAGATGAGACAAGAAGATAAGAAATGAGAAGGAAAAGGAGAAGAAAAGGAATAGAAAAGAGAAGAGGAGAAAAGAGACGAGACGAGATGAGACTACACCGAGCACTAGTGTAAGATACGCTGTATCTCAGGCCTGTAACATGATGATCCATATCACATACATGTGATTTGCATGACTGCACTAATTACTGTCCCGGATAAACCCTGCATGCCACGGCAGCACGATCGAACACTTTCAGATGGTGACGGAGCAAATCTAGCGCTAGATTTAATCCTGGGCTTCTAATCTTTAAGAAACCCTGCTCAGCTTTTCTATTTACATTATCCACAGAAGCCAGTTAGCTGAAACCCTGAGACCGGTTGGATGCTGAGTGGAGCCGGAACAACAAGTAAACACAGTACAAGTCTCGATAACTCAACAACCTAATATTCGAAAACCAAAGACACATCCATGGTGCAACATCTCGGACCTGTTAATAATAAAAAAAGCAGACAACTCAATCCAGAGTGAGCGAAGCGTCTGGAGGAAAAAAATAAATAAAAAAAGAAACCACACGGATACGAGTACTGAGTTCATTCATGACCCCAACGTTGTGAGGATGAGAGGCTAGAGATCAGCACGATCGTCTGCTCTGGATTGAGGGATATTTCATCACAAGATGAAAGCTGCCTCTAACCCGATTACTCTGGCAACCTCTTACAAAGCCTGCAGCCAACCTGTCCGCAAGCCACAGAGTCAGCCTGTCCCATCTGTCGGGGAGATCACACGGACATGCTCGCCTTCTCAAGCCCTCTTTCCCTCTCCAGCAGACGTCTCTGATCGTGATCAGCCCCGAATGCTGTGTATCGCCTCGGATGAGTTTTATACTCACATGTTGGCATCACCTCCATATTTAAGAGCCGGTTCCACGCTGGTGCAGCTCAAGAGCAATCGGAAAAAAACGTGGAGGCGAAACGGTGACTGGAAGAGAGTAGGCGTGATCCTGGTTGAAGCTCCGAGTCAGCCGGAGACGATGGCACGAACAAACCTGCTCGTCCGTCTCGCTAAACAGCGAGAGCATCACCCAGCAGCTTCGCTTAGGTCCATCCCAGCCTTGCGATCGGATTGGACAAGCGTGGAACGGATCAGACCAATAGCGAGGGAGTCACATGGGTTTCCTAGCGGTGGGGGGGATTAAGAGCACGGCTGCTAGCTTACACAGCGCTGCTACCTCACTAGTACAATCTGATGCACCCGGGCGGCAGATTCTGCTCAGGTGCCGTAGATGCTTACGTCACTGATAGGATGGGAAAGAGAAAAAGAGAGAGAGAGAGAGAGGAGGAGAAGAGAAGGGGGAACTGTAGGTGAGCAAACACTTCGTCTCCTGTGTCTCCTGCTCGCTTTCACACACAATAGGCATTCCATCTCATCCTAGAGGAGCTGGAGTAAGAGTAATTAGAATACGGTTGCTATGGAAACTGGCAAAATGTTGCCCGTCAGATTTTTTTTTTTTGCCCTAGGAGCATCAGTCTGGCTTTCTCTTTCTCTCCTCAGCATCTTTCTCTTGCTCTCTCTCTCCCTCTTACACACGCACACACACACTCACCATTTACTCGATGTGACAGGCAAACCCATGGAGCGAGAGAGATGGACTGGGGGAGGGGTAACAGAGGGTGTGTATGATGTGCATACAAATACAAAATGTGTGTGCACCGAAGGGTTCATCAGACTGAGGGTGTGCGCTCATCCAGAAACACCTCACCATCCTCGTTTTGAGGAACGTCTGAGTGGCCCCTCGCTGCACCTCAACATAAAATGGAGGTCAGACAATAACCCGCTGGTAACAGCCTGAACAAAGGATAGCATCAAAGTGTGTGTGTGTGTGTGTGTACAGAAACTGTTTAGCGACGAGAAATCGATCTACATATCAAATATTGATCACAAATTATTGGCTCTAAATAATTTTCGAAATAAAAAATTAATAAATAATACAATTATAGCACATCTACTAATAATTATATATAATGTAAATAAATAATTTTTTTACTAATGCAAATATGTTTCAAAATGATGCATCGTGATACAAATGCCAAATTGTATCCAATGCACTCTTTTAAAAAAAAACGATGCATCACATCGTTAACCTTTATGCCGATCGTGATTTTATTATCAATTTATTCCAAATCAGTGTGTTACAGAGTGAATTATACCACCCTTATTACAGAGTCCACATGTCTATATGAGGTCCCACAGTGAACAGTATATGTCAGAGCACAAACCAAGCCATGACGTCCAAGGAATTGTCTGTAGACCTCCAAGACGGGATTGTATTGATGCACGGATCTGGGAAAGGGTACAGAAAAACTTCTGCAGCATTGTAGATCACAATGAGCACAGTGTCCACCGTCATCCAAAAATGGAAATAGTTTGGAACCACAAGGACGTTTCCTAGAGCGGAGCTGCCCGGCCGAACTGAGCAATCTGGTGGAAGGGCCTTAGTCAGGGAGTTGACCAAGAACCCGATGGTCACTCTGAAAGAGCTCCAGCATTTCTCTGTGGAGAGAGGAGAACCTTCCAGAAGAACAACCATCTCTGCAGCACTCCACCAAATCAGATCTGTATGGTAAAGTGGCCAGACGGAATCCGCTCCTGAGTAAGAAGGCACATGACAGCCCACCTGGAGTTTGCCAAAAGGACCTGAAGGTCATGCCTGGAGGACACCAGGCACCGCTCATCACCTGGCCAATACCATCCCTACAGTAAGTGAGTAAGTGAGTGGTTTCCGCAGCAGGAACGGGGAAACTGGTCGGGATCGAGGGAAAGATTTATGCAACAGTGTACAGAGACATCCATGATGAAAACCCGCTCCAGAAAGCTCCGGGGCGACGGTTCATTTTTTAACAGGACAACGACCCTAATCACAAAGCCAAGATAGCAAAGGAGTGGCTATGGGACGACTCTGTGAATGTCCTAGCATTGCCCAGCCAGAGCTCAGACTTAATCCCAATTGAACATCTCTGGAAAGATCACTGAAAAGCACTGACACTCCCCATCCCCCCTGATGGAGCTTGAGAGGTTCTGCAAAGAAGAATGGGAGAAACTGCCCAAAAAATAGTTGTGCCAAGGTTGTAGCATCAAACTCAAACTGACTTAAAGCTGGAATTGGTGCCAAGGTGCTTCAACAAAGTGTTGAGCAAAGGCTGTAAATACTTATGTACATGTTTTTTTTCTTTTATTTGTAAAAATTTCAAACAAACTTCTTTCACATGGTCAATAACCCTAGAATTCAAAGGCTAATCCCAATCATCGTATGTAATTGAGATTTTGTGTAATGACTTCTAACCACCCGTAATATCATAAACTGAGCAATGGTCCGATACGTACCTGATGCCTCAACCTTTTTATGCATTAGTGCTGGTAAAAATATAAGCAGGGACTACAATTATTGATAAAAAGAATAGCAAGCTTTCTGATTAATTATCCCAATTTTCTGTTTTCTAGTAAGCAGGATATTTTCATGGTGAAGCTCCTAGGAAAGCCTGCATAAAGTTGTGACCCCCGTACTGTGTATTGGCTAATGCAAATCAATGTTGATGGACCAATCCATGTCTCAACCCATTTTTCCTTCTCAGCGAGCAATTTTGTTGAAAAATACAACCTGGATGACCCCAACGCAATTAGCATATGATCGCTAATTGGAATAAAACAGGACAGGCCAGAGACACGGGAGGAGAAATCCCCTAGTCTAACCACAACCCCACATCTGCACTCCATACATAAACCGAGCAGTGGGACAGCATGTTCGACCTGGTGCCCTTCTTCCACCTCATCCTCTGAAGAAATGGCACTGAAAGCAATTTTGATCATGGAGGGTTCGCGAAATGGGAGTCATTAATTAAAATGTCCCCATGACACACTGAAATGGCTAATCTTGTATTCTACATGTGAGTGAGGAGACCAGTGAAGGAAGATGGGATTTTGTGTACAGTATTTCTGCTCATGTTTATTGAGATATGTTGGACTATAACTTTGTTGGATAAACAGCCTCTTGAAACTGTGTCTGGTGATCTTGAAAAACCTTATGTCTTTCCAAACAGAATTTTTTCTGTCTAGAGCATACTTTGACACCTCAACAATAACTTATCAAATGATGCTGAAGGAACGTGGAGGCCTTCTTTCCAGTTATTGTGCTGGGCTGCCGAATGAGATGGTAAATCTATGGATGTATAAAACAGTGCTGAGGTGCAAATTTCTGACATCCTGAATGTCAGGCTTTGATACGAGGTACTATCTGAGGTACAAGTATTTGAGTTAATTTAGTTATATATAGTGCACTTGTCATTTTTTTGTCTACTTTTGAGTTCTTTCTCAATTGCATTTTGCACCTCTGTTGAAGATGTCGTTAAGGCTCAACACTCCCCTACCCACATTATCTACTTTCATTTTACTTCTCAGTTGAATATTAATAGTTCTACTTTGTCACATGATAATGTAATTTAATTTATCAATTGAAGATTTGAAAAATCTTGAAGGATCTTGGCTTCATTCTGGCATGTTGAGACTGTTGTGTTGATCTTGGTTGTAAACCTCATATCACCTCACAAATCAACTGTGTATGGCTTTTCACACTCAACAGGTGTCGGTGTTGAGAACTAGTGCATCTTTAAACCTATGTATAATATAAGTAAAATACTAAAGCAATGTTCAAATTAGATACTCGAAGACTTTTACTCAAGTCATATTAGAATTGGTGACTTAACTTTTAATGAAGTCTTGAGGTAAAATATCTATACTTTTAAGTCAAGCAGGATTTTCAGATACTTTTTACACCTCTGCGAAAACATAATCTCCACACAAACGTTCACTAATATCTTGTTCATTGTTAGCTTCATTTAAGACGTAACTTTATATTACTTATATAAAAAGTTATATCTGGCAACATTAGCTGAACAACTTCAACCAATTAAAATGTTCCACTTTTTTCAAATGTTTCCATTAGAAACAGCAGTACTTCGTCCATTCATACATTTGTTCAGGAATCCTTTGTATTACCCATTCGTCGCTAGACCATGTCCATGGAGATGTGGATTTTAATGAGTGCCAAAAATATAGAAAAGGCAGCATTTTTTTCATTGCTGCTGGCTGAACGATGGGAGCGGCCGCTGAATTAGCACTGATTCACAATTAGAGTGTCACCTTCAAGCCATGTTTGTTAATGAGTGCCGGTCTAACGTCCCCCCCAGTGTGACCGAGAGAAAAAAAAAATTCCTACTGCATTCGTCAGGCTAATGTTTTTCGCCTACAGGAACTGCTTGCGTTTGACTGCAGGTTCTTTCTCTACTGCTTTAGAAACGTCCACAAGCCAGCATTGTCTGATTATTCAGGAACCACGTCAGAAGATGTGTCCCTCAGAATCGAATTTATTATTAACAAACCCCCACGATGAAAAGAGACACCCAGAGTGCATGCTCACAAGCTACAGTTTAACCTAGATGATAAAATCACAGAGAGGTGACCCAGAACTTGATTACTTGCAATTGCAGGGACAAGTTTTGCAGAGCAATTATATATTTACGCAAATAACATTAAAAGCATACATGCACACTTTCAGGCAAATGCTAGGCTCCTCTACACACAGCGCTAAATGGAATCCACGCATAATTACAAGCTTCAACTTACCAACGCTGCCGCAATATTAAATCTCTCGAAAATAATGGTGTGTATTAGTGTTTTTATTGGTGGATCGACAGAGACACAATATAGGCTTGTTATCTATGCAGCCAGAGATCCCTATTCACAATGTTGTCCTTACCTTGTTAAAGTCTTCTGACGTGGCTCTCATCTCCTTCCAGGTTTTGTTAAGGAGCTGGATGCAGATGCAAAAGAACTCCTCAAAAGAGCGGTCATGAGTGAAGAACATGGGGTGGAAATCATGGCAGTTCTCACTGGCTGTAAAGGAAGTCGACAGACAAAATGTTAATTGTCAAAGTCAGACAAGTTGGATTAAAAGAAAATATGTTTAGTGGGCAAATATCACATCAGCAGACTGTATTTCAGTATCAAAAACCTAATTATACAAGTTTTATATTTGTACAATAGAAAGCCTTGCATAGATATTCAGATATTTACTCCTGCCCAATCTGGACCACTCTTGACCGTTTGCTTAATCTCTCCGACTGGCACAGATCATTTTGACCAGTCACTTTCACTTGCATTAATTGTTTTGACCAATCCTTTCCACTGGCGCAGACCGTCTGACCAGTCTCTTTCCACTGGCGCAGACCGTCTGACCAGTCTCTTTCACTGGCGGCAGACCGTCTGACCAGTCTCTTTCACTGGCGCAGACCGTCTGACCAGTCTCTTTCACTGGCGCAGACCGTCTGAGCAGTCTCTTTCACTGGCGCAGACCGTCTGACCAGTCTCTTTCACTGGCGCAGACCGTCTGACCAGTCTCTTTCACTGGCGCAGACTGTTTGACCAGATACTTCCACTGGCACAGACATTTTAACCAGTCCTTTTAATGGCACAGACTGTTTTAACCAATACCTTCCACTGACACAGACTGTTCAACCAGACCCTGCCACTGGTGCAGACTATTTTGACCAATACCTTCGTTTGGCACTGACTGTTTGACCAATTTCCTCCACTGGCACAGACAATTTGACTAGTCCCTTCCACTGGTGCAGACAGTTTGACCAATCCATTCATCTGGTGCAGACCGTTTGACCAATCCATTCATCTGACAGACCTTTTGACCAATCCCTTCCTCTGGCACAGACAATCTTCATTTCTGGGTCCCGTAAGATCCCAATCCCATGCAATCCCACATTTCTTGAGTATGATCTACCTGCACTTTTTGGTGTCTTCAGCAAGATAAAATCAGGCGCATGAAGAGGACTAAAATGCCTCTCAACTTAAAAACCAACACTAAAGTTCGTTATGTTGACATGTAATGTATGTGTGAGTGAGATTTCTACATTTATTGCCTCTACAACTGTCAAATTTTCATGCTATACATTTGATTTGAAAGGAAGAAGCTACTGCACCTTAGTGAAACATTCTATAACGTAAAGGGTTCACATGTTCAAGATCAACCCAGTGGATTTAGACACCTACACACTCCGGGCTATAAATGGCACTCTTTTGAGCACATTTTCTCAGAGGATTCCGTGCCAGTCTGCAGCGATTGCTCTAAACAAAAAAAATCCAGATGTGTCTTTTTTGTGCCTTCTGTAGTCTATCGATGCGAGTTACAAAAAGCAAGTACTCTTTCTTTCTCATTATTTAATAAACAATTATTAAACTCTTTTCTGCATAGAGGAACTTGAATCGCTTGACCA
Source organism: Silurus asotus (assembly GCA_024362625.1). Classification (NCBI taxonomy): domain Eukaryota; kingdom Metazoa; phylum Chordata; class Actinopteri; order Siluriformes; family Siluridae; genus Silurus; species Silurus asotus. The sequence goes on from MU551628.1 coordinate 1,353,926, forward strand.
CAGAATTAATCCCTAGTCTTTAACATAATGCTCTTTTATTATTAAAAATGGACCACCTGTGGGAAGAAAAAGGAGTTTTTTGAACAAAAGCTAGAAACCTAGTTATTGCGTTTATAAGCAATATTGTTGCATGTAAAAAAAAAAAAACAATATCTGAGATCAGCTTCTGCAGAGAATGCACTAGTGTTTAGCACAGGATCAGACAACTGCAGGTATCTTGAATTCAAGGTCCTGTTCGGAAAGTGGACCTAGAGGCTCCTCAGCAGGCATGGGCTTCTCGCAGAGGAAGGTAATTGCATTGGCTCTGCAGAAATTGAAACTTCACGGGATAATGAATGATGCCTTCAGCATGACAAGGAGCTCTTATTCGAAAAGATGGGGCTGCTCCAGCCTTTAGCATGCAGTAGTGGCTTTAATGTGCTTAAAAGCAGCCTTAACAAACTATTCATTTCACAGGATTTGAGATTGTCCAAAAAAAGAAATTTATCAAGGAGTTTCTACTTCTAAATGAAAAACTCAAGAGACTCTTGGGAAACGAGAACACTTGGCTCATTTACATTTATGGCATTTGACAGATGCCCTCATACTCATAATTGAGACTTACAGTTATCTCAAATATACAACTGAGGAATTGAGGGTTAAGGGTCTTGCTCAAGGGTCCAGCGGTGGCAGCGTAATAGTGGTGGGATTTAAAATCACAACCTTCTGATTAGAGGTCCAACATCTTAACCACTATGCTACGCTTTCCAGGATAAAAAAATAGCTTCAGAAAAAAAAAAAAAGAATAACTATCTTCTTATGGTAGTGAATTCAAATTGTGTATAACTATGGGGGAGGTGTTAGATCAGTGGCTTAAGTGGGTTAAGGCTCTGGGTTACTGATCAGAAGTTCGGGGGTATAAGCTACAGTATCGCCAAGTTGCCACTATTGTATAAAGCACCTTCACATTCATTCCTTCGTTCACATACCTGCCAATAGGAACACCTTCTCTTTCATGTAATTATCCAATCAGCCCATCAGGTGGCTCAGCAAAATGCATAAAGGCTTCCAGACAAGTTTATGTAACAGGAAATTGAAAATGTTAAAAACCTCATTTAGTCTTTTTTTCCAGATGCTACTTTCTTTGTGTTCTCAGTGCAGAATGATTTAGTGTTGTTATAATGCCTCTATCTGGGGCAACTTCTCCCTGAAGAATAGTTGTACAGTTCAGAACGCTGAATATTTCATCATAACAACTCGCCCCGTTTCTCAATAAAACAAATAGCTCAGGATGCCTATAAATCAGACACGGCCTTAAACATCAGCGCGTACTGGTGACGAATCAAGCCGGGGTTACAAGTCTGTCAGGAAATACGATACCTACAGTCTAAAGTGGAAGGCAAAACTCCTATGTAAATAAGGGACACCTTTTTGCTCAAAACCCATAAACCAGATTTCATCAGGCAAAGTATGACATTAATCTGGCAGCTCAGTAACCCGTTTGACCCACCGTAAACCATCAAAAGCCTAGTGAATACCGTATCAGACACACTCCATCCATGAGAAACTGAAACCCCCACCCGAAAGCATAAGCCTAGACACATCTCGATGTGAAAAGGGGTTTTTTTTGTTTTTTTTGCCCTCCATAAAAATGCATCTCTTAGTGGTTACATCATGCGACAGCAACATCAAATTTCAAACGGACGCAGGAACTCTCGACAGCACTGTAATATATTGTGAGTTAGCATTAAATGGTATTCTCGTATTATGATTAGTATTATTAATATACATTGTATTATAATACTATAATACAGAATCATAGAAAACTACAATCACAATACTGGGAGATTATTTATAGATTATAGAAACAGTATTATCTAATCAATCAGTCTGCAGTCCCACCCTGAATACCCTTCCAATACAAGAAATAACAGTCAATGCTTAAAAACAAATGACTAATATTATTAGAATGGCGTTGGCAAATCAACACAACCACACTTCAAAATCCTACAGACGTAATTATAAAGGTTAATGGGGCCTAAATTTAAAATGAGATGATAAACAACATCTAATCAGGTGTCCACAAACATTTGTAACCCAAATAGTTTTTTTATTTTTTAGTGTCTAGGCAACAGATTGCAAAAACCGTAATTGTTTATATCTATCTATATCTATTGATCGAAAAAAAAAAAGATCAGTCTATAATTTCTATGGTGGGTTTATCCAGCGCCAGAGTTTTGACACTGGACCTCCTGGAGTGTTTAAAGGATCTGGCATGGAGACGCTGGTGTTGGATCTGTGATGATCTCAAATGTTGAGCTATTTTATGAGTTCCTCAGTAGCTTCTAGTTTTATAACCACAAGTGACTGTAAAAAGACTGTAGAAAGAACATTACTCATAATCTTACACTCCAGTGCTCATGTTAGTTCTCACTCTCCAGTGCTCTGTATTGTTTTAAGACTATAATTACACTCTTGATGTCACCTAAATGAGGATGGGTTCCTCTTTTGATTTTGGTTCCTCTCAAGGTTTCTTTCTCATGACATCTAAGAGAGTTTTTCCTTGCCAGAGTCACCATGGCTGATCATTAGGTATAAATACACATCGTTCACCTTTACTGTGCTGCTTAAAAGCTGCTTTGAGACAATATCTGTTGTGAAAACGCTATAGAAATAATCTTGACTTGAAACAATAACAAAAAATCCAGAAAAAGTTAAAAAAAAATAAAACAATTAATTTACATTTTAATGAGTGAAATAAGTATTTGATCCCCCATCAAATAGAAAATAGTCTGGCTGTCTTTTATACAGGTAACGAGCTGAGATTAGGAGCACTCTCTCAAAGGAAGACAGACAGACGGACAGACAGACACGATTACTGTTTTAATAATTTGTTGCCTAGACAAAAAAACAAAACCAAAAAAAAACACTATTTGGACCATTTTTGTGGACACCCAAACATAAGATTTGTTCATCATCCCATTTTACATTTAGTTCCTTGCAGCTTATGTGGACATATTCGTTAGAACAGCACTAGCAAAGAACTGATGGCTTCGTCTGAATGCAGTAGAAATGTACTAAAAAGCCTCTTTAGGTGTGATGCAGTGAAAACAGTCTATTACCAGTAACCGCAAACATCACTGCCAACTTCATGTAGACGACACACCTGAATATGCAGGCTCAGTTGGAAGACAGTATACAAAAGAAACAGATTTCACACAAGTCTAAAAAAACTGTTCAATGCATATTATATGTTCTTTTAGAAGAATTAAGCACATTCTGAAAAAAAAAACATCAATTACTTTTTTTTACATTTGGATAAAACTAGAAATGAAACTGACAGGAAATACCACTCGGGTAAAGCCTTGACTAAATGGCCTTAACTTTGAACAGGCCCCTATTAAGCAACTGAGCTTCAGCGTTTAAGCCTTTCAAGCTTTCTTCATTGTCAGAGCCCCTACAATGTGTGTTTTCAAGCTGATAAACACTTAGAGTAAAACAGCAAATGCACCAATGCTGAAGCGGTGTGTTGAATTTGTGATGGATGACAGCTCTGGGTTCTGTGCCCTGAAGTCAGACTTAAACCAGAGCGAAGCAAAAGAAGACTTAAAAACAAACAAAAATACAATAAAAAAATTGTTAATAAATTTGTGAGTACATCGACGCAAACTATTCAGAGTGACAAAACCAAGTAGGGAATGGACTAGACTAAGACGCATTGTGAGTCACCTTGAAAACAAGGGATGAGATGAAATGATAAACATGTAGTGATGGATGCTATCCTGATCTGATGAGAGAAAAAAATAAATAAATAAATAAAAACACCAGACCTGTCAGTCATCCAAAGACAAGCCCAAAAATGATTTTTTTTCACCTGCATCCGTCAGGTGTCCAAGCTATGTCTAAGGTAGACAACAGTTTCTCTGGTGTCCACCAAATATTTATACAATGGCAAATTTACCAATACGAAAAAAAAAAAAAAAAAATGTTTCTTATATCGCTGTGGTAAGAAATGTGTTTTTTGTTCAGGAGATTCACAGTGGAGCGAAACCCTGCCTCATTTGCATGTGCGATTTGAAGACAAAAGCAATTCGAAATACAACGTTGGTTCACGAAATCATCGTCAGAGGTGCAATGAGCATCTACACAACATACAGTGAGAAACGTTGATAAATGCATTTTATCATTTTATCTTCAGGGACAGAGCACATAGACTCCAATCAGTCCATATGGTCCATCCCTTGTCCATCTGAGACATGCTCACACTTTTACCCAACACCTATTCTACATTGCACACTCCAGCTGGACCATACCATCTATTTGTTAAAAGCACTATCGAGTATATTATTCCATGTCTTTTCATTTTGTTTTCACATTACAGTTACAAAAAGTGGAAAAAATATAATATAATAATAATGTTTAAAGAATATATGTTATAGTATTTTATCAAAATAAAATAAATAATGCAAAACGCATTATTTTGATTAAAGTGAGTAATCAGTTAAATTGGCACAAATCTACTTATGATCTACTTAACTGTTCTACCTTCATTCAGCAGACTTTAACAAATGTCTTTAGTCCTTCCATCTGTCATTCATTCATTTCATCAATATGTGGAATTGTCAGGATTTTCTCCTTTTATAAGAAATTCTTGAAGCTGGACATAAAACGCTAAAAAAATCCCTTAAGCTAGCGCTATATACAGGGAGTGCAGAATTATTAGGCAAATGAGTATTTTGACCACATCATCCTCGTTATGCATGTTGTCTTACTCCAAGCTGTATAGGCTGGAAAGCCTACTACCAATTAAGCATATTAGGTGATGTGCATCTCTGTAAACGCTAAAAAATCCCTTAAGCTAGCGCTATACATATATATATATACATACATACATACACACACACACACACACACACACACACACACTATATTGCCAAAGGTTTGCAGACTCCTGGTGATAAGTATGGTATGTGTTTAATGAGCTTTAATGTAGGTGAGGTGAGAAGGCCTTTGAGATCAGAGCTCTAGAGGAGGCTACTAAAGATCTTCCCTTCCAAACCATGTACAAGTGCACAGAGCTCACTCTGTGAAATTAAACTTGTTTTACGATTTACTGTCCTCTAAAAATAACAACATACAGACATTATTGTCGAAATAACTGCCAACTAAAGTGAGTACACCCTCAGTATCAATATTTTGTGTGAGCACCATTGTGCTCTATCACTGCCTTAATCCTAATGGGTATGGAATTCACCAGCACTGCACAGGTTGTTGCTGGGAACCTCTTCCACTCCTCCATAATAACATTACGAAGCTGTTGGATGTTGGACACATCACACTTCTCCACCTTCCGCTTGAGGATCCCCACAGGTGCACACCTTCACCTTCCTCAGCAATGCGGTTGTCATCTTGCCGGTGTGTTTGGGGTCATTATTATGTTGGAAAACTGCTGTTTGGCCCAGTGGGCAATAATGTCTGTATGCTGAGTTATTTTCAGAGGACAGTAACTCTGTATTGCTCTACAAGCTGCACATTGACTTCTCTAAACTATATCCAAGTTTCATTTCATTTCATTACAGTATTGTTCCTTGACGAGATATAATAAAATGTTTGCTGAAATGTGAGGGGTGCACTCACTTTTGTGAGATACTGTATGTTAGGGATGTGCATCTCCTTAACCTTCCTTGGACCACTTTAACTAGATATTGACATGGTTCCAGTAATTCTTGCTCTTAGACAGGTTGTTCTTCAGCAAACTGTTTGTAGATTTTCTCGTGAGAAGTGTGCATCAGATACAAGTTGGCATCATTTTTTAACATATTTGCATCACTAAAGACAAATTTATTTATATATAATTATTAGTAGATGCACTTTCCTTTTATCATTTATAACGTGACCAATATTTTATGTAGATCGGTTTCTCCTCGCTAAACTGTGTGTTCTCTCAGTACAACTGCTGCCACGTGAATATGACGTAGATCAACCCTTTGGAGGCCGAGGCGAGAGTCACACAGAATACAGATTAACATGGCAGAGGTAGAGCCGTTTTTGTTTGTTTGTTTGTTTTTGTTTTTTTGCAATACAAAGGCGTGTTTGTGAAAGAGGCCATGCGCTAAAAATCAATTAAGTAAATTGATGATTTTCTGTTAGTCTGAACCAAAGATGTAAACTATTTGCACCATACTGAATTGCATTGAATCGGATTGCGTTGGATCGAATCGGACTGAATTGTAACGGGGAAATCGTATCCCATAGCAACGGTAGCTGCTTCATATGCATCTTTAATCTATCGCATCGCAAGCTGTGCATCGAGATGCGAATCGCATCGGACTCAGTTATGGAGATAAATATCCCTAATATATATATAAAAGCGCATAATGTTTTGACACAAATACGTTAAAATGCATTATGGAAGTATAAATAAGCCTGAACTGTCTCTCCAGCAGCTGAAGATGTGGACACTTGTTATTGAGAACAGCACTAGAGAGAAGTAAGAAGTGATGGCTAAGTGTGAAAGCAGTAGAGATTGACGATATATTAGTGAAATCCTCATTCAGCAGAAAAAGGAGCGATGCAGTGGCGAGAGACTACGGAGGCAGGAATATAGACTTCATACAAAAATATTCCTCTATACTTAACTAAACCTTGGGGAGCCCAGTGTCAAGAAATATCCTCACTACATTGTCTCACTTGCCATCTGGACAACAATTAAAGATGATGGAGCAGTGCTGTGGCTTGACTTCCTGCCTGAACACTATGTCCCTGAGGCATTTTCACACTTTTGCCCAGGCATGATGCCAAGCCGCAAAGCGTGCGATGTCTCACTGGGAGAAATCTCAGTAACCCCCTTCCAGCGTCTTAGACAAGTTAGGTGACGATAACGGTTGTTGACATTAGTCTTCCTAATGCTGTCTGAACATGCTCAATGCCAGCAGGGACAAGACAGGTGGAAACGGACTCTGACCTCATTTCTCACATCCCAACAACAGATGAAAGTTCTTAGTGCCCTTTCCAAAGTCGAAAAAGCCGACATCATCATAAATCAATAGGGAAGATGCATTCGGTCCTCGTTCGTTTTCGGCTCCTTGATTAATATTACATATGCTTTTTAAATCTGAAGAGCAAAAAGTCATTGTGTGGTGCAGACCACTTTGGATTCCATTAAGGCGTTCGCTCAAGAAACACGGAGGACTATAAATCTTTCAGGGCGAAATGGGTCTCGGAGATGAGGTGAGGTGGGGACACCAGGACAGCTCGTAAATGATGCATATGCTCACGGGCTTCTGCCAAACTAAAGCCCTTATACCTTCACATGATCTAGATGGCATCGCTATATACTATATAATCAGTTCGTCTTTTTTCAGGTCAGTTTAGTTGTTGATCGTAAGAAGAATATTTATTGTAAAATGAGACCAAACATTTGTATTACTGCAATGAATTTAGAAACTTTGGATGTCAGTATAGTGTAAAAGGCAATGTTGGGAAGTCAGGGCTAGCAAGGCCTTCTCTGCTGGACTAAACTCGCAGAATCAGCAACTTAGTGCTGCAAAAACTAAACTTTCTTTCGGCTTCTCCCATTAGGGGGCGCCACAGCGGATCATGATCTGCATGTTCGATTTGGCACATGTTTTTATGCTGGATGCCCTTCCTAACGCAACCCTCCCCATTTATCCGGGCTTGGGACTGGCATTGAGAGTGCACTAACTTGTGCAACCCTAATGGCAGGGGATGGTTCCCTGACCAGGAATCGAACCCGGGCCGCAGCGGTGAGAGCGCCGCATCCTAACCACTAGACCACCAGGGAACTCTTGGTGCTGCACCAACTAATTATCGATAATAATGGATAATGTAATTCGTTAGGTGGATTAGATGGATTCTTTCGCGCTTTTTGTCCAGCTTCAAGAATTTCTCATAAAAGGAGAAAATCCTGACAATTCAGCAGTTCTTTGTTTTAGTTAAAGAATTTAAGTAGAACAAATCTTTAGAAAATTAAATATTAAATGTAAACACACACACACACACACACACTTTCTTTTTACCCAAATGAGGTCTACAAATGTACTATTTAATTAAACCTTTTTATTTATACAACTTTTTTTTAATTTAAGCCGATTTAACCAATTACTTAATTGAATCAATATAATAATTCATTTCTATTTCATTTTCTATAAAATGTTATATATTATTCAACCAATCAGGCATTTTATTTCAATAGTTTAAAAAATGTGAACTGTTCAAAACTTCCTTTTTTTTTTTTTTTTTCTTTTTTTTTTTTTTTTTTATCATTTATACAAATAAGCAGCTTGGTGTGTCTAGGGTTTAAACTCATGACCTTCAAATTCTGAATTCCCTCGTAGTATACAACTAACTGAGGAAGCAAAAAAAAAAAAAGAAGACAAAAAGCAAAAAAAAAAAAAAAAAAAAAAAAAAAACTCTTTAAAAAAAAAAAAAAAAAAAAAAAAAAAAAAAACCTGTTTATCATTTAGTAATCCATTCTCTTTTATCCATTTTCAATTCATGTTTGAGAAAATAATAAATAATCTATTGAGATGAACATTGTGGGTGAGCAGTATGGGAGTTTGTATTGAAGCTTTAAAGAAAAATAAAATAAATAAATAAAAGGAACCCATTACTCTTTAAAACGGAATTAGAACCAGCATCCTTTGGCATGATTTCAATTCGTTTCAGTGAAATACTGGTCAAATATGTCATGGCTGACCACCGCTAGCAATATCACTGTCTATGGTTTAGCTCAAAGATTAATGCCGAGATACATTCATAAAGCACAGGTGAAGCTAAGTACTATTCGGTCTCAGTGGAAGTACTGCACTGAATTGATTGTGATGTCCTTCTCCCTGCAGATATGTGAACATGCATAAAACAAATCAAAGTCCTGTGCATGCACAACTATTCTCATAGAGAGTGAAAATCAATGCAAAAGACCTCAAGAAAAATAATGCTTTTTCAGAAAAGTGTTTTTTTTTTCTTCCCCCTTACCAGTGATCTTAAAATACCTGAAGCATTCCAGACAGGAGTGTGTGTGTAGCAACTTCTCCATTAAATGCGACCCCGATTAATAACCCACTATATAATCTGGATTTAAGACCACAATGTGGACAAAACCAGCTACAACCAGCTTTCATGTGTTTTCATGTATTTATCTCTATTTAATAATTTATGTTTAGGGAAAAAAAAAATTGTGCATCACAATATCAAAAACTGAGACGATAAAAAAAAGGGTTAAGGGATTTGGGACATTAATAAGGGCAAAGAACAAGAAAGCATACTCCAACACTCAGGATGGTGGCATGGACACACACACACACACACACACACACACACACACACACACACACACACACACACACACACACACAAGCATTTTCTGAAATCCTGCTGTATGTAAATTTGTGGTTCTTAAAGGGCAAAATGCACAATAAATCATAGTGTCATAGCTACAAACATTTTCTCCAGAATGTTCTTGAAACCCAGGAACAACTCTTTCACAGCCCAGTACTGAATCATGACCCTGTGGTTACGGGCTTCTGTAGTATAGTGACACACACACACACACACACACACACACACACACACACACACACACACACACACTTTTCTCTAACCTAATTAAAAAAATGTCATAAATATACAGTATATGTACATATATTTAAATATTTATCTGCTCTTCCCAGTTTGCACAATTGCTACTATATGGATTTGGGTCGATGCTAAACTGGATTTCATTTCTGTGTACTGGTAAAATGCAACGACAATAAGTTGCATCTATTAAGATAATTGGCAGCACATTCAGAAAGAGGACTGCTGTCTTCTCATACATGTACTTTTCCGCATTTTTGTAAGCTGCAACATGCACAATGCTAATTGTCCTAATTTCTTGCTAAACAAATAAAGCGTAATTGATACGTGCTAATTTACTGTATACGTTATAAATGGTCTGATTTATGCCTTTTGTGGCTTCTTTCCTTTTTTGTGGACTGGACAGCCCACTAGAGAAATATGAAATCTCTATATAACGTTTCAGGTTCATGCTCTCCAACTCATGACTAACGTGTTTAACAGGCTGGAGAACAAAAAGCAACAAAAGAACTAGAAAACCCGACTTGTCCAGCCATATGTGCTTCTTCCCCAACATGCTGCCACAAAGTTAAAGGCACACAGCTGTACAGGATTTCTCTGGATGCAGTAGCATGACATTTTCCCTTCGTTTGAACTAGAAGACCTGAACCTGTTCCAGCATAGCAATGTCCAATGCACAAATCCAGAAGATGGTAGATATTACCATATGGCTGATCTTAACCCTGTTGAACACCTTTGGGATGAATTGAAACTTTGACTGGACCCCAAGTCTCCTCACTGACATCAATACCTGACTTTAATAACACACTCCAAAATCCAAGGGAAGATCTTTCCAGATGATGGGTCAGGTGTCCAGAAACTTTTGAAATAAAATACGCACAATACATTTCTACAGTCTAACTCCAGTCTAACCCCAGACATGGGAAATCATCTGAGACAGACTCGAGTGGAAAAAGATCCCACACTTACGCAGTTCTCCTACTTTGAGGATCTCGCACAGCATTTTGGTGAGCTCGATACTGCTGCGGCCAAACGGACACTCGTGCTTATCTTCACGACTGCTGTTCTCTAGGACGATCTAAAGGATATAAAAATAAATATTAAATAATAAAATGTATTACGATAAAAAGTGCTGCTAAATAAAAGTGCTGGTTCGATACAACTTAAGAAAAATTAATAGAAAAGACCTTATGTGAAAATGAATAGATTTAGATATAATCGTTATAGTGACTCACATACAGGTTTATTACTAAACATGAATAAACTCTTAAGCCTGGTTTATGGTTGAACTTTCTATAAACAAGGGATCAGGGTGGTTTCTGCAATGGGCACTGCTTTCAAAAGGTCAGAATCATTTTCAAATGCAGAATTTAAGGCAGTTTCCACAAAGCTGGACCATTAGAATAAATCCTTATCTCCCTGTTATTCTAACTGCCAGTTAGTGCTAAAAAGGTGTGTGTGTGTGTGTGTGTGAGAGAGAGAGAGTGTGAGAGAGAGAGAGAGAGAGAGAGAGAGAGAGAGAGAAAGGCAAGATTTTTTTTTACCCTGATGTAGGAATCTTGGTGTTGTTTGGCAAAATACAGCATATTATCCAGAGCCAACATCCCTGGTGGAATCTGTGTGAAATCCACTGCCGGGTTCACATGATTCTATAAATTCAAAGTACACACACACACACACACACACACACACACACACACAGACACACACACACAGAATTAGGAACACACACTATTTCCACTGACAGATCAACTTATCGATGTTGCTTATATACATATCTAAAAATAAAATCATCACATTCCACATTTATTCCCAATTTGCTCTTAGAATTCCCTCCACTCTTCTGGGAAGATGTTCCACTAGATTTTGGAGTGTGCTTGTGGACGTTTTGTGTTCATTAGCCACAAGTGTGTTAGTAAAGTCAGGTACTGATGAAGGTGAGGAGACCTGGGTTGCAGTCAGTTTTCACATTCATCTCAAAGGTGTTCAGTAGGGATGAGATCAGAGCTCTACAGCAGACCACTCAAAATCTTCCTCTCCAAACCACGTAAACCAGATCTTCATAAAGCTCGCTTTGTGCACAGGGGTATTGAACATGGAAACCCAAACTTGTTTCACCAAGTTCAAGTAAATGCATAATTGTTTTTATATATAATAATATATTTGTCATCCAAAGACATCCTGTACAATTGAGTGCTTCCAGCTTTGTGGTAACAGTTTGGAGAAGAACCACATATAGCAGAAAGATCAGGTGTCCTAATACTTTGAACGTTGAAACGTTGACGTTTCAGAGCTGCTCAATCATAAGGGATCAGGCAACAATTGATCAAAGAGAAAGAGAACATCTCACTGGCCTTCGTGAGAAAAAGAGAGAAGAATGCTGCAGCAAATGTCTATATTTAAAACATGCCTACATTAAGCCTGTCCAGTTCCAGACACTTTACATCTTTTACGGAGTCACAGGAGGAGAAAACACGAGCAGCGGCTACATTATGAACTATATATAAGGGATGGATATCGGCATAAAAGTTAATGATGCGACGCAGCAATAAAAAATAAATAACTGTGCATCAGATCCAAGTTGGCATTTGTATCGCGTTAAACATATGTGTTTTTTTTTTAGAACAAAGATTGTGTTCTTTCAGCACCGCTGCTACGTGAATATGACGTATCACAACGCTACGGAGAACGAGGCGTGTCCTGAGAGTCATGTAGAATACAGATTAACATGGCAGAGGTAGAGCTGCAACTTTTTTTTAAGGAGTCAGAGGGCACTTAAGTAAATTGATAATTTGGTGTCTGAACAAAAGAAATAAAAGTAAACTCTGTACCATACTGAATTGTACACCCCAACGTATTGCGATAATTCTGTAGCTGCTTCGTAGGTATGATTAACGTATCGCGTCGCCGTTTATGCGTGGAGATGCGAATCGCATCTGCATCAGTTATGGAGATGCACATTGTTAATATCCACTATGACTTTGTATTTCCTAAATTATGGAAACATGGAACATGCGCTCACTACGTAGGGTATAAGAACAAACCAAGTCATATGTTTAGCGCAAAAATTCCGTACTTCAAAGCTTGGAATAGAAACCATTCCCAATTTGGTTTTCCTTGCCTTCGAATATTCCGCATATATAACAAGATGTGCATGTGTTTTTGACAGACAGCGTAGAGCCACAGAGCCACAGAGCAAACTCCTGGCTACATTCATGGCCATCTGCACCACCTGGATCTTGTGAAATCCAGAACATATGGGAACATCTGGCTCATTAGCACAGCAAGAACAAGCGAACGAGTCGAATCAGTCACCCTACCTACACTTTCAGGGTGTTGTGTGTCCGTGTGTAGGATTTCTGATTAATCCTTAACAGTGGACCACACAGAGCTGCATGTGGGGTCTTTAACAAGCCAAAGAAAATGAGAGCCTGTCGTTCATTCGCTATTTATTTACTCACCTTCTTTCTCTCATGAAAGAATCTCTCTGAAGATATATTGAGGAGAGAGTGACGTGATCAGTAAAACAACAACAAAAAAAAAACATATGGCGTAATATACTATAATGACCAAAGTATAGGGACATCGACAGCCACGCATGGTTTCTTATCAAACTCTTCTCTCCAACTTGAAGGCACAATTGCATACGTGCTTCGTTCTATACGAATGAAATTTTCCCAAACTAGGGAACAGTTCCAGCATGACAGTGCACAAAGCCAGCTCCATAACCATATGCTTTACATTAACATTTATGGCATTTGGGAGACGCCCTTATCGAGAGCGACTTGCATTTATCTCATTCAATACAACTGAGCAGCTACGTGGTTAAGGACCTTGCTCAGAGCAAGGAACCAAGGAACAGCTTGGTGGTTTGGGGTTTCAAATTCAAGTCCAATGCTTTAAACACTAAACTGCCACCTTCACATGGGTTGGAGTTTAAGATCTGAGCTCTGACCTCAAACCTAATGAACACATTTGGGACCTGCCTTCAGTGCCCCTATGAATGAATGAGCACAAATCTCCACAAAATCAACTGGAACCTCTTCCAGAGGAGGGAAAGGTATTATAAGAGCAAATAGAGACTAAATGTGGAATGTTCGAAAAGCACATGTAAATCTCATTCTCATCGAGCATTAACAACATTACTTCTTCAGCAATTTGAGCTACAGGAGCTCGTCTGTTGGATCGGACCATGAGGACCAGCCTTTGGTCCCCACGTGCATCAGTAAACCTCAGGCCGCACATGACCATGTCGCCGGTTCACCACTGTTCCTTTCTTGGAGCACTTTTTAATAGATACTGACCACTGCAGACCAAGAACACGACAAGAGCTGCAGTTTTGGAGATGCTCAGACCCAGTCGTCTAGACGTCACAATTTGGCCCTCGTTAAACTCGTTTAAATCCTTACCCTCCCCCATTTTTCCTGCTTCTAACATCAACTTTGAGGACAAAATGTTCACTTGCTGCCTAATAAATATATCCACCCACTAACGGGTGCCATTCTGAAGAGATAATCAGTGTCATTAACTTCACCACTCGATGTTATAACTGATAGGTGTATGTAATAATACTGATAACAATGAAAAAATACTTACAATGAAGCCTAGTTTCTTGTAGTCTCTGGTGTACATGGACTTGCGCTTCTCGATGCTGCCGCTGTTGGACTCGCACTCGACGTCGAACGCGATCCGGCGCAGCTCGAAGATGATGTCTCTCTGAGCCTGAGTGTAAGACGCGGAAAGAACGAGGATTACGTCTTTACATACACCCTAATAATATGAGCATCTTACTTTTTCTACAACTGAGCAGTTATGAGATTTAGGACCTTGCTCAGGAGCAGCTTGGCTGATTGGTTATGGACAGCTATCAGTTAAATGGCTGTGTAAAATAACAGATGGTATGATTTCAAAGTTTCAAACCCAAATTTCACCACGATGATCCCATTTAAACAAGTTATTGCCATAATCTGGTATCGGACTATTTTTCCATCCGGGGTATTAAATCTCAAGAGGAGACACACGGACCTGGTCCTGAGGGTCCATCTTGGTCATCATGCGATCCTCCAAAAGGTTAAAGGTCAACACTTGCAGCATATAAAGCTGGTGGGCCATCTCATCGTTAATGGGCTTCGGGCTCCTGATTACATTCTGCAAGACAAATATGTGGAAAGTACAGAGAGTGTGAGAAAGAGAGGGAGATTTAGAAGACAAATAATAATACTAATAATAATAAAAATAATAACGGTACTCACTGTAAGGATAATGTTGCGCAACTGCTTCTGTGCCAGAATGTGAGCCATCTCCTGCACACACACACACACACACACACACACACACACACAGGAATAACAGTTAAGATGCTGAATAAACAGCAGGATTGTAGAAAAGCGTGTTATAGCTCACTATGAATGCACTTACGGTAAGCGGACAATCAAGGATGCTGACAATGTTCGGATCATACTACCGTTACCAACGCAGCACAAATAAAGGGAATAAAAGTAACAGAGTGAGAGGAGAAGAAAAAGGCAGTTTCATTAGTAGTGCAGGAGGCAGAGAGAAGTGAGATAGGAAGATTAGTACTGCTGGCTTTCAAAACCAAAAAAAATAAAAGGTGTAATAAACACACCGTTTATGACGAAGGCCGAAATAACGATCAGAATGACTGAATATTAGGTATATTATTATATAGCATAATTATTTATTTGTTTGTATGTTTATTTACTTTATTATTTAGACCAAAAAAGTTGCATCGCACTTCTTTCTTGATGACAATTTTTAAGTCGTTTTTGATTTAAACTATTAGAACAATTCCATCGAGAAGATTTTTTTTTAAGGTCCTAAAATGCTCCAAATGAATCAACATTGCTTAATTTTGTTTCACAATATTAATATTATATTTCTACTGATGCAACTCTGTTAGAGAAATGACAAATTTGTAATAAAATTATATTATATAAATATATACAGCTGCCATCATTTTTTTTATTTTATTTTTTTACATATTTGCATCAGTATATTTAGTAGATGCGGAATACCTTTATTATTTCGAAAGCGACCAATAATTTGTGACCAATATTTGATTTGACAGAGGCGTGTCCTTAGAGTCACATAGAATACAGATTAACATGGCAGAGGTAGAGCTGCGTCTTTCTGGTGACACAATCGTACTGCATCACAACGGGGTGAATTTTGCATTACGTTATCATTCAGGTTCTTTTTCTTCAGCCGCGAAATGACACAAAACACGAAATGAACACGACGTTTTTGTAATGCAAAATGTAAAAGTATCGCAATTCGGTCACAGGTGTGGATAAAGTGTGTCAGATTTCAGACCCAAACTTTTTATTTCTATTTAAAAAAAAAACAAGCTTGGCACACCAAACATGGTCCACACACACACACACACACACACACACACACACACACACACACACACACACACACACACACACACACACAAACACATATGTACACAAAAAGCTTTATGAAATGTACAAAAGAAAGCCAATATAACCAGCCAATTGAACAATAATTTCCCCTCAGACGTTTGAACATCATATAGTGAAGTCCCCTTAGTGCAATTTATTCGGTGTAAAAAAAAAACAAAAAAAAACAAAAAAAAACAAAAAAGGACATCGGGATAAAATATGAGTGTTGTACCTGTCTCTTGTCCTCGGGGGCTTTAAGGAAGAGAGCATTAATCACTGCGACGGTATAAGTCTGAATGTCCTGATCCGTCCTGAACACACGGAGAGAAAACACAATACCAACGGTCGCTGAAGCATCGAACACTCGGTCTTAATCAATTTTGGTATTGTAACTGATGAACCTCTGAAGCAGGACCAACAAGTTATAAACGGGGTCCCTGTGGGACAGGGGCCTTCCCGTACCCTTGTAAATGAGGCATGAGCTGACCGATAGTGATCTCCTGCGCCACCTTCTGGTACAGGTCCTGACTGTTGAGCACCATAGACTCCAGGATGGCCAGAGATCTCTGCAGGACTGCAGAGTCTGTAGCTGACTTACACACAAAACTTGCAATCTGCAACAGGGGGGCAAACGAGAAATGGTTCGATTTTGGGTTACAGATCACACAAGAAAAAGGAAGGTGTATACAGTCAAGGTTATTTTAAATTATTAGATTAAATCACAGCTGGACAGACAAGTGCAGATACATATGTAAATATATGTACAGCAAATAAACATATGTATAAACAATATATAATACATGTATTTTATATATATATATTTTTACTGATTCTACATAATGATTTGGATCTAAGCTTATCATCATCAATTAACTTCCCATTCATCTTCATTGGCTCAGCATGAACCACTGAAACCTCCTTAAGAAAATAAGGCTGACTCACTGCCTGACTTTGTGTTCGCACTCTTGAGTGTACAGTTAAACTCCAGTGAACTCTGCAAACGTCTGTAAAGGAACGGTTCCCATAGAAATGAATGTTCTCCAGAACACATTGGTCATGCTGAGTCAATGAATCATACCCACCTCATGTTGATTTAAATCATGGTACGGATTTTATGCAGATTTCTTCAGTGTTCGAAAAAGTACAGCGCAAATGTGTTCGGAAGCCTCATTTAGTCCATGAACTTTGCAGGAATAAACATTAAGGACGTGGCGAGGGTGTGGTTGAGTGGCCTGAAGCCAATCCGTTTTAATTTTGATAAGGTAAAATTCTTCTAAATTTCTGAAATCGGAATTTTTTTCACAAAGCCCACCTTCTTGATAAAGGCCACAGAAAAGGTATCCCATGAGACGATGCCATGGTCCATGAGTTCCACGAAGGCCGTCAGAGTGTAAGACAGAATCTCTCCAAAGCTGCAGGAAAAAACAAGATAACAGCCACTACGTTCATGTCTACCTACTGAGCTGATCTGAAGCACAACGAAGCATCAGCCTCATAAGGGGAAAAGGGGAAATTTGCAGGTGTTTTTAGCCAGTGCCATACAAAGAAAGGAGCCACAGAAAGCGAAGAGACATAGGAGAAGACGAAGACAGCATGGCACTAAAGAACGTAACTACTCTACAACATCACATCACAGAGCAGAAGGCAGGGGCGAGGAAGCAGCGTTTCAGCAGCGCGGCTGTACGGCGCGATCTCGTGCTACTGCATATAATTATTAGTCTGATGGGGAACGGTTAGAGCAGAGATCATCTAAAGGAAAGCTCTGAATGGATTTTAACACAATATAGAAAATATTCTGTGCCCAAGTTATAAATGGTATCAAGCAGAATGGACCCTGAATGGACTGAAAGGGGAAAAAAATAATAAATCTAAAAATCTCAATTGGCAAATCCTATTAATCACTGTAAAATAAATGTATGTTTATGTCTTAAGACATGGGCATGTGTGTGTGTGTGTGTGTGTGTGTGTGTACATATATAATCCAAAAAAAAAAAAAAAATAAGCCTTTAGGCTGTTGCCAAAGGGGCTTCAACTGAGCATTGAGTAAAGGGCTAGAATGGTGATATATATGTTATATTTCAGGTTTTAATTATTATTATTATTTATTAGTGGTAGCATCAGAATCCAACATAGCAATATTGAAAAAAGTGAAGGGAGTCAATACTTTCTAAATGCACTGTGTGTGTGTGTGTGTGTGTGTGTGTGTGTGTGTGTGTGTGAACACGCACACACATACAGACATGGTATCTCACAAAAGTGAGTGTTCTCAGGGGGACAATACTACAGAAATGAAAGTCAAGTTGTTTTTAGAGAACAGAGGAAGTTGCACATTAACTACTCTCAACTATATCCAAGTTTCATTTCTCTAGAATTGTCCCATGAGAAGATATACTAAAATGGTTGCCGCATTTTGAGGGGTGCACTCACATTTGTGAGAAAAATATATATACGTACATACACACACGTGTGTGTGTGTATATATATATATATAACACTGTAAAGTGATTCTGTTAAGTGATATATACACACCATACACAAGGAACAGGAACTCCTATAATTTTTGGGGTGCGCTATATAGAAAAATACTCAACTTTAAGTTAATAGTAATAAAAAGCACCAGGACACATCATACGATCATCAATGGATGATTTCTTTCTGATAAGAGCACATTCTTGTTTTATTGCTTGCATTTAAAAATTGTATGCATGCATTTTATATTACAAAAAATAAAAAATAAATGAAAAACACGGACACAATCTAATCTAATAAACTTTATATTACATGCAGTACGAGATCTAAAAAAAAAAAAAAAAAAAACGCCAGTAAAAAAAAGAACGCCAGTCTTATGAGGGGGGAAAATAAGATTCAATAGCTAAATGTTAAAGGCAACTAATTTACAGCTACATGTAGCGGGTGAGAAAAGGAGTTAGTATCTATGGGTTTAAAGCCCAATACCACATGCAAACAGAGGAAAAGATGTTGATTGGGTTATTTTTTTTGGGGGGTGGGGGAAAGATCATAAAGTCATTAAAGACAGCTTGCGGGTAAAGTGGGTGCTGTGATTTTTCCCCATCAGTTTGAGCCAGTTTCATGCAGATTGTGTAGGATTAGATGCTACGAGACGGGTTATCCAGCTCAAGGTTGGGGAAGGGGGGGGGGCTTACCAGGGCTTCATCATCTTCTGAAGTTTCTGATAGCGCCTAAAAAAGATTTAAAAACTTTGACGTCAGGTAGACAGTAAAATGAACAAAAACATTATGGTCTGATCTACTGGGCTCCTTCTGATACTAGTCGGAAATCAGAGCCAGCTCTATGAGAGAGCGCACATACATTTTCATACATCATAGAAAAAAAAAAATTGAGAATTGTTGGAACTTTAACATCACACAAGTTGAGGGAAATAAAATCCTAAAATAAAAAATAAGACATAGATCCTATAAGCATGCAAAGCTGAGCACTTGAGAAAGCAGAGCACTGCTCACCACAGTCTCATCAGCACTCGTTTTGAATCGTAACACAATGGAAAAAAACGAATAAAGAAAATTGAAAGAAAAAAATAAATATATAGAAATCTACGTAGGCGTGTGCAAAATAAATGAGAAATCAGCATTAAGAAAAATTGCATTGCAGGATCGGAGCTGTAACACTGGATAAATATTCCAATACCCATAATTAATGTGTATAAATCTTTTCCAATTGTATATATTAGGGGTGTAACTGAAAATATAAATTGGCATCAGTTCAAACATTCATCTAAAAAATACAAATACGAGGCAGCCATTTTCTTTTTTTTTTTAAAGCCATGGTTTACATGGTATCAGGCTCAGATTAGATATATGAGGCATCAAAAAGCTTCCAGACAAGTTTCGTAGCACGCCAACAGATGGCAGCACAAGGCTGCACGCGTGGTCACAGGGAGCACCGAACTTCATAAGTCAGCGTGCTTAAAAAAATTATCCTGTGTACACAGGGAGCTGTGCAACTGGTGCTATTCTGAGTATGTGCACGTCTCATAAAAGAAAAATCCATGAATTTTTAGTTTACTGTACAGTATTTGACCAAATACATTGTTTAAAATGTTATTGCTAACTTTCCCGTACATTCGGTCACCGCTGCAGATTCCCGGCAATTTTAAGATACTCAGCAACTTGCTGTTAGTCCGGGAACCCGCAAATGTGAGTAGCTGCGGATTATCAAGGGTTGACTGTACACATTTGGAGCAGATATACATAGTGTAGAATTAGCATTTACACCCCTAGTATATAAATAAAATCCAATTGTTGTTCAATTTTTTTGTATAAGACAGATTGAATGATCTGTTCTGTCAAGCAGATCATGTGGCAGCACAATTGGCCCACTGCCTTGCACTGTTCTCTCAGTCATTTTCATACAACCAGAGAGCCACTAGAGGGCGACGTCCTATTGCTCAACCAGCCTCTCTCTCTCTCTCTCTCTCTCTCTCTCTCTCTCACACACACACATACATACACACACACACACACACACACCCATGATGTCATCAGGCCGATAGCGGAGCCCGGTTTCTGTGCCCTCGAGAGCGCAGTCATGCCTCGGCCTCCGGAATAATTACAGCATGGTCAGTGCGCAGCAGGAATCTGTGGCAGGAATGTTCGCTCTTGGCCAAAGCGTGAACATACAGTATATGTGCGAGGTCCTTGTGGTGCCTTCTGGTATGAACGGACTGCACAGAAACCCACACAGAGACTCTCTGAGGAAACGAGATGTTGACACAGAGCTGCTTTATGTACGGTGCGGCCATAGAAACCAGTTCACGGTGGTTTTGGAAGGACTTTGAGTAAAGGGGAAAAAACGAAAAATTGTGAGGTTAAAACAGTGGGGTAAAATAAATCCATGTCCCTATATGGAGCTTTTTTTTCCTCTTGTGTGGAACAAAACAACAAAAAACAACAATCTGCTCACCCAACTCTTAAAATTGGAGCTCATAAACAAGCTGCCTTAGGTAAACATTTCTCCATCTCCACAGCAGCATCAAATTAGAAAACTATCTGCCTGGAAGAACTGAGCAGAGAGAGAGAGAGAGAGACAACATTTATTTTGCTTTCCTGCTCTTCACTGCTTGATGGGGGGAGGAATAATTAGGAGAGAGCGTGTAAGTGAAAACAAAAGCATGATATACCACCCCCACAGAGGCCACGATGAGTGGCTCCATGCTGTCCTGAGGCTGACCACCCTGGATGAGATTGAGTCGGGACTGGCGGACAATAATTAACATTCATATCCATTCAGACACGAGAGAGCGCTTTATAAAGAAGCAGGAGTGCGTCAGTACTGAAAAGCATCAACATACAGTCTCGCCTCGCCCTAGGTCTCTCTCTCTCTCTCTATAAAACTGACATCCCCTCATGGCTGAAAAGATTCAGTATCTGAATATTAAATATTCATTTACTATTTTGTATTTTATACAGATACGGGCAGCTTCGCATCCTAAATATTAACATTCAGCAGAAATCGTATCATCGTACATTTTTACATTTCCTTTACTATACACAAAATACACATTCATTTATGCCAGTTGGCAGATGCCCTTGTTCAAAAGATGAGGGTTAAGGGCCTTGCTTAGGGGCCCAGCAGTGGCAGCTTGGTGGTGCTGGGATTTGAACTTGTGGCCTTGTGATCTAAAGCTTCAAAAGGCTATAACGCTTAGTACAAAGGAGTATTCAAAGCATGGACTAATGACTAGAGAGGTCTAAAGGGGTTTAAAGAACCTGTTTAATGTCAGACAATATTTTCACAGACCGGCCTTTAAGGTGTGGTGGATAAATACAAAAAAATTAAATGATACGCCCGGCTTAAAAAAAAAAAAAATTCTAAATATAATAAACGTGTTGTTTTTTTGTTCTTTTTGTGAGCTTGGGGGTGTCAGTTTAGCTGTAATGTATTATGTGTTAGCGGCCGGAGCCCCTTTAAGAAGGTAGCGGATGGAAGTAAGACATGTGACCGAGGCATCATGACATGAATCAAGAGTGAGTTGTAGACAGATGTGGCGAAGAGAATCTGGTAATTTTCCAAAATAAAACATCCTTTAGAATCAGAAAATCGGAAATAATGTAAGTTATGTATTCTTTCTGTGCAGCCCGGTACCAATTGACCCACCGACCGGTGTGCGGCCCAGGGTTTTGGGACCACTGGTGTAGGGCAATATATTTACAATTATATTTACTTCACATTTACGGCATTTGCCAGACGACCTTATCAGGAGCAACTTACAATTGTCTAATGCATACAACTGAGCAGTTAAGGGTTAATGGACTGGCTTAGGAACCATGCTCAAGGCCTGCTTTGTATAAAGCGGTAGAATTTAAATGCACAACCTTTTGTTCAGGAGTTTGTTCATCTTAACCACTAAGCTACCACATACTATACTACAATGCGCTCATGAATGGCATTTAAAATCCACCCATATCTCCTTGTTCTACTTTTAGCTGCTCCCGTTAGGCGTCGCCACAGCGGGCGACAGGCTTGGGGCCGGCACTAAGAGTGCACTGGAGTGCAGACCCTTTCGATTCGGCTGCACAAATAATGCAAATGTCATCTTGTTGTGTTTTTGGGTGACAGAATAATCATCAAAAATACTCAGCGCACACGTCACATCAGATAAGGTTATAGAAACTACTTTCTTTTGTTGATATGGTTTGGTTACTCGGCATGCTTGACAGACATATCTTCATGGATGAGTGCTCACCAACTAAAATTCAACCCCAGCAAAACAGAACTGCTGGTCATCCCAGGTGATTCATCTCCAGGTCAAGGTCTCCAAATAACACTTCCTGACTCTCTGCTTCCCACTTCAGCCACTGCTCGTAACCTTGGGGTAACTATGGACAATGGACTGTCCTTCTTCCCACATGTCACTAATGTTGCTCGTTCTTGTCGATTTCTTTTCTACAACATCCGAAGGATTTGACCATTTCTGTCCATACAGGCTGCCCAGGTGCTTGTTCAGTCTCTTGTCATTTCAAGACTAGACTACTGAAACTCTCTGCTGGCAGGTCTTCCCCTGAACGCTATTCATCCACTGCAAATGATCCAAAATGCAGCTGCACAACTTGTGTTCAATCTGCCCAAGTTCTCCCACACCACCCCACTGCTGCGCTCCCTTCACTGGCTTCCAGTAGCTGCACGTATCAGATTCAAAACACTGATGCTTGCCTACAAGGCCAAAAATGGACCAGCACCATGTTACCTCAGTGACCTCATCACACCTCACACTGCACCACGCTGTCTGAGATCCTCCAGCACTGCTCGACTGGTACCACCTTCTCTCAGAATTAGAAGTAAGTACACTTCAAGGCTCTTCTCTATTCTGGCACCAAGTTGGTGGAATGAACTTCCCCTAGATGTCCGTACAGCAGAGCCCCTGATTATCTTCATGCGACGGTTGAAGACCTACCTCTTCCTGAAATACTTAAATGAGCACTTTCCAAGTTTGCTTTGTAGAATTCAAGAGTTATATTTATATCAAGTTTGTAATCTTGCGTACCAGTGTAGATTTATTCATTGCTAGAGACTCAAAGCACTTTTTTACGTCGCTCTGGATTTGGGCGTCTGCTAAATGCCGCAAATTGAATGTAAATGTATAAAGATTTGTCATGCATGCGAGCAGATCAGACATTGGTAAAGTAAAGTGATTGCTCATCTAACGCAAACCTTATTAGCGTATAAGTTAGCTAATTGCTAGATAATTACCAGAGATTGAACATAAAGGAAACTGTTACCTCTCTCTTTCTCCACTTGTACTTATGGAAACTGTAGAGGAGAGTTAACAGTGACAAGGCAGATGTTATGTGTCAGGTGTGTATTTGGGTATTTACATTTGCTAATGGAGTAGCCAATCAAAAGGATAGCTCCGCCCAGAAAATAATCACAAAGTAATGTTTGCTAAGAGAAAAAGGGTATATGGCACTAAATTTCAGATTTAGCTAAAGAAGTCTCCAATAAGTGTCTTGTATTACCACTGTTCAGTTAAACCAGGCCAAATCCCAGACTTCAATCTACTATAAATGATTATTACAGAGGGTGGAATTCATTCCCTGCAGAACAAAAAGACGATCAGTACCAGAAGAACGTGAACTATCGTCAAAAAAACAAAACAAAATCCATACTGATAGTTTTTTCAGGTTGCTGAAGTGACTGAGAAGGTCCGCTGTCTTTACAAGAGCGGCCTCTAGGGGTGAATTACTGACACCACGTGCTGTTTGGTTTCACGCGCGAGGCTGCATTTTTTATTTATTTTTATCCAGTAATCATTTTACAAGCTATCGGGTGATTAATCGGTTATCGGCGAATACGATCCAACGTAGCTCTCCGTATCGGTCGAAATCTATCTATCCTCCTCTATAGAATAGAACCCAAATTTTATTTAGCCTTAAGCATTCAGATAAGGTCTTTTAATTACGATAAACGTATGCATTGACTGCCCTACAATCCGAGAGCTATAATTTTCATTCCTTTTTGCGTTCGGTTCCTCCTGCGCTCCCTCGTTCTTGTTCCCTAATTTAAAGTTCCTCTTCATCATGGCAGGTGATCTTGCAGCCAGGTTACTGCAGGTTCCCCATGAGGAATCAGACAGACGAAGCCTGCAAAATTCCACCTCAGAGACCGTCTAGACACGCTTGAATTGGGACAAACCGCTAGGCCAAACCACGTTGCGCCGTGAAACTGCAGACCCACTTCAAAACACACACACACACCCACACACCCACACACACACACACTACTGCAAAAAGCACAAAGAAGCCCAAAATAGCCGAATATGTCCTCTCTACTGCGAACGTACTTCTGCTCAAGACCTCGAAACCTGTTTATTTCAAATGTTTTTTTTCAGATAGCCACTGCCACTTAGTAGTCGCAGATTCTGAAGCGCTACTCGTTCATAAAATAACAGTACAAGTCAGTGGGCCTTGCAGTGTGACTCAGCTTCGGTCCTGCTGCGTGGGCACAGTGGGAAAAAAAACAAACAAAAAAACCCCGAACGTTAAGAATAGCGAGTTTAGAGGGAAAGGTTGACTTACTCTGTGCCGCTCTCTACCATCTGGGTGAGCAGCGAGATGCCGTCCAGGTTGATGAACTCCTGGGCGAAGGTAATGTCTCGGGACGAGTTGGCCAAGTCCTTCAGAGCGTCCAGTTTGATATCCAGGCTGCCGGTTTGGATGCGCTCGTGCAGCTGCTGTGCCATCTGGGCCTGGGAGCCACGCCAACAGGGCGCGCACATGCACGCACGTGTTACACACGCATAAACCATTGATTTATTGCTACTCTCCAGACTAGTACGACTGGAGAGAAAAATAAACCAGCATACAGACTATACAGAGATAATTAGGGGTGTGAATAGGAGCGTCATCTCTATATAAAGCGGCTTTTCCTTTTACAGAAGCTGAACGCTATTTAGTGATAGCTGGCTGACATACAAGGTGGTTTCAAAAAGCTTCGAGACTAGTTTCTTAACACGCCAATAGATGGCAGCACAAGGCTGCACGCACAGTCACAGGGAGCACCAACCTTTATAAGTCAGTGTGACAGAAGACGTCCGGTGTACATCGGGGGGCTGTGCAACTGGTGCTGTTCTGACTGCTTGTGTTACTACGTTTGGGATTTAATCATGGATAGCAAACGTGAAATTCTGCGCTAAACTGTGCATATTTACGTTTACGTCGACGTGCAAACGAGTCGTTCCAAGGTCTTTTTAGCGGCACAGTGCAACTTTGTGCATGGAGATTTCGTCCCTAGGGGCCAGAACGTCAAGAGCGAGTTCTTTCGGCAGGTTCTAAAAGAGGATATTCGGCGCAAGATCTGTGGCGCGCTATTCTCGAATTGTTTCGATAGCACCTTGTACATAAACTTAAATGCGTTCGCACTCGGGGCTACACAACAAACGCTCAATTATCATTTCATTCGCATTGTTACCTATTCGCATTTTTTTGTCATGATCCAATGGCAGCTATCCCAACGGAAAAAAACTAACTAATTGTTAAAATTGTAGCACTCTGACCTTTTCTGAACAAAGATTTGCTGGCACACATGCACTGACTTGGTTAACGTTCGCTCAAGGAGACTTCATGCCGAACTGCCTGCTTTATATATTTCACTTTTGCTCTACTAACCCTAAACCTGAGATGACGCCATGTGAGTTCACTAATAACAGTAACATTTTGTCCACCGGTTCACCACTGTTCCTGAAACACCCCTCTAGAGCTGCAGTTTTGAAGATGCTCCGACCCAGTCATCTAGCCATCGCAATTTGGCCTTTCTCAAAGTCAATCAAATCCTTACGCTCGCCCATTTTTCCTGTTTCTAAACACGTCAACTTTGAGGAAAAAAATTTCACTTGCTACCTACTTATACCCACCCACTAACAGGTGCCATGATGAAGAGATAATCAGAGTTATTCACTTCACCATTTAATGTTATTATGTCTAATGTTATGTCTGATCTGTGTAGGACCAACATAGGGCAAATAAAAGAAACACATCTCTCATAGAAGACACTAAGAGTATGCTAATCATACCGAGCCTAAGACAATTTGTTCTTCCTTTGACCACCATTCATTTGATTACATTAAAAGCCATAAAAAATAAATCTATTTTTAGATTTGGTTACATTTAGGTACCAAATGCAATTCTTTTTTTACATGCCGAATATAGTTCTGAATGAGTTCCATGACAAACTCGAGTATTAAGTGGCAGACTGAAAGTTTGTTTAGTCCAGTTTAAATGCAGGAATAAGTAAAACAGTTAAATTTAACATATCAATTAAGTGTATTGCATTAATTTGCATTAAATCTACCCATATGGAAAAAATTTAGTAATTTATACTTCAAATTTAATTGTAATTTATTTTATGATTTTTTTTTTTTATATGTACACTGTTCACAAAAGTATTTCTTTCCCCAAACTGCACCGAATTGTGACTTAAAAACGAAGGTATGTACCAAACCGTGAATTTTGTGTACCGTTACACCCCTAGTTTTCACTCGTCTCCTTCAGTCAGCATCTCTATGAAATCCCTGCTTTCCCTGTAATGAGCAGGAGTACACCCTTCTCAGAGCTTTCACCACTGCTGGTAAAGCAACTGAGGAACAACATCTGCAGCCGACCCCTGATTCTAGCTGACGCTTCAGGAAGCTCGAGCGCTCCAACCCATCAGCCACCACGTGCTGGGGATTAGTAGAGCAAAGCAGGAGCAGGGATAAAGACAAGTCTCTCGGGTTGCGAGTACCCTCCTGAACCCCTAAGCAAAAATATATAAAAAAATAAAAAATAAAATCCTTATCTGCTACTCACAGGAGATGTTGTAAGGCGCAGGATGGAACCATTTTTTATGTTGTTGCGATTCTGTGAAATAAAAAAATAATAATTTTTATGAGCACGCGCATAAAATAAATAAATAAACAAATAAATAAATAAATGGCAAATTGTTCAGGATTTAGATTTCTTGTGGCACCTTTTCAGTGATGTAGAAATTAGTGGAGTCGGCGTTCTGCAGGGCGTAGGTCTCGTGGTTCGGCAGCTGCCACCTGGAGACGGAAAATGCGAAGTAGTGATGCGGTCGCACTTCGATTTCAAAATATGTATTGTATCGAAACAACGGCTGAGGTAAAGCAGAAGCTAATAAAAAACGGTTAATCCCTTACCCGTCACAGACTTCTTTGATGATTGCAGACAGAGGCTTTTTCTGTGGATTAAAATAATAATGATAAAAAAATTTAAAAAACAGAAGTAGAATATGTAAAAGGTGAACGGTACATTTGCATAATAAGAACATTGACACATAAGAACAAATACAATACCGAGAAGCCGGATTATAACCTGAGGCTCAACTGTGTCTTTGTTTTTCCCTTTTTTGATATCAAAATTTATACTGATCCAAGTTCCATATTACTATTGATCCAGTGTGCCATTCATCAATCACAATTTATCAATTTATTAATTTCGTTTTATTAACATTTCCATGCTTTACACTCTGGCCATTAAATCACCTCGGTGTGTTGATGTAACAGTGGCATTCATTCCATATATAGAATTAAACAAAAGAGGAAATAAATGGTCGTATGTGTAATTGATATGCCAGTGCATCTTCCCCTTGAATGTTCTGACCGCAGTGTTATTCTTAACTTCCTGCCTTTGCACCTCATCTTCTCTATTGCACTGATTGTACGTGGAAGAGGTAGATTTCTAATAAGCTCTGATGACCTGCTTTCTCACTCAAAAACACAATAGAACGCTTTTATGCTTAAATCCTTAATCTAAATCCTTATTTTCTATGTATATTTCTACATTATTTTCTATGTACACTTATTTATTTATTTTCCACCAAGTTTGGTTTGATTTTCTGATTTTCCATGTTGTTATATTAAAGTGGAGATACAGTAGGTCAAATATGACTCCAGGAAAAAAACTTTCACTTGAGTAAAAGTAAGTAACCAAACTACTATGTTTTATTATGTCTACAAAGATCCTTTCGTTGTTGTTACGAGACTCTTTGCTTAAACAACTCTCAGCACAGCAGGCTATTAATAGAACGATATTAATGAGTCAAACACTGATTTCTATTACAATAATCAGGAGCCTAAAACCGTCTTTTCAACAACTTAAAAAACAAAACGTGTGTTGTGGCGAATTCGAGTCGAGTCATTTATTCCTCTCAATAATTAGCTGTAATTTGTTGTAATTGCTGTTGATCTCATGCTGCATTGTATGTTGGTACACCAATCAAAACAATTCAAAACAGAGCATGCTTTACACTGATTGGTGGCTCGCTGCGTGATTGATTAAATTTTTTATCTTCATAAATAAAAAGGAACGACTGTAGTTGAGTAAAAAGATATTTGACTTTGAAATGTAGTGAAGTAAAAGTCCCCCCCAAATGGAAATACTTCAGTAAGGTACAGATGCGTGAAAAAGCTACTTGAGTACAGTAACAAATTACATTTACTTCCCTCCTGCCCTGTACATAAACAAGAAAGAGGAGAAAACACACACTGAAAAAATATTTTTATCAGGTGTATTGTTTTATTACTAATGTTGTTGAATAGAATTTGTTGCTTGAACCCCTTTTGCATCGATAGTCAATAGAAAAAAAAACAAGAAAATGTACACAATGTAAAAATAACCTGTTTTATCAGATTAAACGAAATCGGCCCATCAGCAGTTAACGACCAGTCACATAAAAAACACTTCAAATAATTCAGACAATATTATTGGGAATATTTTTTTGTCCTCTTTCACAGACCTGGTCTATTTCCATAAGTTTCGGGATGATCCCTGTGCACTCGATGGCCACTTTCAGGATGTCCGGAGGGGGCGGCATTGCTGCGGTGTCGGGCGTTCAAAGCCTCTCACAGATGCCTGGCTCTAGCTCTCATTCACACCTGTTTTGAGAGAGAGAGAGAGCGAGAGAGCAGGAGAGAGAGAAGGAAAACACAAAAAAAGTGTCAAAAAAAGAACGTCGGGTTGTGAGTACATGGAGGACAAATTCAGTTAACCGTGGTATCCAGGCTCACGTGTGCATCGTGGCCGACCAGGTACAACGAGGAGCAAGTTTTGTGATTCGGGAAAAGAAAGATCTCTCTTTATATACGAGCCTACATCATTACATAATGCCCTGCCTTTATCCAGATGTCGTATTAAATCATTCAGCTCTCCATCCGGTCATCTTTTCCCCCCCATGTGTGTGAACCTGTTTACACTCTCAAATCCCTTGTTTTGTAACGTGTTGTGACAAAAACAAGAGGATATCCAGTCAGCGTGGTATGCATCGAAGCGCTCTATTCGAATCCATCAAGCATGACTCATCCCATAATAATCTCCAGACATTTCAGAGGGCCGGTTGCCAGGGTTGCTGTTGCATCACCAGTCGCGTTAATCGTTCCGGGGAGGATTTCTGGGTAGTGTGTAAACTGCTTCTCGGTGGAAGTGGGCAGATTAACAGAGCTCCTCTGAGTAGCTAGAACGTATCGAACACTCTATGCGATTTAAAACGCTCGCATCATGCTCATCTCTGCTTCGAGCTCTCCGGTTTCCCTCTGGACAGCATCAATTGAGCCTTTTTCCCCCCTCCCTCATGCCTTGCCTCTGTGTGATCTATACGACTGTAGGATCAGAATAACATTAACCTTCCTCGAGGATCTGGACCTTCTTCATGCAGATCTACAAAGCTCTTGGGTGCAGTCTGGAATAAATGAGCTGTGTGTGTGTGTGTGTTGTGTGTGTGTGTGTGTTATAGTATAACATTAGGTAAAGTAAGGAAATTATACTGTCTGCCTACTTATACAATGATCTAATGCTGGGGGTAAGACTCGATTGTATATTCTTGTATTAATTCCATATCATCTTTAAACAGGATCCGAAGACGTTCCTGTATGTTTCTGCAAGCGCAGTTGAACCGAAAATATGACATTTGTGAAAATTCTGATTCAAATTTCCATACTATAAGAAGTTCTTGTCACATTTGTGTATAAGAAATCGCATTAAAGTGAATCTTAATCATACGTGTCGAGTCATAAGTTATCACAGACCAGAGATTTACTTTTCAAGAGATATATAACCTTTTAAAACAGCATTATTACTATCACAATGCAATTCTTTCATGATTTCAATAGCAATGAATAGAACATTCAGGTTATATTGAATGTACCATTCTGTTGGTTGGTGGGTTAATCTAACAAATAATTCAGCTTTGTTAATAACTAAGGGAAAGTTTCGTTTGAATGCCAACCTTTATCATCAAAGACAGATATGATATGAGTAAAACAGATTTAAAAAAAACATTCGAAAAATATGTCTCTGGCGTTGTTCAGAGGGTCTTTATAAATGTGTTGCGGTGGGCCGTATTTGGTCCACGGGCCGTAGTTTGCGTGTCCCAGTTATAGATATTTGTTTACTTTTTAAATATAAAGATAATACAAAGTGGGACTACTCAGTCAATCAGGACAAAAGAAATACCGCCCTCAAAAGGAGGAAGAGGTGAGGTTGGAATTCCCCATGTACAACTGGTAGGAACAAAAAAAAAAAAAAAAAAAAAAAAAAAAAAAAAAAAAAAAACATTCCCCACAAACTGAAATTTCAAGTCTCGAATAGTAGTCCTGAACAAACTCCTCTCAACTACAAGCTCCTTCCCTGTTTACAGTGTCACGTCAAATCAAAACGACCGCCCCGTAAACAGTGTGTCGATTTTGAATCCATTTAAAGCAGTATTGGCTTTAGATCAATAAATATACAGGCACTTGGAATGTGCATCTCGATAACTGAGGCCGATGCGATTCGCATATCGATGCATAGCGAACGATACGATACATTAAAGAAACATATAAAGCAGCTACCGATGCGATTCACCCCCATTACGATGCAGTGCGATCCGATTACAAATTGATTCAACACAACGGAAAAAATATGATGTTATACAATTCAATATGGTACAAATAGTCTGCTTTTAGTTCTTCTCAGACAGACAACTATACTTTTCTTTCGGCTTCTCCCGTTAGGGGTCGCCACAGCGGATCCTCCACACGTTTGATTTGGCACATGTTTTACGCTGGATGCCCTTCCTAACGCAACCCTCCCTAATTTATCCGGGTTAGGGACCGGCACTGAGAGTGGCTGGGGATGGTTCCCTGACTGGGAATCGAACCCGGGTCGCAGCGGTGGGAGCGCTGCATCTTAACCACTAGACCACCAGGGGACCTTCAACAAATAATCTAATTACTTAAGCACCTTCTAACTTTTAGGGAATAGCCCCTTTTACAAAACAACTTGTAGTGCAAAAAAATAAAAAAATTAAATAAATTTTAAAAAGTTATTTTCCTGTTGTGTCTGCAGAAGGATGCAGCTCTACCTCTGCCATGTTAATCCATACTCTATGTGACTCTCAGGACACGCCTTGGTCTCCGAATTGTTGTGATTTGTCATATCCACGTAGCGGCAATGCTGCTAAGGGAACGGTTTTAGCGAGGAGAAATCTACATGGAAAATATTGTTCACTTTTAAATAATAAGTATAGCGCATGTACTAATAATTATATATTAAAAAAAATATTTTTTGAAATCGATGCATCACATTGTTTACTTCTTTGCCGATGTACCGTTCGAATCAGTGAAAGAAGGCACATTACCATGCTAACTGTTGTTTTGAGAAGGTGTCATTACTTAGCTGACATAGCATTAGCTGACTAGCTTGTTGTCACTGCAACTACAATTATCTACTTGAGAGTTTGCTGTTGCTGCTATACTGCAATTTCAGCACAACACAACTCATAACCATGCAGGTCAACAACTGTGGTAGATTTTGATGAGCTTTTAATAACGGACACACTTTATGGAGGCATCCGGTTTTCCTCCACTTCGCATAAACATTACAACTTGTAAAGTTACCACAATGACAAAATATGAGTTCACATTTATGGCATTTGGTGGACGACCCCCTATCCAGAGCTACTAACAATTATTCATACATCTGAGCAGTTAAGGGTTAAGGGCCTTGCTTAAGGACTTTGCTTTAGTCGCAGCGTAGTGGTTATGGGATTTGAACTCATGACCTTCTTATCAGAAGTCCAACATCTTAACCACAGAGCTACCCCTTCCCCAAGTGTAGCATGCTTTATAAGGTCTTCTGGCAGCCCTAATAGTCGTCGCAAAAATTCATTTTTAGAATCTCATGCACTTTTGGAAATTTGCCTGGCATACATGCTTCAATCAAAGACTTTGTCTTGTAGACAGTTCACTTGCCGAATTTGCCCAGCTGCCACGTGGCAAGCTTACACACCATAGCCCTGCAATTACGTCACATTGTTTGTGGAAGCCAGCTGCATGTCATCACTGTATAAAGTACACAAAGACCAGCAGTGTGTGGATCAGGGGTCGTTTATTTGACACGTACCGTGTTCAACTTCTAGTAGCAGACACACTGCAGAGGCTGAGCTGCATTATTAAAAGGTTTAGCAGATTTTCAGCTGCCGAAAGAGATCGTTCTTTTGCGTTCAGCTCCGTTTCTTGACCGTGGCCAAATGCAAACCCGCCTCTGTGAACGCACATTTAGAAAATCAATCTGTTGTAGGTTTCTACATTCAACCATGGAACCTGTCTGGAGCCTACATGATAACTTTAATAAAAAAAAAAAAATTTGAAATTAAAAATTAAATAATCTATTATTGTGTTTGTCTAAATTGTATACATTGTGGAAGATTTAACGAGCTTCAAGCTAAAAGAGCTGATCATCCAGATCACGGGTCACCAACAGGTTGCCCACAAGGACCACGAGTCGCCCACGGGCCTTTTCTAAAAATAGTTCACCATAGCGCCACTTACCAGTGAGCTGCATCTTTTTGTTGCTATTCTTTTTTAAAAATCACACTTGCATTGGATTTTTCATTTGAAAATGACTATTAAAATATAGATAACTAGATATAGATGAATATCATTAATTATTTATAATAACATAATTAAAGGTAAATCGAGCAAATTTGTTTTTTCGACTTGTGTGTATCAACCAAGAAGTAGCTCTCGGTTTCAAAAGGTTGTTGACCCCTGATGTAGATCATGTTAGTTGTAAAGGGTTTGAAGAAACCTGTCGGAAAACGCATCCCTTTTGTTTTTCCCCTTAAAACTGACTTTGTACCAATGAGGCAAAATGCTTAGCATGATAATGCTAGTGCTAGGTACATTTCTGAAGCGAAAATGGCCGACAGTTTCTCTCTATTTTTTCACTTTATTCTTTCTTAGACATTGTATTCCAAGGTGCCTTAGTATTGGGTCTTTTAAGGTTTTTATTTCAATTTTTTATGACTGTTACCTCTTCATTCCATATTAAAGGGCTACTGCTTAGAAGCTGTATGAGATTCATACTTTATAATGGAGTTCTACATGCAACCACAAGGTTTCTTCCTGATGGAGTAGTACTACTGCATATGTTTTCCATAAAGATCCTGACCAAAGAACCAATTAGGTTGCTAGATAGTATCATTTTTCTATGGTGTTACAGCGTTTCTTTGAAAAACACTGTATTGGGACGGAATATGGGATATTTTACTTCAGCAAAAAACACCATTTCATGACGAATGTCGAGGGTTTGGCACCAAAAGAAGCAGAGATGCATTTTGTTTGTGGCCCACCATCAAGAGAAGGAGATCTGAAACCCAGTCGTTTATTGATTGCCCTTCTCTGGACGCTGACTCGGTGAAATAGAATGTCTGAGTCTCTCCAAACAGACGACGAGTAAACCTCTTAAGCTGTTTGGAGAGGGTTTGAGGAGTGTGTGTGTGTTTGTCTGTTTGTATGGATTGTGGGAGACTTGAGCTTTAAAGCTAAAAGATCTGATCATCTCTATCATGATCGTTGTAAATGGGTTAAAAGAAAGATGTCAGAAAACACATTCCTTCTGGTTCCCCCCCCCAAACACTGACTGTGTACCGATGAGGCAAAGTGCATAGCATGTTATTGTTAGTGCTTAGACACATTTCTGAAGCGAGAATGGCTAACAGGCAGACTGTTTCTCTCTATTTTTTTTCTCAATTACTATATTTTTTCCTCAGACAATGTAACTGAATTCCAAGGTGCCTTAGTATTGGAGGGTTTTTCCTCCAAAGAAACCAAAACACGCCTGAGGTAATTTATCTATTCTAGGAAAATCTGTAGATAACACATGGACTGCTAGCATGGTTAAGGATGTGGTCAATGACCACACGACACTGTCTGAGGTAAAAAGATTTTCAGCAAGTGTAATCGGTGGTGTAAAAACCCCTGTATGGAAATCTTCCACTAAACTTTTTTTTAAACAAGTAAGAAATTGCGTACATGATGTACAACTAAGCTTTCATGTGAACAGAAAAATACTTTTCTCGTATTCAAACATTCACCATAGACAGATGCTGAAGTAATCGACATGCCACTATTTATATCTGTACCTTGATATCTGTATGCTCCAATCAATCATATCTCTATACCAATAAAAAGCCAAAGTAAGCATTCTCTTTCTCAGTCTAGCTGTTTTTTATTTCTTGAATACTCTACAGTGAATATAAGCCTTACAGCAATGTCCCCAGAAACACTGGACAATGTTGGACCAATACCCCAAGGGTGTTTGAACTTTGTCAATACATTCTTACAACAGTTCCTCAACCTCAGCTGCATCACTAGAGTTCATATATGGTCTCAAATACAGGCAATGTGCTTGTGGCAGCCGATTACAGCAACTCTGGTCTCAAGAGGCAAGAGAAATATTTTAGTAGTGCTTTACTGTAGGCTTCGACACACAACCTAAATGGTTTCTTCCTGATAGAGCAGTACATAGGGTTTCCTCCAGAGATACAAACCTAAGAACCAATTAGGATGTTGGATGGTATCAATTTTCAATGGTGTTACAGCTTTTTTTTTTTTGAAAACTAAGGGTTTTAAAGTATTATTCTCTCAGTGCTGCTGTAATATGTGAATTTTCCTCTGGGATAAAAAAGGAAGGACTATCCTTGCCCCATGCCCTTCACAAGTTTGCCTTCTTAAACAAGAAACACATCTGAACCGTGACTCAAATGCACACGCCCCATGTGTAAACACTGGTTTTTCTAAATGGTAGCCACGAAAACCAAATAAACACTCGTTCTACGAATGAAAATGCATTTACAATTCAGGGAGTATCATTCAGATATACATGCAAACAGAAAGCTGTCTTGATATGCAGTACTGGGCTTCGGATTATTTGGTACCAGACCACGTAGAAACAGTATAAACATTGTAAACGTACATTTTATTTCTAATTTCATTTAAATTCATGGTCGGTGGATTCAGGGGTTTTTTTTTCTCTGCATTGATAAATGAATCTTGCACCAATTCTGTGCGATGGTGAGCAGAGATACAGTTTTATATGTAATAGTTCAATTAATAAATTGAATTGTATAATAGTAATACAACATGCACGTTTCACCAGGTCCGTAGAAACAAAACACATGCGTGAAAATAGCCCGTGGTGCAACAAAAAATAAAGGGGCGCCTGCTTCGTTCCTCGACATGAAAAGAAAAGGTGAAAGATAAAAATGGCTTTAATATATACATTTATTGTGTTTTTGTAAAATTGTAAAATTGTTTACCTCCTCAGTTTTTAGTACCTTAAACACAATATGCTCGTAGTGGATAATCCATTCACATATCCTTACATTCCTGATGATTTTGTATGCGATAATTAAGCAATGCTGTTCCACTAAATACTAATAATACTGCTGATATTCATATAAAAATATATTCTAATTATATAAAAAATAATATTAATATTAACGATCTGCTACAATGGCTTCGGACCACTGTTAGCATGAACAGTTCTGCATTTAATCACCTATTAGCCAACACTACATCTCAACAATGATGGAAACTGTAATAAATTGGTTGTTTGTAATAAAATTTAGAATCCGGTTCCTCTCAAAGTTCCTTCCTCATACGGTCTCATGGAGTTTATCAATGCTACAGTCGCCAATGGCTCAATCATCAGCGATAAACCTATAGGTAATAAATGTATAAATTCCAATTTTATAAGATTTATCTCTCTTAAGCTGCTTTGGGACAATGTCCATTTAAAAGCGCTCTACAAATAAAGCTGTATTGTTTTATTTGTTTTTTGGAGTGAATTGATTTTATTGTATTGGATTGGATAGTAAATAATTGAATTGTATAGTACTAAATTAAACTGTATTGAAATTATTTTATGAAATTATTATTATAGTAGTGAACTGATTTTCAGAGTATTGGATTATATAGTGCTGAATTGAATTGTAGAGAATTTATTTAATTTTATGAAATGTTTTATTGTAGTGAATTGATTTTATTGTTGTAAGTGAATTTTATTGTATTGAATTGCAATGTGTTGCTTTGCATTGCATTAAACTGATTGGTATTGTATAGATTTGAATTGAATTGTATTGAAGTGATTCGAACTAAACTGAATATCGTCACAGATGTGATTTAGCTGCTGGTGTGCTGATAAGTACAACAGCTAGGTTGTGTGTGCCTGTGTGTGTGTGTGTGTGCCGGTGTGTGTGTGTAAATGCTTTTAGATAACAGTTGTAATAAGAAATTATATTCCGTATTACATTTCAGACACGATGTGGTAAAATCTATTAATTTCTGCTCCGTAAACAGAAAGAATTCCCCCAAAACGTCACAGAGAGACAGTTGCTGATTGCCATGCAGTTCACAAACATCCTGTAATAAGTGTAGCAACAGTTGCCTTGTAGCAAATTATTGCTAAATTAAAATATCTAATAAATACAAGCTCAAACTGTATGAAGAAATCTAAATCTAATCCTTCGCACTGTGTACATTTGATCTACAAACTATATATTCGCCATGAGACTGGTGGTTTATCCTTTACAGTTTGTCGCGTACACGTTTTCCCTGTGCTGACGCACCCGAAACCACATGAGAGCTTGTGTTACGGTGATGCAGAGCTAAATAAGTATGACTGTCGCTCAAAAAGAGAGAGCGATGTATTCGATATCTTGCAGCTTGATCGTCTCGTGAAAACTTGGAAACTCTGTCTTTCTTTTCCGGAAAGGATGGAAGGAAGGCTGGTGAATGGTAAAGCGAAGAGATTTGATTTCTTCAGGAAGCAAAGAACGGATTTGATGGTGATGTTTCAGTTCAGTAATTCAGGCAGGCAGTACATGCGATCCGTCTCCCCAGGGAGAGGTGAGGACACCGTGCTGGCAGATTAGACACAGTAAAGCAGTTCCACGGCGCTGACATTTCCGCAGAGATTTCAAAAAAAATATATGATCGATGCATTATGGGGACTTTTATAACCGAGCTTAGCGAAGGAATCCTAGCGTCTTGTAAAGACGACATGAAATATGCTCGTCAGAAGTTCTTTCAGAAGCTGAAAGTGATCAGGGCTTGATGGGTATCCATTTCTCTGCTTGAAAAAGAAGAAGGAAAAAAAAAAGGGGGGGTTGGTTTTCCTGCATGGATTTCACAAGAGCCTTCAGGCGATGCATTCAACACCTCCACAAAGGGCCCGGGTGTGCGGTGAGAACGCGGTGAGCGCTGCTACAAAAGACCAGGGCCTTTATCTCAGTTTGGGGAACAAAAGCCCAGGATATAGCCACTGGCTTTATCCTACTCAACCCAGCTCTTATTTCCCTTTCCCGCACCTGCAACGTCGAGCCGTGAAACACACATCTGATATGCTGTTGTCTTGATTAACGTAGGCGCTAGCGCATGTTTCGGTTCGGAGTGCAGGTTTTCAAGGTTAAAGGAAAAGCCTTTTCCTGCATTTCAATTCCTCCTGTGACCAAAACAAACCAACACAAAACGCCCATGGCGGATGAAGCGATCCAAAGCGGTAGAAAGCAGGGTCAAGGTGGGGGGAAAAAAAAGAAAAAAAAACATTTGGAGGGTAGGCAATAATGTGAAATTGTAGAAAACTGTAAGTAAAGATTTTGTCAGTGTAAGTAATGACGTTACCTAATAAAATGACATTTTAGTGCTACGTTTAAAAAATAATAATAATAAAAAGACAAGAAAGAAATAAGAATACCAGTCAAAATTACTAGAATAAAGTCGCAGCAATTTGAGATTAAAGTGGTCATATTTTGAAAATTAAAAAATAAAAATCACAATTGCGAGGAACATTGCTGCTGTTTTGCGTAAAAAGGGATGTGGAGGATTTGGTTGAATCCTATTTTCGGTTAGGATTTAGCAATAAGGAAATTCTTTGTCTTGTGGTGCATCAGTGAGGAGTTATAATTAGTAAAGGAACACTGCAGCGTTTCTGTAGGAAACTTTACTCAGAAGAAAAAAAAAATTGAAAAAAAAAAATCAGACATTGAGGAAACTGCCCCTTTTGTGCCATCTGAACTGGTGGTCAAAGAAAAAGTTTTGTACAGCTACGCCATTATTCTCGTAATATTTTGACCTTTTTCTCAATTCTTGTATCTCGTAATAGATTTTTAAGGTGGCGTCAGAAACATAAATACTCAGTAATATTTCATTCATTCTTATTGCATTTATTTGTACGACTGTGTACTATTGGGATGATTCCAACACCACAAAAAACGTTTCGAGTCTGTCTTCCTAACCATAAAAACCTTACAACCTAGCTACAACTGCCATCTTTGATGTCACCCCATGTGTAATTTCTAGTAAATATATGAGGTGCTACACGACAGTGCCTTTAGCTTTAGAGTTTCTCACTAACATGACGAGGTTTTTTACAATCTCTCTGAAAGTGAGAAAAATGCTGAGGCGATAAAGGAATGCCTGTTTATAGCTGCTATAATGCAAGTGCCAAGAATTCGCGAGTGTGTTACATTTAACCGCGGGTAACGAACGATAAGAAATACGACGTGCTGTTCAACAATGAACTGTGTGTCTGAGGAACAATGCAACACTACTGAAAATGCAGCTCTGGGAACAGTATGAACTTTAGGCCGATAAAAGTTACTACTTTGTGGCTGTTTATATCACAGAGGGGTCCCTAATTTTTTTTTTTTGTCAGAACCACAATAATTAATGTGGGGGTGGTGGTGGGGTGGGGTGGTTCGTTCTCTAAAAGAAAATCACATTGGCTGGAGTGATTACCAGTATTACTGTAGAGATTTGATTATGACTTTAAATGTATTTACTCTGCCTCCTAATGCTAATGTAGTTTATTATTTTATTCTGTACTGTACAGACAAACTGTGATAGAAGAGTATCTGTGAGAGTGAAAGGGAAAGTTTATAGGACTGTGGTGAGACCTGAGATGTTGTATGGATTAGAGACAGTGGCATTGAGTAAAAGACAGGAGGTGGAGCTGGAGGTAGCAGAGCTGAAGATGTTGAGGTTTGTGTTGGGAGTGACGACGATGGACAGGATTAGAAATGAGTTTATTAGAGGGACAGCGCATGTAGGACGTTTTGAAGACAAGGTGAGGGAGGTGAGATTAAGATGGTTTAGACATGTGCAGAGGAGGGACATGGGGTATATCAGTAGGAGAATGCTGAGGATGGAGCCACCAGGAAGGAGGAAAAGAGGAGACCAAGGAGGAGGTTATTGGACAAGGGGGGGTGTGGAGACGGATGATCCGCTGTGGCGACCCCTAATGGGGTACTGTACAGCCCAGATACAGCCTATTGAAAGAGTATTATAACTATCATAATGATAATTTTTTATATGCATTGCTATTGAAATAAAAAATTTTACTTATGCATATAGTTGCTGGATGAATCTAACAATTAATTCGGCTCTGTCAATAACTAAGGGACATTTTTGTTTTCTTTATCAACAAATACAGATATGAGTGAAACCTATATTTCAAATTCATATTTGAAAATATGTCTCTTGCATTGTTCACAGTGCCTATTTAAAGGTGGGGGGGCCACAATCGGGCAAAGTTTGGGGAACTCCTGATACAATGGCACGGCAGGCTGCATTTGATCATGTTAAGTTTACCCACTTCCTTATGGAGCTGGTGTGTGGTGGTAACAAAATAATAGCCATGTGTTTTTTTTAAAGCCAGTGCAGAACTTAGCTTATCCATTTACACATCTAATGAGGTGGAGGACAAAAAGCCAGAACCTATTTTTTTGTACAGTCATCGACGGATAAACGGGCGGTTAGATGAGCAGAAGCGCTGGGCCTCGACAGGCATCTTTTGTTTCACGAACGCGCTCGAGCTAGGTCATGTAATAACCAGGATATCCTGTCAGATGACTCCAGCGAGGCTCTCGGTCTCATACCAGAACAGCATTTTATTTTTCAAACTACGGAAACTCTTATCTTCAAATTGGTGCTACAGCTTAAATCTTTCTTTTAACCTATCCAGCGGATATTGGCTTAAATTTCACAATAAACCATATTGGATGGATTCAGGTGCACTGATTTGGTGTGTACAGATCTAGGAGATCCACTAGAGTGTTCAGAATGTGATAGGAAATCATCTCTGTTAAACTAGTCAAAGTAAAAAAAACGGCGTGTGTTTCTCGAAATTCAGGCTTTCAAAAATACAAGGTAGCAGATTAAATAAAAAATAAAAAAAGAAATTTCTCAAACTAGTAAAATTAAACTGGTGCTTGTTACTTGAAATTGAGGCTTTCAAAAGGAAAAAATGTACTAAGAAAAAAGAACTGGTGATTAAAAATACACTAAGAAATATCAGTATAATATTTAATATACATTAAATGAGTTGCAAAAACAAAAAAAACAAAAAACAAAGATTATATTATAAACCCAGCGTGATGCAGTTGCAGCTAAGGTCAGGTCAACTCGTGAACAGCAGGATATGAAGGACACGATGGACCCAAGAGATTCTAATCTCCCTGAGGCAACACCCTGAAGCCCTCTGAAAGCTCTGCTGCAAGTCAAAAGACAAACTCACCCGGAAACCGTCGCGCCAGGCTGCTCGCTTCTCCTTCTTTAAGCCGATTAGTGCCAGGAAGTGCAGAGCTTCTGCTTAGATAGACATCAACAACTTAGGCAGCAAGAGCTACTGCAGCCGAACTGCAAACAGCTTCCCACCTAATAAAAAAAAACCTGAACTTTTTCTGGCTCGCCTTTGCACGCATAAAAAGAAAGAAAAGCAGAGGTGAACAGAAGGAGGAAGTAGGCGTTCTTCAGAGGAAGAGGAAACGGCCTGGTGGCACTCGAACAACAGAGCGCTAAAATTCGAAGTGAAGACGGAAGTGAATCGGTGGAAAGGAAACGCTCGATGCATCAACTGAAAAACTCCCGTCAGTGCTTTGAGACGGGAGAAAGAAAAAAACTCCACGATTGCCATTATTTCTAGGAATCAAGTTCGGTTTCTACTACAGGCCCGATTCATTGACGTTTAAAACCGATCCCCAAGTCGTGATTTTAAATCTACTACAACTTTTTCCAAAGATAGAAAAAGAGAATTGCATAGATGACATGCAACATAATATATACAACTGTATTTTAATGGCATGGTAAAAAAAAAAAATTATAATAATAAATAAATAAATTATATAAATACAATAATCCCCCGTGGTTACGTTCCGCCCACGATAAACGGAGGCCACCCCAGAAATGAAATTTTAAGTATACAGTACTGTACTGTATTAATGTTTAACTTTATTTTAGATTTAATCATTATATTTTCATCTATACATTTTATTATTTCAACATAAAACTCCATAAAAAAACATATAAGTTTTTTGGTCTATCAAGCTCTCTGCGAGAGAACGGGAATATCAGCCAAACTAATTACTTATGTGGCAAATGTAATTCTGTGATAAACTGGGGATTACTGTATCTAGATATATTTATAATAATAAATAAATAAATTATATAAATACAATAATCCCCCGTGGTTACGTTCCGAAACCGCCCACGATAAACGGAGGCCACCCCAGAAATGAAATTTTAAGTATACAGTACTGTACTGTATTAATGTTTAAGTTTATTTTAGATTTAATCATTATATTTTCATCTATACATTTTATTATTTCAACATAAAACTCCATAAAAAACAATTCCATATAAGTTTTTTGGTCTATCATGCTCTCCGCGAGAGAACGGGAATATCAGCCAAACTAATTACTTATGTGGCAAATGTAATTCTGTGATAAACTGGGGATTACTGTATCTAGATATATAGATCTTCTTTGGATTTTGGTGCATCAGCACCGAGTTATAATAAGTAAACAGACACTACAGCGGTATTGGTCAACTGGATATGATACCGATAGTCACATCTGCCTGATATTCGAAGTGAACATGTTTCTCAAGATATTATGAGGACGATAACCAAAGAGGCAGTTGAACACCAGCGCATGGCTACGTTTAATAAAATAAATAAATAAAATCAACCAAACACAAATAGCTCAGAATAGTTGAGACCGTGTAGGAGAACTGAAAGCATCACGCCCCAGAATATCACAAACATCAGTTACTGTGTGCTAATTAAAAACGAGGGCAATGCGTGAGCAGGGAAAGAGAGAAAAAAAAAAAAAAAAGATTCCCACCCTGAACAAGAGCTGCTGATTACAGCATGCTAGCGTCTTTCATTTCCTACATCCTCTGCCTTATTCACGACCTTTAAAAGACTAAATGCTCTCCTTATTACTGAGGCAACAGAAGGAACTGCTCTCTGCTCTCGTCCTCACTCAGGAATGAGATAGGTGTGAAGAGTACGAGTTACAGCAATCACGGCGTATGTACATATCGACGCATTTGGCTCTACTGACAGTAGCATTGCGCCACTGAAAGACGTATTTTTAGGCACATGGAGCCGGTTCTTGACCTTCGGGATGAGCTAGGGACGTCGACGCGTGGCAAGATGGAGACACCAGTGGTGGACGAAGTACACAAACTATTTAGTTGAGGTTAAGTAGAGATACACTCGTTAAAATATGACTCCAGTAAAAGAGCTTCTTTTAAACAATCACGTCAGTAGACGTACAAAGGTATTTGCCAAAATCTACTTAAGTATCCAACATACGGATTTATGATGACTATATTAAATGTATTATTTATAATTATATTTATTAATTCATAGCATATTGATTTCCGTTAGCACATTTTCATGATTCAGTACAGTTTTTAATGTATTTTTGTAATAACGTTTAGTACTATTTTACATGGAGTATAAAGTTTGTAGGTTTATTTGGTTTTGTTTGAAAAATCAGTGGATTTCATTGGTTACTGGTGAGTATGATCCAATCTAGCTATTGGTAAAAATCAGTCAACCTCAATTCGATATCATCCAGAAATACATCTGATTCCACTTTTACACTAATAATCCACAGCTCAAATGACATTCGAGGTCTATTCAATATAAAATAACATCAATATAATGGGTCAAGTTCAGCTTTTCCAAACATTTAACCAACAACAGTCCAAACTTTTACAAAGCAGCCTGAAAAAACAGCATTGCAAACAACCAAATACACATTGCCATTACACTGACACCTGCCTAATATCGTGTTGGTCCCCCTTTTGCTGCTAAAACAGTCCTGACCTGACGAGCATCAACAGCAGTAACTTTTTCAGCAATTTGAGCTACAGGAGCTCGTCTGTTGGACCACACAGGACCAGCCTTTGCTTCCCACGTGCATCAATGAGCCCCGGCCTTAAATGACCCTGTCGCCGGTTCACCACTGTTCCTTCCTTGATGCACTTTTTAATAGATACTGAGCACTGCAGACCAGGAACATCCCAAAAGAGCTGCAGTTTTGGAGATGCTCTGGCCCAGACGTCTAGACGTCACAATTTGGACTTTATCAAACATGCTCAAATCCTTACGCTCGCCCATTTTTCCTGCGTCTAACACGTCATTTTTGAGAAGAAAATGTTCACTTGTGCCTAATAAATATATCCACCCACTAACAGGTGCCATGATGAGGAGATAATTAGTGTTATTCACTTCACCATTCATTATAACATTATGTCATAATGTTATGCCTGGTCTGTGTATAAGCCAATAAGCCAAGTTTAGTCATCACTAACTGTGTAAAACAAAACAATCGAATATCCGTTCTGGATTTCATGAACAGAAAACTACTGCTTTCAGTTATAAAAACAACAATAATACTCCCAAAGTAGATGAAAGTCAAAGAAAGTTCTACAGAGGGTGGATCATCCAAGGCTGAGACGGTTTGCTGTACCGAACATTACCTACTTTGTGAGTTCGAGCTTCACAGAACACCTAAACCTGCAAAAGCTTTTTAGAATTCAGGGCAGATTCAGT
The DNA here is from genome assembly GCA_024362625.1 of Silurus asotus. Taxonomy (NCBI): domain Eukaryota; kingdom Metazoa; phylum Chordata; class Actinopteri; order Siluriformes; family Siluridae; genus Silurus; species Silurus asotus. Next base: position 1,398,627 of record MU551628.1, read on the forward strand.
GAGATGTTTACAGTAACGTTCCCAGTGACTGGCTGAGCCTATAAATGATTCATTATTCATGAAAAATGTGTTAGGGCTGAAACTTTGTTTTGGTTCAAATTCTTAGGGAGAAACGTGCCTCAAGTGAGCAATGTGGTGAATGAAAGGTCAGACAGATGTGTGTGATGCTGAAAAACAAGTTTTTTTTCCCCAAAAACAGAACAAAAAAACAAAACAAATCCAGTTAAAATGCGACCTTCGCGTCATTGCCTTTCTAAAAAACACCCCAGCAGCCGAGTATTGAGCAAGTCTGCAGTAAAGGTGTGAATGATTCACACACAGCAGGGGTCATTCTGAGCCATTACTGCTGTGAGGCAGCCTCTGAAGAAAACATTCTGTGGCAAATACACCCCCCCCCCC
>MU551628.1:1399057-1486557 GCA_024362625.1 Silurus asotus
CCCCATATACAACCCAATATATTAAAGATTCTCGATTAGCATTTTACACCAAAGGGTTGAATTGTGGTCTCATCTTTTTCTCGTAATCTTACCAAGTAATAAGTAATTGTCTAAGAAGGGATGACAAAAGTCGAAACACTTAACATCTGCGATCCATTTATCCTCTCTAATCTACATCAAATCCTCCAAAACGGTCATCTTGCGTAACGGTGCTGCAGTAGCTGCACTGGCCTTGCTTTATCAGCTTAAACTGAGGGGGGGAAATCAACCTACAGCCTTCAAAATGAAAACCCGTAGTGTTCTCAATAGCACGGTGCCTTAGTGTAATATTATCCTAGCTCAGGAAGGGAGGAGAGAGAGCAGAAATAGCAGCAGAACTGCAGTTTCGCTTCTCAGGATATCGCGGGCACAGTCGATGAAGTGACTTCCAACAGAAAAATGCAGACTTTCTGTAGCAATAGGATTTTTATATATAGATAATGACAATATGTCAACTGTTTTCAAGCAGCTGTAGCCAACAATGATTATGATTAGCAGTTAGGTTGGACTTTACTTGCCTAATCAACTAATAGTTTTTAAAATAGATACTGGATTAAAAAAAAAGCAAAAACAAACAAACAAACAAACAACTTGGGTAAAGAAAAGGCATGCATTCAAACTGAAACAAGAAAAGTAACATTCAAAATAAATAAAAACAGTCACATCCAAAATGAGTAAGAAAGACAATTCATATAAACAACACATGAAGTGTCAGTGAAGCGCCTCTAGAGGCTGCTCTCGTACTCTATAACGCAACCCGGAAAAACTATTGGTATGGATTTTTTATGAAACTATCGGTGCCGATTAATCGGCAAATTATGATTTTTGTATCAAGCCATTGAAAGAAAGGTAAAAATGGAAAGGTGGAAACGACGGTGAGAAAGATCACTCATCGAAAGCAGAGAATAGAAACCGAAGCAAGTAAGCATCCTCACACCCAGATACATAAACCACATTCATTCGTTTGCTCAGGATTTCGTCAAATGTTTTTGGCACTGACCATTTCGATTCCCAAATGATGTCACATATACTGTATAGTGTCCCAAAATTGGTGCAGCGCCTCATTTAGTCGGCTGCATCCCATAATAATGGCGCATACTACAAAACGTAATAGTGCGCCAATTAGTCTCAGCCTTGGGCACTCTGCGGCCTGAGGAGTTTCTGAGCCACAGTTTCCTGGCCCCAAGCTACAGAATAATGAAAGCTGCAATAACATGTCCATGCCACAATAAGCTTTTTCTTTTTGGTCAAGATACAGTCACTGGACCGAACTGACAAAGGTTTCCAGAGGTTTTGTTGGAAGCTGTTAGCAGGGAGTAAACGAGATTAGCTGAATGTATCACACACTCTAGCCACAGCTAGAAACCCTGCCTGTAATACTTTGCTAATATGACAAAAAGTTCAACTGGCATAAAACACTATCAGAATTGCTGACTTACATTTTAATATATACTGTCAATGACAATGTATAACATTTCTCCCTGTATTCTCTTCATTACATAGCGTTTCTCTCAGGTGCGCTGCTACAAGGAGTGTTTGTTAACGTTGTGGGTTCTAACCAATCAGATTTCAGTGTGGTGTTTGCAGATTTCAGTGCATGTTGCCTGAAGGCTGTTGCTTTAAACAATCATATTTCGAGCTGGCGATACTGAGGCCATCTAGCAGGCGTACAGTAACGTCTGTAATTTCACGTCCTTCTATTGGATGTTCAGAGTGCGGACTAGTCAGGGCTCGCAAGCCGCACAAGCTCAAATATATTCGTGAGGATTTGATAGCTGTTTATTTATTTCTTTTTTTCCCGACAGTGGCTGACAGGATAAGAAATCGACTTGGTCACACTCACAAGGCGTTTTTTTTACAAGACGGATTTTTCAAGAGCAGGAAATCGTGAGGAAAGGGTCGGTCCAAACGGTTCAAAACATCAACCGTTTGTAACTTTTGCATTTTCTTTCCAATAGAATTTGCACAATACCACAATTTTAACTGTCAAATTGGTTTTCTTGCTTTAGTAATGCCATTTACTCTTACTGGATGAAATTATCGTCTGTGATGCAGCACATTTCTGTATAATATCGATGGTTTCTAGAGCCGTGGCATCATAACGACGTTATTGAGAGGTGGATCGATTCAGGGCGAAAGGTACGACCTGCTACTTATTATAAATATTGTGACAGTCATATGGTCATTGTACTACTTTATCATACAATTACGTTTTCTCAATTGTTTTGCTATTTGAGTGTTTTTCCTTACACAGATATAACTATTATCACCCTTTACTATTTATTTCAACACAAACTCTGGAACAGGACAGGCAGCGATGATAAGTTAGTCAGTTGGCCTGCCCTCATTCACGAATGATGGCTTGGTGGTCAGGGATCTGTTACGATCAAAGACTAAACAACCCGAAGTGTCAGAAGTGCTAAAGCTCCTTCCACTGTGAATATATAACCTCTCGGTGTGTGACCTTCTGCTACCGGGCTCAGGCGCTCGGTAGGCAACAGCTAAACAGGCCGAGCCCCACGCAGGAGTGAGATCAGAGGGCTCAAAGCCAGCAAGCGTTCGCCAAAGCCTGCAATAGAAATCTAGCATTTTGGAAACTCGTCGTATTTGCAAGTGCATTACAAGAGCATGCGTTACTCTCCACTAGATCTGCGTTTGTTAATGCGAAACATTATACAGGTCTCCGTTTGCTTCAAAAACTTCTTTTAAAAAGGAGAAAATCACCACAATCTTGCATATAGAGGGAGTGAATGAATGAAGAATGGAAGGAATAAAGACATTTGTTAAAGTTTGCTGATAAGTAAAATAGTTAAAATCATATTTATAGAAAATGTAATATTAAATAAAACGCACACACACACACAAACACACACACACGTATTACCCAAAATATTTCCATTTATCTAATTTTATTTAATCAATAGGATAAAAAAGTGTATTGCATTAACTAGATTTTTTCCATTGTATATAAATATATACAGTATATATAATTTTTTTTATTAACCCTAACCCTATATTATTATTATTTTATTATTATTATTATTATTTAAAACCAAGCAGACATTTTATTTTTAATTGTTTAAAAAATTGTAAACTGTTAAATGTTCACAAATGTTTATAATAAACTGAGTAAAAAAATAAAAAAATAAATAAAATAAAATAAACGACAAGCAATTTTATGTTTTGCATTTCTTTCCCCCGACTGTAACAAAATTTAACTGAACAGTGACTAAGGTATAAAAAAGGTATAAAAAAATATTTATAGTCTAAATTACCATAGCAAACCCTCTAACTGGGATTCACCGTGTTCTTCAATCAATCTCTGTCAGATCACAGTGGTCTTTTCCACTTAATTATGTTTATCTAACAGGGGAAAGGGATGGGAGGAAAGAAAGGCGAGAGATTTCCTCTATATCCCCGTAAGACCAGCATGAGTCTTGGCTTACTGAGACGGGTAATTGACATAGCTGAGGACTTACGCCTGAGGCTGGACTGGTTCACAGCTGAACAACAGCTCTGAGTCAGGAATGTGAGCTTCGATGTTAATGGTCCAACCAGCAAGGTCTGGGAGTTGTTGTTTGGTTTTGTTTTGTTTTTTAATAACACTCTCCACCAGCAGAGCGCTCCAAGGCCAACGGATGCGAACCTCTCATTTGTCATGAGTCTCTGAAGGTTTATCCTTCTCCAGAAATAAAGCCAAATAAGAATAACATCAGCAATTTCTTGACACTCGGAATGGAATGGACAATCCAGGAACCGAGTGGAGATCCATAACGTGAAGATTTTCTGATCAGGGTTAGATTCTGTGATGTGGTACGAACCAAATCAAAGCCGACCCGACCGCTGGAGCCATTTGTCCTCGACCTTTGACCAAAGAGGAACTTTCCTCCGTCTTCATTGTCCTACTCTGAACAGACTGATAGTGGTGGAGGAGGGAGAAGTAAAAGATCTCCAGAGAACGAGAAAAGCTTTGATCAGCAACTCTGTAAGCAAAAGCACTAGAATATCAAAACGGCAATGAACGCACAATGCGAAGGCACTGCTGCACTAAGCACTACTTTGCACAATGTGGGCTGGAGTGGGCAGTTTTGGGTATATTTAAAAAACCACACACACACACACACACACACACACACAAAACCACACACAACCTAAACAGCTCTTTTAGAAATATTCAGCTTACAAAAAAAGCACCAAGTGACCTAAATATGCAGGTTATGAAATATACCCGAGACTGAAAATAAACTGTTTATTAGGTAACCAGGATATTAGAAAATCTCACACGCCGGTAAAAAACTCATCATCATCACGACAAAGGTAGCATCTACCACGTGATCGGCGGGAGCACAAAGAGCCGGCCGGAGTGTACATCGGGATTCACAGTGGGAGATCGCTAAGCCGACGCCTTTCTTTTCTATTGCTCTTGGCATCCTGCCAACGTATGGCAGAACATGCAAGACTTTTATACACTTTTTTTTTTTTTTTTAAACATATTGTTTGAACAAAAATGAAACATAAAAGACCTCCAGTTTGGCTTAGTTCTTGTAAAGGCACGAATGAGGGGGGAAAAAAAAAAAGGAAGCGTAAGAGCACACTTCCCCAAAAGTAAAAATAGGTCATGTCTAGGCTTTTTACTCAAAAAGTCCTTTAAAACGGTGATTGACGAGGAATACAGGAGTTCGACCATGAAATTAAACACACACACACACACACACACACACACACACACACTAGAAATTACAAAGTATGTACAAATTGTGCAACAAGAAATAAGTTTCATACCAAATTCATTAACTTGCAAAATCAGATTACAAGAGACAAGTTGGCATTTCTTTCAAGATGCAGCTTTTTTTTTCAGTAAAAAACTAACACACACACACACACACACACACACACACACACACACACACACAGTCGACCCCCGATTATTCACGGCTCGTAAAAATTTGCGGGTTCTCGTTTGGAACGGGACTAACAGCGAGTTGTGGATTATTTTAAAATTCGCGGGAATCCGCAGAGGTGACCGAATATTCAAGAAAGTTAGGAATAACATTTTAAATTATGTTTTTACATTACTGTATTAAAGTGACAATGTCTAGATGAATTCATTAAGGTGCCATAGGGGCTGCGGGGGGGTGCGCCCAGATTTTTGGGATTTTCAGAACTCGCAGGGGTCTTAAAACGTAACCCCCACAAGTGAGTGTACTTCAAAACTGATAGTATGATTTTCCATTATGGGACAAAAATGTATTTAAGGTGATGAAATAAACAATGACTAAATGGTTAAGCAGTCACAGATGACCACTGTTAAAATGTATTCACAATAGCAACGTAACTAGAAATCTGTCAGCAAGATGTTTTATGTAAATGGAACTTCCTACATTTGAGATTAATATCCCTTTAATATCACCAGCTTAAGACTTTGTGGGCATAACTGTGTTTTGTGAAAAAATTTTAAATACATTATACATGCTTCAATTTTAAATTGAATAAGAAGTACTTTCTGGACGAAGCGCTTGGAAATGTTGGAAGACCAAAATCACAAATACACACGCACACACACACACACAGATATATACATATACACACTACTTATCACTTCCTCTTTTCTGTAGTCGTTTTAAGTTTCAAATTAACTCGAAGCTTATTGGTAATCATCAGGTCATGTTGCTAAACGTGCCATGCTGGATGTCAGTATTCCAAAATTGGTGCTGAGAATCGCCTCGCCTGCTGTTTGGGAAATGTTTCATCACATTTATTTACTGCATATTAAAACTCCATGAAATAGTGTTTGTTCAGATGGATCTCATGGTGCCCACGGATCCAAATTTCCAACCTGATCATGAAGGTCAAGGATCCGAATTTTATGACAGAAAAGAAAGTCGTGAATTAAATGAATGAATACATTTTGACTTTGTCAAAGAAGCTGGAATCTTGTTTCTACATTGTTGAGTTGTGGAGATTTAATTGCAAACGTAGGCTTAAATCAACACTGCTCAAGTCACCAAAACCACATCGTTGGAAGCCAAAAATGACCCCAAACATGCTGCTGAATTTCATAAAAAATAACAAATAAAAAAAAAACGTGTATGCGGTGTTCTATAAAGGTGTCCAACCAGCTTTAATGCTTGGCCCCCAAAAATGTATTTACCACTGCTGACGTTTATGTGATTTACTTTTGCACAAAATTTTTATCTTGAGCTTTTATCTTGAGTCAACTTAAAAGTCTAACCTTCATTCACAAAACTGGGGCATGTTCACAGATCCAAATTGATCATGGTGGCTGTAAATGAATGCCTAAAATCAACCAAAAAAATGTCCTCAAACAAAAAACTAAAAAACCAAAAAGGATAAAAAGTGTACTATAAGATTCCTAACCAGCTTTAGCGCTTGGCCCCCAACAATACATCCACCACTGCTCAAGTTTTTGTGATTAACTTTTTATCTTTTTGGAATAAAATTCTGAGCTAAAAATAATTTCAAATGCATTGAGTCAAGCTCAAGTCTAAACTTGATTCATGAAATTCATGTTGCATCTTCAGGATTGGGAGAAACTTATGCACTCGATCCCACATTTACATTTGTCATTTTACAGATGCCCTTATCGCGAGATTGACTTATATCTCCTATTCACATCTTGAGCATGTATGTGTTAAGGGCCTTGCTCAAGGGCCCAGCAGTGGCAGCTTGGCGATTCTGAGATTTGAACTCACCCTTAATCAGAAGTCCAACACTTTAACCATTGAGCGAGCCGTCACTTTTTCCTGGCAGTAAACACTACTGCCTTCCTCATTAATAATAAAGCCGCTAGGATCATTTTGAGCGGTCACTAAAAAGCAACAAACAAACAAAACCACAAGGTGCTACATAACATTACACCCGAAAGCTGAACACGTTTCCGGCCCCTAATGAACAAATTTGTCTTCCTTAACACTCTAAAATGCGTCTACAATCCTGACCATTCTGGTACGAGGTGAGCCGAGGTGAGCCGAGGCGAGTCTCTGCCTCGTCGTGGTTTCCAGCAGCGCTCGGACTTACGCACAGACCGAGCTATTCACGGGCAGTCTAGAAAACAAGCACTCCACTGTTAGGTGGCGCGACATACCACCCGCAATACATCACACGGGTAAAAGATTAATGACTGATGTCACTTGGCGAGCTGATTTCCCAGGCCTGAGAACTTTCACACGACGCTTCTGTGCCGCCGTGCTGGAAGATGAGTTCATCTGTCCGTTCTCTACGATGTGACCCTATCGCGACTTGAAAATGTGGTACGACACGGCCTAGCTTACACAGGATTCTTAAAGAATGATGAGTATAGCGTAGTATACTGTAATTTGTTACAGGAAACAAATTAGGGGAAATACTTTAGCCAAACAGAGCAATTTACACTACTGTATTGTATAAACTGTAGGCGGCGGCAAGCGCATTGACGAGCGCCGGGTCTCGAGCGGAGGGCGGAGCTTACGCTGCGAAGTTAAGTTCATCTTTATTTATTTCCCAAAGGCAATTTAGTTGCAGCATACAATCACATCAAATAAGACATCTCAATATACACAACACAAAGCACACAATTTCCTCCTAAGACATATTTACCTTTAAGATGAACTCAAATCAAAGCCAGCTCCATGAAGTTATGCTTGGGTTGGAAGTATGTGGAAGATCTTGGCTGGCCTGCTATAGAGCTCCGACCTTATTGAACACCTTTGGGATGAATGTGAACACTGACTGCGCCACAGGCCTCCTCACCTACATCAGTACCTGACTTTACTAACTTTACTAGCTGAATAAGTACAAATCTCCAAAATCCAGTAGAACATCTTCCCAGAAGACTGGAGGTTATTATAAGTGGTAAATTAACTGGTTAAGGCATTAGACTTTGGAGCAGAAGGTCATGAGATCAAATCCGAGCTCCATACCAGTAGTTCAGTTGTAATTCTAAGTCCCTTTGGATGAGCCATAAATGTAAATAAAATGTGGACTGAATGGGATGATCAAAAAGGAGCACATACCAATCTTACGGTCAGGTGTCCACAAACTTTTTCCATATATAGTCTTTATTCCGATTCACGTACAAAGCCTAAAAAAAAAAAAAAGGAAAAAACAAGACAAATCAGATCACGAGTTCTCTGATCCGTATTGATTTTTTTATATACATGTTTATTTCACAGCATACATTATAAATAGAATTTTCCTGGCATGACCTCTTGCAGCTTTCAAAACATATTATTCTCATTTGTTGTGAAAAACACCATGCCTAATGCATTTCCATTACCTTCCATCAACATGATTCAAGCATTAAAAAAAAAACCCGAATTAATATGGACTTCCGCCTAATAGACAAAGTCGCTGAACAAAACGAGATGCTTCAATACATCGCTTCGCAAACAGATGCCTCCTGTTAATGTGATGACCAGAAACCTTTCACCCCAGGCTTTTAGGTCATGCATTGTATTTCTTTCTTTCCTTCTTTTTTCCTCATGATCACAATTTAATTTTTTACGACATAACCAAAGTTGTTGATTGGCACTTGATGAGAAAATGAGCTTTGCTATTACCTCGACGTTTTCTCACGATCTCGGCGTAAAAAAACCCCACGACAATTGTATCGTGAAAAAATCTAGCCCCTTGTGAATGTTTCTGGTGTGTATCTAGTAGTACGTGTCGCCGTCCGAAACTTTCATCCAAGTTACTAATTTTCTGCAGTAAATATGGACTTTATCAATAGTTTTAAAAGCAAGAGACATTGTGAGAGAGAGAGAGAGAGAGAGAGCGGTCCCAGAGGAGAACCTGACAAAAACGAAGCTATTGTTAAGTTTCTAGATTAACATGACTTTTGCTATTTGTGTTTTATGGTTATTTAAATGGTGACACCAATAACATGTTACATTGCAACTCGGAAAGAAACAATTCACAAAGGAACAATGTTCGTCATTTCGAGATCGGGAGAAAATAAAATTGCGATGATGAAAAAACAACTTCTGTTGAGATCGCAGGCCGTGATAACGAGAAAACAAAAAACTAAAAATATATTATAATGCATGGCCTCTCAGGACTTCTGGATGAAGGAGCCATAGACAGACTTTGGTTAATATTTGAAAATTGTAAAAAAAAAAAAAAAATTATTTAAATTCATTCTTGGATTTGAATGTTTTTTTTTTGTTGTAACCAAAAAAGTGTGCGCCCTCTATAGGCCATAGGGGGAAGATGTAAAGTTGTGGCAAGGCTAAGCAAAGTGTTTCTTCGACGTGTTTCTTCTACGCGTTTATGAAATCGCCGGTGTCCTCAGTGGTGTCCTTAGTGGTGAAGTACGAGAAGAAATAGAGTTTTACCACTACAAGACTGTTAGAATAAAGAAATCATGAGGAAAAAAAGACTTTTTTAATGTAAAAAGAATTACATGGAAGAATTACGTAATATTTTCCATGCAGAATTTTCTTTATGTTTCTAAACGATCCTGACATTCCCTTCCTGCAATTATGACACGGAGCAGATAATGACTCCATACAGTTCGACTTCGGACCGCTTCCCAAATCGATTTTTTTTATTACATCAAACCGGACAATTTGGCACAATCGCATGCTGAAAGAGCAACAGAGAGACTCGAGTTTCAGCCCCTTTATAAAAGGCAAGGTCAGCACTTGCGCTAATCAGAGCAGCGCGTCGCAGAAAATCCCCGACGGCTTTCACTAGCCCAGATTGAGACCTGGAAAAGTTGTGCGATTGATGTATTGCTATTTTTATACGTCCTACTTCAGGAAAAAATGGTTCAGTACAGACGGGGACGATGGGGCACGCAATGTCTTCATAAAAGCTACGATCCAATTTTCAGTCGCAAATTAAAAAGCTACTGTTCAGTCTGACACACACAGAGACACACACACACACCACAAACACTGCAGTGTCACACACTCACACAGTGACACACACACACAAAGACACACACCATTAATGACAGACACAAAGGAAGAGAGACATACACCCCTAATAACACACCATTAATGACAGGCGCACAAACAGACACCTAGAAATACACACACACACACACACACACACACACACACAAACACACACCCCTAGAGCCCTCTCTATCTCTCTCCCTCCCAGTTTATCTGTCCCTCTGTTGGTGTCTCTCTCCCTCAATCTCTCTCTCCCTCAATCTCCCTATCTATCTCTCTCTCTGTAGGTCTCTGTCTCACTCATCTTTCCCTGTCTGTCTATCTGACTGTCTATCCATCCATCTATCTCCTTCCCCCTAACTCCCTATCAATCACTCTCTCCCTCTATCTGCTGGTCTCTCTCACTCTCGCCTACATCTCTCTTTCTCTCTCTTTTTATCCATCAGAGAGAAAGAAACAATCTCCCTATCTATCTCTTTCTCCCTCTCCGTCTCACCCGTCTCTTACACACACACACACACACACACACACACACACACTCTCTCTTTCTCTCATTGGCCGCACTCTTAAAACGATTCACTTTGTGACTGGCACTGGGAGGGGAAACAAAGACGACACTGTGATTTAAGCACCCCCACCACCCACTCTCTCTCTCTCTCTCTCTCACACACACACACACACACACACACACACACACACACACACACACACACACACACACAGCTGTCCTTTACCCCTCCTTCACTCTCACAGTGTTTAATACACACCCTAAACCCTGAGTCCTAGAGGTCCAGAGCTGAACACTGACCGGACAGAAGGACAAATCTTCACCACCAGTCCGAGCAGCGAGGAAACGCCCTTAAACCCCACCCACAAGGCCACACACACACACACACACAACTTTTCCTCAACCTCGCCCATTCACGCAGACTTTATGTCTTTATGCTGGTTAAATCTGAGAGGCGGCCTTCTTTTACAGCACAATCTTTGATGTGACTGCGGCAGGTCTATTTTGAGCCGGGAGCCGAGGCACGCTGACCCTCCGCTGTATCCCTTTCTGCCCTTTCATGCCTTAATTGTGGTTTGCAGGGTTGTTTTTTTTTTGTTTTTGTTTTTTTGCAACTGCAATGCAGGAAAAACAAGTCTACAAAACATCACACCGGAAACAGGCTCTTAAAAGAAAAAAAAAATACTGATTTTTTTAGCAAGCTGCCATTACCTGATTACAGAATACGAAATAACAGCCAATAATAAACTGTATATTGCTCACGACCAACAACAACAACAACTACAGCAGCACCACTCGAAAGTCACTCAGAGAGAATCTGCAATAAATACAGCAATTATTGCATCGAGTGGGTGTTAAAAGCAGGAAAGGAACGTGACGCGATGCAGCCTTCGACAGGAAGTCGCTCACCTGACACTGTTTTTAGACATTTCCTCTAAATGCTGAGTTCGGATGTGCAAGTGTGTGTGCGTGTGAAAGAGAGATGAAAAAGAAAGAAAACCGTGCACGTCACATGTACTTCACAGCACAGAGAAAAGAAGCTGGGGTCAAAGTGCAGGATCAGCCATCTTACTATGCCCCTAGAGGTTTAAGGGCCTTGCTCAAGGGACCAAGAGTGGCAGATTGGCAATAGCAGGGACTGAACCCCCAACCTTCAGATCAGTAAGCCAGAGCTTTACTTACATTTACAGACTTAGAGAGCACAGGGCTTCCCCCACTCCAGGGGGAACAAAAGTAAGTACACACTCTCAGTGATAACAGCTGTCCGCCGTGTAACCAGGCAAAGCCACACGTCCCATTCATCATGTTCATGTTTTTGTCTGCTTGTCAGGACCATAGCAATGTGTGTATCTTGTATTAGATCAGTGGTACTTCTAGTACAATTCTCTCACACTGACCACTGGATCTTCAACATGCACCTAATGGTAAAGACTCTCTGAGAATTAGAATTGTTGTTCTCCACAAACATGCTGAGGCTGTAAGGAGATCAGTAAAACCCTGAAACTGAGTTACAGTACAGTGGTCAGGGTCATACAGAGGTTTTTTCAAAACGAGTTCCACTCAAAAGGGTCCATCAAACACGTTGAGTCCTCGTGTTATGCAGGAGTGCTGCAGCATTGCTTAAAAGGTTACTAAAGAAGCTGAAGGTCTGCTTGTCAGTGCTCAGACCAGACTATATGCCACACACTGCAACAAGTCGGTTTGCATGACTGTTGTCCCAGAAGGATCCTCTTCTGAAGCTGATCACAAGAAAACCCACAAACAGTTTACTGAAGAACAACCTACCCAAGAGCATGACTTATTGGAAACATGTCCTGTGGTATGATGAGACTAAAACCTGTTTGGCTCAGATGGTGTCCAGCATGTGTGGCAACACCCTGGTGAGCAGGACCAAGAAAATTGTGTCTTGCCTAGAATCAACTATGGTGGTGGTAGCATCATGATCTGGGGCTGCATGAGTGCTGCTGAAACTGAGGAGCTGCGGTTCATTGAGGAAAACATGATTCCCTCCCTTCAGAAACTTGGCCGAACCGCAGTTTTCCAACGACCCCAAACACAGTGCAGAGATGACAACTGCCTTAATGAGGAACCTAAAGGTGAAAGTAATGCGGTGCCAAGTATAACTCTAGAAACCTATTGAGCACCTGTAGGGATCATCAAGCAGAAGGTGTAGTAGTGCCATGTGTCTAACATCCAGCAGCTCATTGACAGTAAATCAGCACTGCACGTTGACTACTCTAAAATATATCCAACTTTGATTTCTACACACAGTCATTCATTCACTCACACATTAAAATTGTATTAAAACTATTAGCATTAACATTTTTTTATTACATTTACTCTTACATTTACTCTCTCTGGTCTGATTTAAAGTGACGACGAATCTGGTTCAAAAATCAGTTGACCAAAGCCAAATGTTATAAGATGACTGGATGGAGAAGTATGTGTTTATTCTCTAGTGCCAGTTCGAAACACAAGTTGCATCTGTTCCGAATGTGTTTTAGCGCAAAAACAAATCGTAATCACTTCAAATTGATGGGTCTCATTTGGAGCAGTTTCATTCAGCGGGGCCTTTCCAGATACAGATCTCACATATCATACTATCATATTCAGAAAGTTATTACTTTCTCATCATCATCTTTAAACGCATAGTATGAGCATGATTCACTTCAAATAATGACGGAATATCCAAGAACGCTTAGGTCTCTTTTAACCATTCTTGGAGATTTTACCAAAGCGAATCTGGACGAGCTCACGGAGACTGTAACATCATACATCAGTTTCTGTACGGATATATGCGCCCCCACCAGGTTATTATTATCATTCAGTAATGATAAACTATGGTTTACTGGGAAACTCAAACAGCTTCGTCATGCCAAAGAGGATGCTTACAGAAGTGGGGATCAAATCTTGTATAACAAAGCCAGGAACAAACTAACAAAGGAGATCAGATTTCCTAAATAAAACCTACTCTGAAAAGCTGGAAAAACAGTTTCCAGCCAATGACCCAGTGTCAGTATGGACTGGTCTAAAGAACATCACCAAGCGCAAGACACCACCCCCAGAGTCTGTGGAGAATCAACAACTGGCTGAAGACCTGAATGTGTTTTACTGCCAGTTTGAAAAGCCCAGTCTACCGCCCACCATCCCCTCTGATCTGCACTTCACACATTCACCTACCCCCCTACAACACCCCTTTCCTGCCTCCCTCACCATTCAACCTGCACTTAAGGTATGTGTAGAGGATGTGGGGAGAGTCTTCCAAAGACAGATGACTAGGAAACTTCAGACTGCCTACCTGAAGGAGATCACTGGACCTCTGCTGGATCCCATTCAGTTTGCCTACAGAGCAAACAGGTCTGCAGATGATGCAGTCAACGTTGGACTGCAATATATTCTGAAACATCGTGATAGACCTGGGACCTACGCAAGGATCTTGTTTGTAGACTTGAGTTCGGCTTTTAATACCATTAATCCTGACCTTCTCTCAGCCGAACGGACCCAGATTTCTGTGCCCACCCCAATCTGTCTGTGGATCACCAGCTTCCTGACAGACAGCAGACAGTGAGGTTTGGTAAACTCATATCCAGGGTTCTCACTATCAGCACTGGTGCTCCCCAGGGTTGCATTCTCTCCCCATTGCTCTTCTTCCTGTACACAAATGACTGCACCTCTTAAAACCTCTCTGTCAAGCTCCTGAAGTTTGCGAACGACACTACAGTCATCGGCCTCATCCAGGAAGGAGACGAGTCTGATTACAGACAGGAGGTTAGAGAGAGCTGTCTGGTGCAACCACAACAACCTGGAAATCAACACACTCAAAACAGTGGAGATGATCGTGGACTTTAGGAGAAATCCCCCAGCACTCCCCCCTAATCACCATCATGAACAGCATTTTAACAACAGTGGAGTCATTGAAGTTTCTGGGGTCCACCATCTCTCAGGACCGGAAGTGGGACTATAATATTTATTCCATTGCTAAAAAAAGGCCCAGCAGATGTTGTACTTCATCACCAACTGAGAAAATTCAACCTGCCACAGGAGCTGCTGAAACAGTTCTGCTCGGCCATCATTGAGTCTGTCCTGTGTACATCCATAACTGTCTGGTTTGGTTCAGCTTCCAAATCAGATATTAAGAGGCTACAGTGGACGGTCAGGACTGCTGAGAGGATTATAGGTGCCCCACTGCCCAATCTCCAAGATCTTTACTCCTCCAGAGTGAGAAAAAGGGCTGAGAAAATCACTTTAGACTCCACACACCGAGTCCACTCTCTCTTCGAACTGTCACTTGACTCCATGATTGGGCAAAACGTGTTCTTAGGAAGGATTACTTTCGATTATTTATTTGGAGGTTAAATTACTGCACAATGCTGCTCGGGTTTGTGCTTTGAGAGGGGAAATTGGGTGATGGACCGTACACTTGACAGATGCCTTGTCTGGGGGAAAAAAAAAAGATGGACACAGCAATAATTGTTTCCAACAGAGCCCAGCAAAAGAAGTAGAAGAAGAAGCAAAGAAGAAAGACACCCGGTATGCATCCTGACTGGAGTGTTATGCCACGTTTAGCACGTCTCAAACGGAAGAGTGGCATTCCAGCAGCTCGCATATGTACGGAAGAAAAAAAAATTATTATACAGATTCGCAATCTGTTACACCAAGCAGTAATTTGTCTCCGATTCCAGGCGTCATCGAGCGAATGGGACTGGCTGCAGACACACACACACACACACACACACACACACACACACACACACACACACACACACACACACACAAACCTTATGGGTTTCAGTGCTGTCAGAGCGACACTGCAGCTCATGCAGGACTTGTTAGAAAGCAGCATTGTTTCAGCGTCGAGAGGCTCAGGAGAGTTTCTGTCAAAACGAGGAAAGATTTGCGGTGCATCGGTTTCTTTTAACACAGAAAATAGGTAACGGTACGGTAATTTACGGTTCGGTACGTAAAAATATATTTTTTTTACATGCAGTACACTTTTAAAATACATTGATTAAATTAAATAAAAGGAAAAATTCAATTAAATATTCCTGAAATATTTTTTTATATTTTTAATAAAATAAAATTCACTGATACTCTGAAAAAGTATGTTTTAAAAGCAGCTTTAAAAACAAAAGATTCGGCCAGTCTAATTTCAATGAAGCGAGAATTCCACTGTTTTTGGTGCATGGGAGGAAAAAGTTTGATCACCCATAGATGGAGAGGAGGAACAACTATAAGACCAGAATCGGAGGAGTGAAGTTTACGCTTTGGGAGTTTAGACAGTTAAAAGTTGTGAAAGTAATAAGGTGCCATATTATGTAGGGCCTTAAATTTCAGCATACATTTTTTTTTCAATCAATCAATCTGGAATTCGACAGGGAGCCAATGCAACGACCTGGAGATATAAGCTCACCAGACCTGGTCTTCGTCAGAATCCTAGCTCACTCACTCATTCATTTACTCATACACAAGCTCACAGATGCTCTTCATTGCCTAGAATCACTATTGACTAACAGGAGTTGGTAACTTGGTGGTTAAGGCATTGGGCTTTAGATCCAAAAGTTTGAGTTCAAATCCCAGGAAACCAAACTGCCACTGCTGGGCCCCTTGAGCCAGGCCCCTAACCCTGCTCAGTTGTACGAATGAGATCAAATTACGTCGTTTTGGATAAGGGCATCTACCAAACAAGGCAAATGTTCAATTGAATTCATTTTATTTGTAGAGCGTGTTTAACATCGGATATTGTGGGAAGTGGTGTCTCAGTAGTTAGACTTCTGTTCGGAAGGTCACCAGTTCAAATCCCAGCACCACCAAATTGATAGTGGATGGCCCTTAAGCATGGCCCTTACCCCTTAACTGCTTTGGATTGAGGGTCTGCCAAATGCCATACAATTTTAAAGCAGCTTTTTACAGATAAAGCAGCTATAAAAGCATGTATACGTTTGGTTCCTTATGATTGTAAGTTTGTCCCGAAGAGCGAACCAGCAGCGACTGTGATGAGGAAAAACTCCCCGAGAGAGCATCAGGAAGAAACCCTGAGAAGAACTAGACTCAAAAAGGAAACCCTTCCTTATCTGGGTGTGGCACTGAATGAATATTCAATGTAAATGTAGTAGAGAGGAAATCAAATATGCCAATCCGTGAAAATAGGTATTGGACTCCCAGCTACAAATGCAGGTCTAACATTGTTCTTTCGTGCACTCAATAACCCAGTGCTCAACTTTTTCATCCAGACTGTGGTATCCATTACAGGAAACTATCGTGCATCCATTACACGTCCCAAGTTGGTCAATTTCAAGTTATATATATATTTCTATTTATTTCAACAAGACATTACATCTAATCAATGTATAGGTCAAATGTAGCCATTTATAGCTAGATTACTTCGAAGACATTTTTTAGATGGTTTTACAATGTAGTGATTTCCAAATGGCTTGCTCATCCTGATGTTCGCTAATTGGGCAGAAAAGATTTGTGGGAACATAATGGGATGCATCCCGTTGGCACCAGAATGGTCCGTAGTTTAAAATCAATCAAGCATTTTTTTCTTTTTTACACAAAGCAATTTCCTATTCTTCCAAGTATACACAATATGGACAAACCTAACCACATGAAGGCTATCTTTTTGAACATCCCATTCCGCATTTAGTCCTCCTTTCCTGTTATAATAACCGCCACTCTTCTGGAAAGATGTTCCACTAGATTTGAGTTTTGCTGCGATTCATTCACAGGAGGCTGTTAGCAAAGGTCAGGTACTGATGCTGGTGAGGTGAGGAGGCCTGGCATGCAATCTGTATCCCAGTTCACAGAGTATGTATAGTTGGGTTTAAAGATTTATAGCAGAAGATCCTCCACTCAAAAGTCATATGAAGCATCTTCCTAGAGCTGGATTTGTGCACAGGGGCATTGCCATGCTGGAACACGTTTGGTGGTCCAAATGAAGGGAAAATTACCTGCTACCGCATTCAAAGACTTCTTATACAATTGTGTCATCGAATTTGGAAAAGTCAGGTGTCCTGATACATTAGGTTTAAAAAAAAAAAATGGACCTTAAAAATATGTATTGAAGCAATTTTAACAATCTCGGAGAGATTTCTGCTGCAGTCTGAGGTAATAAAAATTATATACATCTGTGATCATATAAAAATACACACAGATCAGCTGTTAATGCAGCCAAAATGCATTTACGCCTAATATAAAAATCTAAATCAGCGCATTAATTGCCCTTGAAATGGGTTGAATACATTCAGGTATATTCATCATTCGAAAGAACAACATGCCAAAGAAAAGGCTAATAGCTTCTTAAGTGTGTGAAGAAACGATTGAGAGATTGCCTCATTGATCTTATGTATGGTACTTGCACTTGCCATTACATCCCTGGACACTTTCTGACCATCAAGGGACAGCCGGCTGATGCGTTTGAAAATCACTGCAATGTGAAATCAACTGAAACCAAACCAAACCAAATCTCTGGTAAGGAAATGAAGTAGGTGTGAAAACAGCATGACATCTGCTTTATTTAGCTCATTTGAACTCAAACCTGGGGCTGTTCGTTTGTGAAGGTGTGAACGCACCATTTGGCCTCATTCTGCTTCCAAAAAGCAAGTGGCAAGAGGTAAGAAAAAACCCACCCTGGAGATGTGAGGAAGAAGAAACCAAGATTTATGAAGTTTAAAAGTTCTGAGAAAGTTTCACAATCTGGAAAGATGAGCATCTACAGAGTCAAGAACCGTGGATATACAATAATTCAACAAAAAATCTTTTACACCGTAGTACACAATAAGGGGGAAAGTTTGTAGACACCTGACCTGAATTATATTCTATATATAATTATATTCCATATATTACCACTTGCTGCTATAATTAACTTTCTGGGAAGATGTTTCAATAGATTTTTTGCTCATTCAGCTACAAGGGTGTAAGTGAAGTCAGGTACTGATGGAGGGGAAGAGGCTTGGGTTGCAGTCAACGTTCACATGCATCTCAAAGGTGTTCAATAGGGTTGGAGGTGTACAGCAGGTCATCTTCCAATCCAGCCCATGTAAAGCAAATCTTCATGGAACTGGGTTTGTACACAAGGGCAAGAACATGCTGAAACAGGTGTGGGTCTCCTAGTTGAAGTAAAGGTCAAATTTCATGTGTGTGATTACGACTTTGTGGGAACAGTTCAGGCAAGAACCGTCATATGGCTGGAAATATCTCAAGACCATTTGTCAATATAATGTATATGGAAATTAGAACAGTCCACAGCTTTTCTCTGTATTTCATCGACGCAAGAACAGAGTTCAACGTCATCAAGTTCGGCGGCAACGACGCAACATGTGGCCTCCAATTACATGTCTAATTACAATTTTAATTTGAATGCAGAGGGATCAGCTTATGCAGGGCTCTGTCTCTTTTTACATTTACGGCACTTGGTAGATGCACTAATCCAGAGCAACTTACATTTATTTTATTCCAGGAGTGGCAGTTTGGTGCAGCTGGGATTTGAACTCATGACCTTCAGTTTCAAAGTCCAATGCCTTTACCATCAAGTCACCATCTCCCCCACTAAGCTACCACCAGGGCCGTTTCTAGCCTTTTCGGCTCTCTAGGCAAGATTCTTCCCGATCTATCACAATGCTCCACCTCCACACCATACAAATCATTTACAACCTTCCCAAAAAACAGTTAAACACATTTAATAATAATTGAAAAGTTGCTAGAATTCAAGTATGTAAGCATATACTGTGTATTAAACCTCATCAGAAAAACAAAGCAGAAAAACCCTTAGTGGGGGTCCCCCCCGCTGGTTGCGCCCTAAGTGACCACCTATTTTGCTTATGCGTAGAAATGGTACTGGCTACCACTTCCCCCAACTCTTCAACATAACATACATAAAAGCAGGTAAATATGCCCCAGGGAGGGTCTCTGTTCGCAGTGATCCCCAGTTTGATATGTTCCTCGTCTCGTGCTTAACACAATCAAATTGATAACTGCTGTTTGGTGGTTCTCGTTTCAGCTATCAAACTAAACCAATTGGTTAAATCGAAGATTCTTTTAGGATGTGGGACATGCGAAGGAATGAACATAATTACACAATCCACGTTGACAGTTTGTCCACTATAATAAAAAAAGATCTGCTGTCTGCTTCAAGATCTGCTGCGACAACTTGGTGTCTCATCGTAAATGGGTCGTTTCCCCTCCCACCCGAGTGTCGATCCGGTGTACCGGTCGGACCTGACATTCGGGTTTATTTGCTTTCGGCAGTCAAAGTCAAGGTCAGGGCGGAAACAGGGAACTCGGGCAGGGTGAAAACAAAATCGGCACTCTGCGTACTGTAACGGATACCGCACTTGTGTCCACGCAGAAGATCTCAGGTTAAAAACAAAACCAATAAACATCGCCATGACTTTTTGCAAAAGTAGGCAAGCCCAAAAATAAACAAACGCTTCAGCATAATGGAGTGTAATAAGAGCTCGGGTCGTCAACAGGAAAAACTCAACCGATTAATCAGTTTTGTCGATTTATCTTCACGATAGTCGATTGCGGGAACTAATCGGTTACTGGCAAAAAAATCCATACCAATAGTTTTTCCGGGTTTTTGGTCCGCTGACATTATGACAGCGGCCTCTAGAGGAGAATCACTAATGCCATGTGCTGTTTGTTTTTACAAGTGAGGCAGAGTGCTACATTATTTATTATTATTGATCATTTATTAGTTATATAACTCATTTATTTCATTTAGCACATTTTCATGATTCAGAATGCTTTTTTTCATAATAAAAGTTCAGGACTATTTTGCATGAAGTGGTGTTTTTTTTTTATTTTTTATAAAAAAAAAATCAGTTGAGTAATCGGTTATCGACAAGTGCGGTCCAATCGGGCTAATCTATCAGTAAAATTGGATGACCTCTAATAAAAATAAAGAAGCGAAGGTCAGCACCGTGACGGCTGAGAAACGAAAGAAAGAAAGGAAATCGAGACCTGCTAGACCGTTCTTGCAAAAGCTCAAGTCTTTTTAACATTTTTCGAAAAACCTTTGCTTCCATTTTATTTACCGTGATCATCTAAACGTCTTCCTTACCTTTATAAGTTCTGGAGACACGACCTGCATTACCAAAAGGGGAAAAAGAGGCGCTCTAGAGCACAAAACCTCACCTACACTTTTACTCTATCAGCACTGGTCCATTCGAGACAAGGTCCTACGCCATTCGTCACACTCCTCCTGCTCTAGACAGGATACCGGTGAATTAGTGCCACTTCGCCTGATAAATCCGACGCACCTGCCAGGTCCTGGCACGTACCCAGTAAATCTCGACTTCAGAGAAAGTCTCGGGAAAAACAAGTTTGAGACCCTGCGCTTTAATACCACACGGTCCACGGGGTGCTCTGAGGATCGCAGCAGGATTTATGCAGATCTGCTTTATAGCAGTTCATTAGCGTCATAACAGACACTCACACGCTCAGGCTAATGACAGTGGAGGAGCTGGGGAGGTGGCACTGAGGAGGCGAAAGAGAAAAAGAGAAATAGAGAAAAAGAGAGAGAGAAGCTCACTACAGGGACACAGCCTGATTACATCGAGCATGCTAGGCCATGAGCCACCACATATGCTGACTATCAAAAGGAAAACTTTTACAGAAAGCCCGTAGGCAATCCAAGCAAGCGCAGCTGGATGGCCTCTGCGGCGAGTGAACGAGGCCTGCACGAGGTCCAAGTAGCAACTGCGAATCCAGAGAAGCAAAGCTATGGTATGTAATGCACCATAAAGAAACCCGGTCAGACCTGAAATGTTTATTACTCTCAGGGATTCAGTGACAAAGAACACAATTCATCCACAAAGCGTCGCTCGATCAAAACAATAAAAGCAAAAAATTATATATCTTAAATATCTGAGAATGTTTCGATCAGCCAAATCAAAACATTTTAGACATTTTTCTTTTTTGTAATTTACGTTTTTATTGCAAAGTGACAAGATTTTGGACTTAAATATACTCGCCTACTTCTATTATCTTCTATTCATGCCAGGGGTGGGCAGTTTTTTTCCAAAAGGGCCACATGATAAATTGGAATGGTTTTAGAGGGCCTGAAAATATATATAGTACATTTAATATATACTAATTGCTTATAATATACTTAAGTTAATTCCAATAAATGATATCCCACTATAAAAAACAGTAAATTAAACATTACAGTGGAAAATGTGAAAGATAGGATTATATCAATACAGCGGTCACCCGAAACTGGGGGTTACGTTCCAAGACCCTGCGAGTTCCGAAAAACTAATTTTTTTTTACCCATTAACTCTTATTTGGGTCTCCATCAGTCCCTATTAAAATGTTTTGATATAAATGTTGTCAGATCTAAAGATATCTGAATAAATCCTTAGAATCTAGATTGAATCGTTTCCTTTTTTTTTTTTTTTTAAGAAAATTGTAATCTAATAATTGTCCCTGTATCTAGGATTGGAGAGTAGAGAGTGATCCCTTTTTTTAGCCCATATTCGAAAGCGCGAAAACTAAAGTACAGTAATCCCCCAACTTTACCGCAGTTCGAATTTATGGTGAAATTGCATTTGCCACATAACTAATTATATACATTACATAACTAACTGATTTTCCCGGTCTCTTTCAGAGAGCACGATAGACCAAAAAACATATAGGGAATTGTTTTTATTGAGTTTTATGTTAAAATAAAGACATTTATTAATAAAAAATATACTTATTAAATTGAAAATGAAGTAAAACGTTAATACAGTACAGTACTGTATACATAAAATAGCATTTCTGTGGTGGCCTCCGTTTATCGCGGGTTTGGAACGTAATAATTGTGTCATACGCACCCCATTTCAATACATTCAGAGTCCTTTAGGTTTTATTCGCTAATAATCTCGTACCAATTCTTGAAGGTTACCCTAATCCATTGATTTTCCGGTTTTATTTTTGATTACATTTTCGTCTGCATTGATCGTTTGAATAGGAATCTCGTCAAACCTACAGATCTCTATGTCCTTCCATCTTGTTTGATATCCTGAATTGCACCAACCGGCTATGAATCTCAACTGTGCTGCCCACAAGTAATTTTTGCAAACATGGAGGAAAACACCCCTCCTTTCCTTTACTCAGCTGCAGGGGGTTTATATTTTACCCTTGACCCTTTTTGGACAAGGTAGCTAGATCCCATGTTTAAAAAAAACGGTAAAAAGGTTCCATCTTGGGACGTCTAATTACATTTTTATTATTAATTGGGCCATGATTCAGCATTTCTAACATTTTTCATATCCTCAGGGACATTTATATTTAAGATCCCATTTTAAGCAATTATCCATTTCAATTTCTTTTTTTGGGGGAAGAAATTTATTTATTTTTCTTTTTTTTTTTTCTTTTAGTTTTGCCTGATCCACTGCACCGGGGGTTCAATGAACAATGCGAACGGAGCTCCCCTCTAGTGCCCCCCTTTCCATTGGAAAGGTGTTTGATAGATTACCGTTTAATCAAATTCTCTCAATTATTAATTACTTTAATACATTTCTTATAAAAATTGCAATTTGTGAGAGTACTCCGAATATCTTTTTTTTATAAATAAACGACAGAGTCAAAGCCTTTTCGGCATCAAGGCTTAGGAGGACGGCTTGTGAGATACAATCTAGAATATGATATAGACAATATAGAGAGTCTGTCCAACATGGTCTTGCGTCCGTCTACCCCCCCGAATGAAACCAGATTGGTCAGAGCAGGATCCGGCGTGATCAATTCCAGCCTTTTAGCTAGGATTAAGACGAACATCTTGTAGTCCGCATTCAGGACAGAGATCTGTCTATAAAGCTGTGTGCTTCTGTTTATTTAATCACAGAAATAACGGCTTCTCGCCACGAGGGGGGCAAATCTCCTCCGTGTAAAACAAATAAACGCAGGCAATAAAACGGGGATAAGTTGTCTGAATACCTTATACCAATCGGATGAAAATCCATCTGGTCCTGGTGATTTCTTTGTTTTAAGCCTGGATATTGCTCGTCACTTATATCTGCAGTTAAATGAGCATTTCCAGCTATTACTAACAATAAGGAAGTTTTAAAGGAGTGAAAAAGGAATTTCTCTCTGAATATCTTCTGATTCTGAAATATCTGTTTCGATACAGGGTCTTGAATCATCTGCGTCGTTGCTTGCGTAACTTTCTGGCCAATACCTCCATTGCTTTGCCGCCAGAATCGTAATATTTTTGGTTTACGAACAGTTTTTTCTCAAAACGTCCTGTGTATGGAATTTCCTGAGACAAATCTTTAGTAGAATCCTTCCTATTTTTCAATTCTAATTCATTTCAGCATTTGTTTAAGTTTTTCAAGCCTTCATTTCTTTAATTTAGACATTATAGCCATTACTTTACCCCTAATAACCCCCAAATTTTTGTGTGTCCTATAGAATAGTGGGCGGGACTAATCCATCATTCTGCTCCACATATTGAACTATTTCTACTATGAGTCGCTCCCTAATCGCTCGATTATCCAGGATGATCGAGATTAGTCTCCAGAGAGTGTTTTTCCGTTTACTCTCTGGATTTGGAAAAAGCGATAAAGCGTGATCAGAAATAGATTGGTCTGACGTTGCGATTTTTTTACTCCGAATTTGTCTTTTTGCAAACGCAAAAAAAAAATAAAAAATAATAAGAATTGATTCTTGAATAGAATGTATGTGGGTTTAAAATAATATGCATAGTCCTGAATGGAAGTCTCTCCATACATCAATCAAATTTCTTTCAACATTGTATTTATGCGTTTCCTTAATATGCTCGCTAGTTGAGCGGAAGGATCCGAAGAATCTAATTTGGAGTCTAATAAAACATAAAAATCCCCCCGCCAATAAAAACCCCCCCCCCAAAAAAAAAAAAAAAAAAAGCCTTGCGATTCAGATGCTATTAGGTCTCTTAAAGTCTCAAGAACATTTACTTCCTGGAGGGGCATAGACATTAAGAATAGTGATTAAGGTGCCCCTTAACTGTACCTCTTATATTTCAGCAAGGTGCTCATATGCAATTTTGTTAGAGATTAAACCCGCAACTCTTCAATTTCCAGATCCAAACGAAGCAGAGAAAACGTATTTAAAAACCCATCCGATTCCAGCGAGTTGGGAAGTCGGAATCTTGCTTCTTTTACAAGGATTAAACAAACCGTTTATGTTATATGATGCTATATTTATAGAACTACTCTTTTTTTTTTTTTTACTCCACGTATTTCTGTGTCTTTTTGATCCTTTATTCTCGAACTCGTATAGCGGTCGTCGAGTAGCGTCTCCTTTCAGAATTAGCAGGGAACGTGAACTCAAAGTGACGAAGAACAACCAGAACTTTCAATCGAAGAAAAATCAAGACTTCCAGGTAAGACGTCACTGCATAACAACCCTTAAATGAGCAATGATGCCAAATATTCTCCATGAGATAAAACTCCTATACTTGCATTGAGTGCCCATATTGTCCCAGAAATGGTTCGTCTTTTCCTTCTGCACAATTGGCACTCCAAAACTACATGGCCCTGTGTGAAAAAGTGTTTGCCCCCCTGTTAAAACTGTGGTTTATCACACCCGAGTAATTTTTTTTAAGCCACACCGAGGCCTGATTACTGCCACACCTGTTCCTTGTCAAGAAATCTTTTAAATAGGACCTGCCTGACAAAGTGAAGTAGACCAAAAGATCCTCAAAAGCTAGACATCATGCCGATATCCAAAGAAAATTTTTAACAATTGAGAAAGAAAGTAATTAAGATTTATTAGTCTGGAATGAAATATAATACCATATATATATTTATTTATTTATTAAAGAAGATATAAATAATAAATAAAATCAAGAAAACACAAATGTCACTGCATCGAACGTAATGCTGAGAAGAAAACAAATCCAAAAATATCTATTTATTGAAATATGTTTCACAGCAGATGCTCATCTGATAAACTTCCATCACCACATTGGCTTCCAAACCTGTCCTCTTTTAGTTGTGTCATTTAAACAAGAAAATCATAAGATGACGATGAAAGTGCCTCCACTCACTGATCGTCGGTTTGTAAACTTCTAAATGCGTGAAGTTTGTTGATGGCGTGTTCCCTCTGCGCCTTTTTAGCCTCTTGATATTTCCTCCTTTTCAACGGCATGTCAGGGGTCATGATCAAATCCTGTTCCCTTTCCATTCGATCGCCTTCCTCTCCCAGGCTGTTTTGATAACCGGCTCTTTTGTCCTGCAGTTGAGAAACTTGGCAATTATCGAGCGTGGTTGGGCCGCGGTTGATGGATTAGCCGCGAGTGCTCTGTGGGCCCGTTCAATCTGGAGGTCCACCGGTGGGGCTGAGATCTAAAGTCGATTTAAGGAAATCTTCCAGGAAAGAAATCAAGTCCGGAAAGTTTTGCTCAGCTCTTTCTGGTATACCGTAAATCCTGATGTTTGACCATCCGGCTCGACCCTCGATTTTTCGGATTAGGTTTTGGTCCGTGCTGAACCGCGAACCGTGATCTGTAGATCAACTGCGACCCGTTGCACCCCTACTAAATAGTGTACAGCTCTCAAATTTGACCCAATGACAATGCAAACAGGAAGAATCTACAAACTTTTCCATCCCCAGAAGACATACAAAAAAAATAAAACATTGACGTCAACTTTATCCAGAGCGAATTACAATTTCGTCTTTACGATAGCGCAGTCGAGGGTTAAATGTCTTGCTAAGAGGCCCAGCGACGACATCTTGTCGCGCCGAGATTTGAGCTCACGACCTTCTAATTCAATGTCAATTCACTGCTTTTCACATTCAAACCTTTCAACAATAATTGACAGCTTTGGCTTTATCAGTCTTGCCACCTCAAAGCTCCAGGGTCCCCAGTTATCTGGGTTTTCCTGTTTCCTAAAAGATAAACGACCAAACTGTTCCTATCCATGTATCCAAAACGTATTCCCACCTCACTTAAAACCCTCTACAACGAACATCCCTCTAAAATGAACATCATCGCTTATAAGTTATATGATAAGAACATGATTGTAGTTGGGACACATGTTGGGACACATGTCTTTTCCAGCCATATGTGGTTCTTTCCCCAAACTATTACCACTAAAACCAGAGGCACACAACTGTATAGGACAACCCAGGGCTGGAGTGGAAGATCTCCTGCTATAGAACATCTTTGGGATGAACTTTATCTCAGGCCTCCTCACCTCACCTCCACCAGTACCTGACTTTACTAACGCCATTGTGGCTGAAAGTGTCTCCACAAATCTCCTGCAGGAGGTCTAACTGGACGACTTGATGTTTATGATGCGTAAATCCTTTTTAAATATTTAATAATAGATACAAATATAGAGACAATGCTGCATGTACAACAACATAGTTCTAATTGTCTTAACATATTATAACTAATGTAACATGATTGGTTTCGATAAATATCAGTGGCTATGATTGACATTTTTTGTATCAGGGGGTCTCTTCCCCATGTCTCTATAGCCTAAGGGGTCCCTGGCCTGAAAAACGGTCAAGACCCCTGCTCTAAAGCGAAGTCCTTTATTAGAAACTCTTCCGGATACCTTTGCTCTAATTTGGATTCTGATTCCAGATCAGTTTCTGAAAGGCTAACGGAGAAAACACCCCCTTTGTTCGAGTTTGCTTTATGCATTGATATAAAACAGGGGTCACCAAATGGGGGAACACATGAGTCGCCCGTGGGCCTTTTCTAAAAATAGCTCACCATAGCGCCCCTTACCAGTGAGCTGCATCTAAACTTTTTTTTTTTTTTAAATCACACTTGCATTGGTGACAAAAATGACAATATTAAAATATAGATGAGTAGATATAGATGAATATCATAAATTAATAATTATATCATAATTAAAGATAAATTGAGCAAATGTGTTATTTCAGAAGTGTGTATCAAACTGGTTGCCCTTCACATTAATCGGTACCCAAGAAGTAGCTCTCGGTTTCAAAAGCTTAGCGACCCCACGCACCTTGTTTGCACGCAACGCGCAGTTCGGTTTGTTTGTCGTTCGCCGATAAGCATTGTGAAGGTTGGAACGAACTGGGTTAGAGTGCTGGAGTTCCAGAAGACGCTCCTCCTCCTTTGCTCGTGACGCGGTGACACCGACACCTCCATTTGCACCTGTCTTCTCTCCGTAATTAATCGAGAGGCGGTAATTACATGCATGGCAACTCTCATCTCGACTGAAAAAGCGAATTAATCTGAGCCTGGAAACTATGGATAGAGGAGGAGGAGGAGGTGTTGATGTACCTGCTGGTACCAGGAAGCCGAAAAGCACTTGTTTTTGGAGGTATTATTTAAATTATTTATTTATTTTTGCACACGTCAGCGAGGAATCTATTAGCAGGGGAACTATTTACAAAGGTAACAACTTTTACCTGAAGCGAGTAGGGTGGTGGTTGTGGTAGAGCGGGTGGGGGTGGGGGGTGGTAGTGGTGGAGGGGGTGGGGGTGTTGGGTGTTAGAAAGATGGAATTGAGAGAAGAAGAAAAAAAAAACAGACACTGCTGTTAAATGACAGCGGAAAGTGCTAGACGGAGGAGGGAAGCGTATGTGGCGGGGCGTGTGGCGGGGGGGGGCTGGTTATATCCATGTGGCACGTGCCAAAAATCCAGATGTTCGACTCTTGTTTTATCCTACAAATCCTATAAAGCCCGAATCTCAGCAGTGCGACTCGAACAAGGTCAGAATGTGATCGAACTACGGACAGGAACGTACAAAGGATCAGGTGTTGATTAATCTACATGAACGCTATTTTTTTTTCTTCATTTCGTTGCATTTTCCGTCGCGGGTTTCACCCCCAAACCAGGATGCCCGTCCCAGCTCGTCTCCAGCACACCCAGCTACTGTATAATCACCTCGGTGCGTAATAACACATGCAGACCTCAAATAAGCAGCCAGGCCCGGCGCACTATAACCACACGAGCACGTGAGCTTCTGCTATTATTAACCTCGAGACTATGCCTGACTTTACAGCGGTTTAATTAGCATTGGGGGGTGGTGGTGTCTGGGGGTGTACGGTTGTCAGGTATACGGCGCATGATCTCGCTCTGATAGTCATGGGGGTGGTGTTTGCACACTCGTGCCCCCGAGAGTGAGTCAACTAATTTGGGATGACCGAAGTCTACAGTCACTGTGGAAAAACAGCAGAAGAAAAAAAAAAGCGTTAGCGAGGCATTTTTGGTTATTTTTTCGCAAATGACGTGAATAAACACACAAAAACAGGAGGGGGCTGCTGTTATAGACAAATAATCAATAACAAGGAAAACTGATGCTTTTCCAATAACAATCCTATTTATACCTTAGCAATCCGAGAACATCATTCTGTATTAACTATAGAAAGCAGAACATCATGACCACCCGCCTAATACTGTGTTGGTCCCCCTTTTGTTGCCAAAACGGTCCTGACCCTTCAAGCATGAGCTTCTTCAGCAGTTTGAGCTACAGGAGCTCGTTTGTTAGATCGGACCACACGGATCAGCCTTCGCTCCCCACGTGCATCACCACTGTTTATACTGACCACTGCAGACTGGGAAAATCCCACAAGAGCTACACTCTGACCCAGTCGTCTAGACGTCCCAATTTGTCAAACTTCTCAAATCCTTACCCTCGCCCATTTTACCGGCTTCCAACACGTCAACTTTGAGGAGAACCCACTAACAGGTGCCCTGATGAAGAGATAATCAGTGTCGTTCACTGGTCAGTGGTCATAATGTTACGCCTGATGTGTGTATCCAGTCCTTGATATCGCTGATATACGGTGGCCTCTAATAATATCGCCAACCTAGTTTGCAAAGAGACTCTTAATCTCAGTCGAGTTAAACCTGCTCTCGTCTCTCTTCTCTACGAATCCACTCTGGATGGAGTACTTTCTAATTGGAGACTCTGTGAAGCTAAGGATGGTCCCCCCCATCAACATCAACAGCCTAAATATCCATGAAGTTTACCGAGCAAGAACTACGAGGAGGGACAGTTCTGCATTTAAGCGTCCGTCACTGAACAGTGCACCTCAACAATGTTGCAACTGTAACGAACAGACATGCTGCGATAAGGATGGGTTCCCTTTTGAGTCTGGTTCCTCTAAAGGTTTCTTCCTCATACCGTCTCAGGGTGTTTTGAGGAATAAGGCATTAATCTTCTAAATGCCCAATTTATAACCTCTTTATCTCGGTAAAGCTGCTTTGGGACGATGTTAAAAGCATTCTATAACTGAATGGAATATTCCCCACCCAATGTGATGAATACGGGAATTTGGCCTGCGTGTTACCTTATATTTATACCCCCTGTGAAACATGACGTCATGGTTGAACTATTTTATTTTCCTAGTCACCCAAACATACTAATATTTTTACTTCATAAAGGATTTTATAAGGGGGCTGATAGCGAGCACATTATATATTTATCAACATTGGTCTTTTTTTTTTTTATAAAACTATATTCGGTTTGCAATTGTTTGCTTTTCATGAACAATAAATGCTAGATTTTTTTACAGCTTGTTCACATTTAACAAGGGTGCCAATATTAATAGAGGGCACTGTAAAGTCAACCCACCCACCATCCTTAGCCTCTAGAAGTTAGAAGGAAAGATCTAGCTTGTCACGTTTAGGAAAGCTTCTGAAAATGGAAATCCTTTGTCCTAAAGACAAAGGTCAAACAAAAACAAAAACAAAAAAATGCTGACACTCAATGTTCCTTACCTACACAATAAATAACTATAATTTCAAAGAAATCTTTACTCGGGTTTCCCTGGTAAATAACTGCATGGATTTCTTAAGATGGTTATCAGAATCAGGTTTATTAACCAAGGAATTTGGTTCCAACTGTTGTTGACTCTCAAAAGGTAATCTGGTATTGAAAACTTATGAATGCCCATCGACCAATCAGATTTGAGATTCTAATAAAAAAATATATCCATCGAAAAATTCTAGAACTCGACGTTATTTACAATATAATATTTTTGCTGCATAAACCGTCTTACAGCTCGAACTCTAGCAGCAGAACTCCGTCCCTGAGCAGTGTGGACTTTTGTCCATCTCTTTAAAAAAAAAAAATAATAGTATTCGTACACATTTCTCAAAAAACACTC
The DNA here is from genome assembly GCA_024362625.1 of Silurus asotus. Lineage (NCBI taxonomy): Eukaryota > Metazoa > Chordata > Actinopteri > Siluriformes > Siluridae > Silurus > Silurus asotus. Next base: position 1,429,569 of record MU551628.1, read on the forward strand.
TATTCGGTACTCTACAGCAGTCTAAATCTAGGCCGGGATGTTTTTATACATGACCTACTAAACACGTGAAACTGCAGCGAAGAGTGTCGAGTTTGACCCGGAGCACGGTGCATGTCCCATAGAGACACCCTGACTAGTGACCTGTGGTCAGAGATGCCATTTAGAAGAGGGAGAAAAGGTGAAATAAAGTCGGCTTTCTACTTCTTTTTGTTTCATTTGTAAGCTGCAAAAAAACTCTGCAAGCCTGACTATCAGTACTTCAGCTGAAAAGAAAAAAATCGAAAAAAAATAAGCATTAATTGGATTGTTTCAATGTTTATCACATTGTAAGAGTCACTAAACTTAAAAACGTATACACACACACACACACACACACACACACACACCCCCCACACAAAATTAACTAGTCGTGTTTTCTGTTTAATAATTATTTTATCTAAATATGATGAAATTATAATTGATGAGAACCAGGGCATCTTTCATTGCAATATTATACATTATGGTGGAACACAATATTTACTTTGTTGTGTTGTAGCTGTTGTAGGTTGTGTTGTAGCTCTATGTTGTTGTTTAGTGTAGCACCAGGGTTCTGGAGGGACGTGGTCTCGTTTTTACTGTGTTCTGTGTACCACTGTGTAACGTAGAAACGATTTTTGGCTTTTTATAGAAAGAAAGTTTGGGCTTCTCTGGTGTTTTTAGAACAATATTGTTGCCGACTGAGTAAATTGCTCATAGCAGACAATTCAACATAATCCTAGATTAAGGCTTTAATCTCTGATTTATTAAACTAGGTTTAGGAAGTCACCTGAGGTACCAATCAAGACAATCCTAATTAATCCCAGATTAAGATTTTCATCTAAATTTTGTTAAACAGCGATTAAGCAGTGTTCCAACACACAAATCTCGACTGCAAACTCAGATTTTACCAATAATGAAGTGATTTCATGAGTCAACTCAAAAAAACAATCCTAATTAATCCCAGATTAGGTTTTAATCTCAGTTTTGTTAAACACGGTTTAAAATGTTTCTCAAGGTGCAAATCTCTACCGAATGCCCAATGGGTTTTGAGACAAGCTTCACGTTTGACTTAAATAAACAAAAAACGATAAAAAAAAACGATATTCACAAATCACCGAGGGATTTCATACATCAGTTCAGGCAATTTGAGTTAATCGCACATTAAGGCTTTAATCCTGAATTTGTTAAACCCAGGTTATAAAAGGTTCCACAGGCACCAATCTCAGATTTTACCAATCATGAAGTGATTTCATGCATCAAATCAAAACAATCTTAATTAATCCCAGATTAAGATTTTCATCTAAATTTTGTTTAAAAAGTTTTCCAAGGCACAAAATCTCAAACTGAGATTAACAAAATCACTGAGTGATTTCATGCTTCAAGACAATATGAATAAATCCCAGATTAGGGTTTAGTCATGGATTTGCTCAACAAGGTTTATAGTTCCAAAAGGCATAAATCTTTACTTCAAACTCAAATGAACAAAAACCGCATAGCAATTTCACACATCAGCCCACACAATCCGAATTAATTCCAGATTAAGGGTTTAAGATCAGATTTGTTAAACAAGGTGTAAAGTAACAAGGTGTTCATGCTTCAAGACAATATGAATAAATCCCAGATTAAGGCTTTAATCATGGATTTGCTCAGCAAGGTGAATGAAGATAAACACAAATCTAGACTTCAAACTCGGATTAAATAAATCAAGTGATTTCATGCATCGATTCCAGAAATCTGATTGAATCCCAGATTAAGTTTTTAAACACGGATTTGTTCAACCCGGATGAACCCTACATGAGGCGCAAATCTAGAAAAAGAATTAGTCAGAATTAAGATGCAAAAAAATAAAAATTTTAAAGCCTAATTCCGATTAAAGGCTGCATTTAGATACATTGTTGCAAACCGAAAAATAAAAGTTAAATAAAAAAACTTTGATCATCAGATTTAAAAACAGGACAAAAAGAAAAAGAAGTGATGGAGCTGTAGAATTGAGGACTTGGATCAACTTGAACCGGCTGCGCGACTCCTGGCTGCGCGCCTCCCGGCCGCCCTGTCCGCGCATCCAGGCGAACATCAGCGCAAAGCCGCGGGGCCACAGCCAAGGAGGAGGTTCGCGTCGTCCTGGTGTTTTCCCCTGCATCCCAAACATCACCACAAACATCACCATCACCCCCCGCGACCGTCAACCCCACTCACCCGTAACCGCGAATGGAGTCCGTTTTCTCGGCCGGAGGAACTGCCGCGGAGTTTGCGGAACCGTGCGGTCCCGGAGCTGTAGCGTCTCGACGCGCTCCTTCTCCTGCGCTCCTTCTCCTGCGTCTCTCCTCCACACGGCGCAGCGCCGATCGCTTTCACTTCCTCCTTTCTCCTCCGCGCGCTGATTGGTGCCTTGGCGGCCAATCGGACCGCGCGGAGCGCTCGAATGGGCGGTGCGAACTAACTGCTCGCTCTCTGGGTAGTGCGTACTAGAATACTACAGAGACTAGTACGCAAAACGAGGACGACTCCTATTGCTCAGTACACTGCTTAGTACGCAAGTATGGACCTAATCCAGTTCTTTCATTCATTCAAGCCAAACGTGAAGCATGTCTCAAAACCCATGGAGCATCTTTTCATTTATTCATGGCCATAATAATATACAGAGTTGGAAAGACTAATAAAACATTTTACTCAAGTAAAAGTATTGTTATTTCAGTGAAATGTTACTTAAGTACAAGTTACCGGTGTAAAAATCTACTGAAATGAAAGTACAAACTAAAGTGGATTAATAAACAAACAACAACAACAACAAAAACACTATATATGAGATAAAGATTCCCGTGCAATATTTATATTTATTCATTTGTATTATTATTAATGAATGATATATTTATATGGAAATGTATATCTATATTAAATACATTATTTTATTGACCCTTTTTTTTTTTACATAATAAAGGATATGGTTTAAAATGTAGGTAAGTACAATACTTCAAACTAAATGAGTAAATGTGCAATTACAAATAAAAAATAATAATAAAGAATATAGAAGTACACAAAAAAAAACCTACTCAATGTCATTTGAAGGAGACAGAAATCTGCTATATGATCATTTCAGGGTTCTGTATAAATATAAATTTTTGTTTGTATGACACTTTTAACAATGAACATTGTCTCAAAGCAGCTTGTAGAAAAGAATGTATGAGGATATATTTGTACGTTTGTTGAGCAAACCAGTGGTGAAGGCAAGGAAAAACTCTCTGAGATGGCATGAGGAAGAAACCTAGAGAGGAATCAGACTATAACAAGCTCGCTCTATCTATCTATCTATCTATCTATCTATCTATCTATCTATCTATCTATCTATCTGTCTGTCTGTCTGTCTGTCTGTCTATCTGTCTGTCTGTCTGTCTGTCTGTCTGTCTGTCATAATGTTCAGTACGGCCATTCAGGGCATTGTTCATATGCGATTAAAATACCCTCTAAAAATTTCAATTCTAAACACAATTCTTTACACCAGGCATGTAAAACACATTTTGACCTAAATTGAACTTAGTGCTGTTCCGTTTTAGACCCAAGTGTCTAATCACAGATTTTCTGCATGCTTAGACAATATTTTCTTGATGGTGGGATGCATGATTTATCCGGCGGATTTCTTTACATATTCCAGATGATGCAATGAAGGAATGTGGTTTCGCGGCTGCGACTGAGGAACATTATGAAGGTTCTTCTATGATGCTGATGTCTCCACTGAGATAAAAGAGTTACACACACACACACACACACACACACACACACACACACACACACACACACACACACACACACACAGTCCTAATGCTGTTATTTTATCTAATGCCTTAGAGTTACCATGGAAAAAGAGGGGTGGCAAAAGAGGCCCGTGGTGTGAGCATGTACACACACACACATACATACATACACACACACACACCCCCTCAAACTTGCTTGAGGTCAGCGAATTTTACCAACCCAACAAATTATTCTAAATGCAAATAAAATCTGTCCCAAGGCAACCATTAATAGCCATCTCATCAGATTTCAGGACTACTGGTTTTCTTCGCTTTTTTCTTTTTGCTGTCCGTTCATGCATATTAAAATCGATGTTAAAATTCATATAATCATACTGAGTATTGTGAAAAAATTCAATTCATTTAATGATGTTTTCTTGATCATTAAATTTCTTTAATTCTAATCAGTCAGAATGTATTTATAAATTTTTTTTGACGGTAACTCAGACAGCTGCAAAGCAAATCACCAATATCATATACATATATATAATATATACAACAATAAACCGCAGTTCCTCAGTACCAGGAGCACTCATGCAGCCCCAGACCGTGATGCTACCACCACCATGGTTGACTGTAAGGAAAACACAATTTTCTTGGTGCTCCTCACCAGGGCTTCACCACACCTTTTGGACACCGTCTAAACCAAACGTGTTTATCTTAATCTCACCAGACCACAGGACATGACATGCCTCCAGTATTTCATGCTCTTGGACAGGTTTTTCTTCAGCAAACTGTTTGCAGGTTCTCTTGTAAACAGCTTCAGAAGAGAATCCGTCTGGGACGATGGTCATGCAAACCCGACTTGTTGCAGTGTGTGCTGTATGGTATGAGCACTGACAAGTGGAGCTTCTGCTTCTGCAACCTCTAAAGCAATGCTGCAGGATTCATGCGTCTGTTTTTTATAGCCAGTTTCTGATGTGAGGTCTGTTCTGAGTGGAACCTGCCTTGGAAAACCTCTATATGACCCTGATTACTGTACTGTAACTCAGTTTCAGGGTTTTACTGATCTTCTTATTGCCTCAGCATCTTTGTGGAGAGCAACAATTCTAATTCTCATGTCCTCAGAGAGTCTTTACCATGAGGTGCATGTTGAAGATCCAGTGGTCAGTGTGAGAGAATTGGACTCAAAGCACCACATTATAACTGCTCTAATATAAGATGCACAAACTTCTATGGTCCTGACAAGCAGACAAAAACATGAACATGATGAAAAGGATGTGTGGCTTTGCCTGGTTACAACATGTACAGCTGCACATTGACAACTATGATATATATCCAAGTTTTATTTCTATAGTATTGTCCCTTGGGAAGATACAATAAAACGGCACAGAGTTAAACTCCACAAAAGACATATTAAGTGGCAGACTGAAAATTTTAGTCGATGCTTCAAAGTTTAAGCGCAGTGTCAGTGTTTTTTTTTTTTATTTTTTTTTTAAAAAACATAGAACAATGCCAGGGGTATAAAAAAAGAAACTTGTCACCAGTGTCACTGTGGCTACTCACTAAATACCGTAAATACGATTTGTAGTGCGTTAAAAAACTGTTTTTACACGATTCTTCAGCGTTTTATGTCCAGCTCCAAAAAAATTCATCCTAAAAGAAGAAAATCCTGACAATTCCTCGGTATGTGTAATTGTCAGAATTTTCTTCTTTTAAGATACATTTTTTAATACAGATCTACCGTTCTACTTATTTCAGCATACGCAGAACCGTAGATCTGTATTACCCAAATGGGGTCCTCATTTTATTTAATCAATATGATTTGTGCCAATTTTATCGACTACTTATTTTAATCGATATAATAAAAAGTGTATTGCATTAATTTGATTTCTTGTTTATGTGTATACGTCATTTATTAATATTATTTAAAGAAGCAGGCATTATTTTTGAATTGTTTCAAAAAATTTGTTTCATAGTAACAGCTCGTCCTGAGTATGTTGATATAACAAGGGTCACTGTGCGATTTTGTGAAGAATTTTCCAGTGTCTGTAACATGCAGAGGAAAAACTGAAACAAAGATATAAAAAAAGAAAAATTAAAAATTAAAAACCTAAGATAAAAGGGGGAAACTTTTTTTTTCTGAGACATACAGCCCATCCTGGACAATGGTGGCTCAGAGGTTGAGGTTGTGGATTATTGCTCAGTAGTTCATAAGTTCAATCCCTTGCATCTCCAAGCTGACCCTGTCAGGCTCTTGAGCATAGCTGTAAATCAGGGATGACCCTATGCTTTAACCCTAACTTCCTGATAAGCTGCGAAGCAAAGAATCTTCACCGCATTCGCTTTTCTCATAACGGGCCGTGATTACGACATGATTAAGCGACAAACACTGAGCACAATGTACCTGAGAACAAGTACAAAATCGATGTAAAACACAGAAAATGCATTTAATAACCGTGTCTTCACAGATATACAATTCATAACATTACAGTGAAGTTTTTTATTATTACAACTGCAAGGTTTTGGTCATTAAACACTTCCAGGATCCATGAGGATTCGATTCCAAACAAAATCTCAACTCGGTCACAGAGACCAAAAAGCGATAAATAGATTACAACAGAGAGCGATATCTTTTTACACCACACCCATGCAGCCCTGACATTACATCATCTTCAGGCTCGGAGTGTCCGCGGGCCTGCGGCATGAACGTGACATCGGTCTGATACGAGACAGAGCCGACAGAGACGTCAAAGGAGCGAACTGTTTCTGATGACAGAGGAATTGAAATGCATGCATGCATTATTAAGCGGAGCCAGCAGGGTGGGAGGAAGAGCAGTGGTGGGGGGGTAGAGGGGGTAGGGGTCGGAAATTAGCAGAGCTCAACGGTTTAGCAAAAGGTCTCTACAGCCACCCCGGACATCTCGCAGCAGCCTCCTGTCAGTCTGAGCTATCACTACTGTTTGACTGTTTGTGCTTCTTAGTTTTCTTGTGGGTCGCCTTCTTTTTCGTTTTCTTCTTTTTCTTCTCCTTCTTCTTCTTCTTCTTTTTGTGGGTGTGGCGAGAGGAAGAGGAGGAGGGGGAAGAAGAGCTGGAGTCTGAGTCAGATGTTGTATCTTGTAGGAGTTGCCTCAGCTGCTCGATCCTGTGGTGAGCAAGAGGCACAAGATCAATACAATTGGATTGTTCATTAAAATATCAATCTATCTATATCAGTGGTGCCCAACCCCCGGGCTGCGGACCGGCACCGGGTTGTGGGGCAATTGGTACAGGGTCGCACTGAAAGAAGACATAACCTCTGCTCTATATGTTATATACACCATATATATCTGACGCAGTATACAGTGAAATGAGACGTTTCTCCAGAACCCTGGTGCTACAACAAAAAAAAAAAACAGTACAGTACAGTGTTCAGGGTCATACAGAGGTTTTCCGAGACGGGTTCCATTCGGAACATGTCTCGCAAGGGTCCATCAAAGAAGTCGATTCCTTGTGCTGTGTGTCAGGTGCAGAAACTGCACGCAAAACAGAAACATGATTGCTGCAGCATTGCTTCAGAGGTTACAGAAGCAGAGCAATGGTGATTACACAAAATATTGACACTTTGGACACAGTTTGGACATGTTCACTGAGGGTGACATGTTCACTGAGGGTGTACTCGCTTTTGCTGCCAGTTATTTAGACAATAACGGCTGTATATTGAGTTACTTGCAGAGGACAGAGAATAGAATAGAATAGAATAGAATAGCCTTTATTTGTCACAAATGCATTACAGCACAGTGGAATTCGTTCTTGGCATATCCCAGCTTGCTCGGAATCTGGGGTCAGGGTGCAGGGTCAGCCATGATACGGCGCCCCTGGAACACAGAGGGTTAAGGGCTTCGCTCAAGAGCCCAAATGTGGCAACTTGGCGATACCAGGGCCTGAATCCCCAACCTTCCAATCAGTAACTCAGCACCTTAACCACTCGAGCCACGACTCCCCAAGTCTGTACTGATGTACAAGCTGCACATTGATTACTCTTAAATATATCCAAGTTTCATGTCTATAGAATTGTCCCTCAATGAGATATAAAAATGGTTGCTGAAATGCGAGGGGTGTACTCATATTTGTGATATACTGCATATAAACACATACATATATCTCCACTATTTTGCCAAAAGTGGTCTGGGCAGAAGTATGATATGTGCTTTTTGAGCATTGCATTCAACATTTTGTCTCAACTTGCTCTTATAATTCTCTCCAATCTTCTGGGAAGATGTTCCACTAGACTTTGGAAGGTGCTTATGGACACTTGTGTTCAGCCACAAGAGTGTTAGTAAAGACAGGTACTGATGTGAGGAGGTGAGGAGACCTGGGGTGCAGTCAGTGTTCACAATCATCCCAAAGGTTCAGGAGGAATGAGATCAGAACTCACTTTGTTCACAGGGGCATTGCCATGTTGGAACTGGTCTGGGTTTAGTGAACGCAAAATTTTATTTTACCGCATCCAAAGACGTCCCATACAAGTGAGTGCCTCCAGTTTAGTGGTAACAGTTTGTTAGCATCATATTTTCACATTGCAGCGTATTGTGTTGAATTGAATCGAAATCGTATCGAACTGCATTGTAATTGGGGTGAATGGAATCGGTAGCTGCTACATATGCGAAATGCGAATCGTATATATATGTACAGTCGAACACACTTATCTCGACCTTGGTGAACTCGCCAACCCTATTAAGTCGACGTTTTTGAAGTGGAACCGCCAAATTCTCTCTTTGTCTTAGCATTTTTTAATCGTTTATGTCGATTCTTTTATGTCGACGAACCCTAATATCTCGAGCACAAGGGGGGGCAAATGTGCCACTTAAAGTCGGTTATCTCGATCTGCATGACCAATCGCCGGCTTTTGCCACGTCACCATCTCACTACCGTATTTTCGCGTCATCAAACAAATCGAGGGAACGCTGTTGTGTAAAAAAAACCTTCAAAAACACGTGCATGTACATTCTCATTTATTAACGCACATCATGTACATAAAGAAATTTCAAGCACGTTAATATACTGCCGCCATATTGGTTTTCGTTTATCTTGATCATCGGTTATCTCGACACTTCTTGCCGTCCCCTAGGCCGGCGAGATAATTGAGGTCCACTGTATATATAAAATTACAAATCATTATATTTTTACATTTGCTAAAATCAGACTTCGATGCTGATCACATCACAACCATACTTTTTTTTTTTTTCACTAAACCAAATCTGCACTGTTCCGAGTTTTATTTCATGGTCAGCCTACACTGCAGGGCTAAAGAACTTTTTCCAGCCAGTCCCAAAAGTCCCAACTTTGTCGGTCTGTTTCGGTGAATTTTTCTCTTAGACTCCTGTATCCCTAGAAACCGCAAAGCAGCAACCCCCTGTCTCTTTTCTCTATTGATTTTTTTTTTTCCTCCTGCAGCTCAGACGGTTGCATCAGTCCCGAAGCCGAATCTGTATTTCAACTCCGGCTTTTAATAATCCATGCTTTGTTTTCCGACACGCGGCTGCAAACCATCAATGAAACGAGTCGACTCTTGAACTGAAACTTTTCAAAACGGAAGAGAGAATGATGTTTCAGAATGTTCTGACCGCAACATTCTCCTCCAATCTAAAACTTAAATATATGTATGAAGTTTCTACAACCAGCTGTCGCTCCAGAAAGACAGCACAGTAACTCTCCTTTATTGCTTAGATAAAGTTTTGTGTACCAGCGTTTGGCGGCTGAGCTGATTCCATGGTGTATGCTTCATTTCTCCCCCCTAGCCGAGAATAATTACTCCCTTTGTAGCAGAAACAATGTCATCACATACATCATGATAATTACAGTGAGCAATGCGGTTGCATAATTGCTGTGAATAGGATTATTAAAACATGCTGTCATGTTCTTTACATCGGGACAGGCTTCAATCTTCTTTTTTTTTTTCTTTTATATTCCTACTGATCGAATTTGATACGAGTACAATGAAAATCCTACGTAGCGAGATGAAGCATCAAAACAACCTTTCCAACCCCTCCTGATAGACGTTTTCCCGATTTATTGGGGTCTTTTGGAAGCCGTTTAATTAATCCCTTGGGAAAATTGCATACTCAATGATAATTACAGTGAGCTGAACAATTACATAAGTGACGAGAACAGACTTATTAATAAGAAATAAATGTGTGTATATATATGTGTATCAAACCAAATATGCATATTTACCAAGGTGTTGTGTTTGCAATTGTATGATATGCATGACAGCAGAGTGGTTTTGTGAATTTTTGAAAGGAACGGTCCAACAATAATGACGCATTTTTTCACGCCCGCCTTCGCTCATATTTGACAAGGGCGCCAATATTTATGAAACGCACTGTAGGTAGCACCCCACTGCTGTTCAGTTTTATTAAAACAAATTACTCCCTGTTATTGCTTACATCAGCTGATATACAGTGGCCTTTAAAAATAATGGCACCCATCTATGCCTTTATAGAAACTTCCCAATTTGCGACGTTTAACAATTAAGGGAAATTGGTATACGTGTTGCTTCATATTTATACTTTAATAATTTACAGTATTGATGGAAATATACCTCCAATATATTTTACTCGTATGAATTCATACGGGTGCCAATATTTTTGAGGGCACTGTAGGTTCTCCTGTAACACTCCATTGCTGTACAGTCTCATTGATGGTGCATTAATATAAGGAAATGTCCTTTTTTCTCCTTCACATCTGTGTAAAACCTGGTTATGCAGATGTTTTATACTGTATGTAAAGAAAAGCGTATTTTCACAGACTCACTGCTACGTGAATATATTAGAAAATTTCGCTACTTGATAAAACGCATCATTAATCGCTGCTCGATTCGAACACTGAGGTATGAACCAACAGCGGTTCCATGCCGGCGAATATAAGCATGCCGTCGTGAGAAAAATTTTGACTTAGATCATTTAGGGGAAGAAGGAAAGCCACACATCAAGACTAAAAGAAAAAAAAAAAAAAAGAAAGATTAATCGGCACCAATAGTCGCTCTGCAAAAATCTATACGAATAGTTTTTCCGGGTTGTGTTATACAGTACAAGAGCAGCCTCTAGGGACTGATCACAGACACTGCATGCTGTTTGGTACGCTGCCTTGGTTTTTTATTCATTTCGAGAGTCTGTTTTTATTTATTTATTGCATGTCTTCTTTTCCTCAGTATTTATTAATATAATTGCTATAGTCATATTTGTTTCATTTAGCATATTTCCATGATTAAGTACAGGTTTCTTTTTTGTACATGGAGTGTTATGTTTGTTTTTTGTCCAGGATACATAAAAAATAATTGTTTAATTATTCGGTTATTTGCAAGTACGATCCAACCCAACTATCGGCATCGGTAAAATCCACTATAGACAAACTCTGATAGATACTAAAGATTATTTTCTCTCCCCCTCTTGATGACACCGAGGTTTGTTGTACTCACTGACTCCTTTTCTATTCGGATGTCCTCTGTCACGCAATTTAATCTCTTGACGCGGTGCCAAAAATCGCATCGCAAACATAATTACATTGCACGACCTTTCAGAGTTAAATGTCAACGATGCCACTAGTCACCTCGGTCTGACGAAATACTAAATGCCCACATGCAGTCGCCGTCCTGCTCGCGTGCTTTTATAATGCTGGAACTTCAAATGATATGGAATAAAGGACACGATGGACTCTAATCCCACTGTTCCCTTCACGAGGCTTTAATCATCTGTAAGGTCTCTCTCTCTCTCTCTCTCTCACTCTCTCTCTCTCTCTGTTTGCTGCTGGATAATGTGATCGCATTATAAATAATCATTCTCCTGAAAGGCCGCAGAATTTGACAGAAAAGCTCTTCGATGAACTGCATGCCATCGCAACTATAGGCTTCATGGTGGATTAGTCATATGAAAAGCTGTTTAAAGATTTAGAACAGTAGGGTTTTCTGGTCAAAGTAAAAACAAAATAATAATAATAATAATTTAATAATTTGACACAAAGCCAAAACCCAACATTACTCATCACAGTGAGAACACCAACCCCACAAGGAAAGCATGGTGGTGGTAGCATCAAGTCGCTATTGATCAGGGGACTGAGTATCTAGCCAGGGTTGGAGGTAAGGAGCTAAAAGAAGGACGACCAGGACAAACTCTATTAGAGTGTGCAAAAAGTCTTGAGATTGGATTGGAAATTCACCTTCCACCAGGACAAAAGACCAAAGGTGTGATGCCAAAAGCTACACTAGAGTCGTTCACAAAGAAGAACTTGGTGTTAGAGTCACCATCAGTCAGAGTTACCATCTCCACAAACATAATTATTCATGAATTATGGAAAATCATACCATGCGATCATGCTTTTCCTCCTGTTTCACCTTCTCTAATAATCAATGTGGGCATTTTCATGGAAAAAAAAATTATGCTGCTCAGCAATCAAATCATGGATCAATTATTTCATGTTACCTGGACTTTAATTTTACTTCCTGCCCTTGGACTTTATTACAGGACAAAATATCACCAGGATAATGATGTGTGTGCAATATGATGCATCTGAGAGGTCACATTCCCGCTATAGTTATGGGCAACACCACAATGTCAAAGCTGAAAAACTTTTGGGGGAAGAAAACCTACCTTGTCTCTTTTTCGTTGCGCTTGTTTTCCCTAATGATGTCATACATCGGGTCTTCGTGTGCCTGCAAGCAAATGACTAATGAAGATGTCAACAGCTCAGGAAATGCAGAGGTGTATAACCTTCGGGTTTTGTTTCAAAATTATATTTTGGTGCATATACAGGACAATTTACAGGACCGCGGACAGCGGTGAGTAACACATCCTTGTGCATTAAATGCTATTCATGCTCCTGATCCACTCACCACTCTGAACTGCTCCAGTTTCTGATTTCCTTTGATGAAGAAAGGACATTCTTTGTCCCCGGTCCTATGGCCGTAACGCTTGCATCTCCAACCTGAACCACACAGAGGACACGTTGAGTTGTGAATCCTGTCTTATTCAATTTAACTCCCACATAAATGACTTGCGAGCTGCGACGCTACAATTTGTTCATGTTGGGAAATTTTTGGGAATTCTAACTACTCTGATTAAGGGAGGAGTTTAAAATATCATAATGCCCTCAATGGGGAATAAATGAGAAAGTCTGGGCAGAGCTACAGGGCAAAAGTGACACCGGCTGGGCTGAAGGAGTCAGTAAAGACAAAAAAAAAGAAAAACAAAAGGATAAATTAATATAAATTAATTCTGTTTAGCAGATCAGATATAATATAGTGTCCCATAGTCATTATCTCAAAATAATTGTCTTTATTGTGGCATTCTTTTATTCTTAACAATTCCTAGTTCACAGGAAGCAGCTTACATTTTTCCTATTTAGTGACTTTCAATTCTTAATAAAATGATGGACTGTATTTTCCCTTTTTACTTCATTGACTATTTTTTGCTATAAAATGGATATGTACAGCATTTGTAGTAGCACTAATAGGGCTACTGACTCTGTACTCTCCCTTTCCACTGCACAAACAAAAAGATGGTCTCAAAGACATTAAGAAAGTAAGAAATGTCACAATCACACTCGCCTTTTAATGTACAATCTTGAAAATAAAAAAAAATTAAGTACAGCCACTGAAAGAGGCATAAAAAAATGACATAATAACATTATGAGTGCTGAACTGAACTAATACTTACAAACACACAAAACTGTGTGACTGATCTGTACAACCAGGACTCAGACACACACTCGTACTCACTTCACACATCCATGTGTTCAGTACCACTCACATTACATCACTTCATTACAATTAACTGTTTACATGCCGTTTTTGCACATCTTTTATTTGGATTGCTGCTGTTGCAACAATTTGCAAAAATGTCTTGGATATCCACATCCAGCTGCGATTCCACTGACCAGCCCCAAACCTCAGCACATGTACATCTGGAACATGTAGTTTCGGCTTCATTTCGCATCTGCACACATTTACTGAACAACATGCCCATAATAGTTGTGCGGTCACTCAGTGTCCAAATGTGCAGCCATACCCTAAATACACAATGTGCACTTCCCTGTTTATAGGGAATGTTATCTTATTGGACAGAATACGAGTGATCACTCACATTGCATGACTTTCACCTCCTTGCCCAGAGGCATCCACAGGCCTTTAGTGGGTGCGTGAGCCAGGAAATCCCTGGCGTCCTCATTCCCGGGGTCATCGGGTATACAGTCCTCGGGTTTCTCGTCATCTTCCTGAGCAGCGAAATCAGATGTTACTCTAAACTCTATCTTTTTTTTATAATCATCATGAGTGGTTTATATGTGTGTATAGGATTTTTTTTTTTTTTGCAAACCTTTATAAGTCCCGGGGGAGGTTTCTCATAGCTGAAAATAAAAAGAAAGAATGGAAAAAGAGAATATTTACTACTTTGCGATAAACCTTGAGTTCTTTCAGTCTTTCGGTCTGTTTAATTCCCCTGCATACTACTTGAAAACACATACTATAAAGTAGGGAAATGCCCAAAACTACGGCCTGGGGGTCCAAATAGACAGACAGACGGACAGACAGACGGACAGACAGACGGACAGACAGGCAGACAGGCAGGCAGGCAGGCAGGCAGGCAGACAGACAGACAGAGATAGATCCTTATTGCCAGTACACAGCAACAAAACACAGTTAGCATTTACCAAATGATAGACAGACAAATAGATAGATCGAAAGACAGACCGATTAATAGACCAATAGATAAATAGACACACAGATAAACAATAGGGTTTTTTATTTTTATTATTTAATTAATTTTTTTTTAACAGTTTACATTTTTAAAACAATTTTAAATAAAATGCCTGCTTGGTTAAATAATATATACAATAATATTTTCTAATATTGTCTAAAAATAAAATAAATTAATAAATAAATACAATTAAGGCAGCACACTTTTTTAAAATTATTTTGATTAAATTGAGTGATCAATTAAATTACATTTGTTTACAAAATACTTTGTACATATGTTTACCCTATTTGGGTAATACAGGTGTGTGTGTGTGTGTGTGTTTTACATTCAATATTTAATTTACTAAAGATATCTACTTAACTGTTCTACTTATTTCAGCATACTGTAAAAGAAAAAAGTGTGTTAATTCCATCCTTCATTCATTCGTTCTTTCGGTGTTGTCAGGATTTTCCCCTTTTAAGAGACATTCTTAATAAGTTGGACACAAAACGCTGAAGACTCTATAGCGCTAGCATGAGCCGCAAGCAGCTACTTGGTTAGCGACTAACTCCAGCGCTATGGATTCTTTAGCGTCTTCATGCGAACAAAACAAACCGTATTTCTGGTACGGAGCGAGTATAACAGTGACACTGCGCTAACTCTAGTTTCTGGTTTTAAACCCCTGGAACTGTTGAGTAAGTTTTCGAGATTAATAATAATTTAAAAAATGCACTCAAATCCGAGGCGGAGACTGAACACACGTGCGGTCCGGTATTTAATATGTTCCTGAGGGAACTCGGATTTTTAACTACGTTTCACACGTAAAAAAAATTGCATTGTACCGTATAGGAATACGTGTAAATGCCACACCCCTAAAAGACATAAATATACAGGCTTTGAGTAGAAAAAAAAAGTGCAGATAATGTTGAAGTAAGAATATATATAAGCGTATATACAATCATTTGACAAGAAAATGCTGAATATGATGCTGCAAGATAGCGAGGCACTCTGAGAAATTTGAGATGTGTAATCTATACAGAGATGGTCTACAGACATATAGAAGAAAATCTAGGATATGCTGTAAATGTAAGTTATAATTCTACAGAAATGTTACAGAATGTACAGGTTGCAGCTGAACTGCATGATGATTATCAGCAGTAAAAAGATCGCAGCAGTTCCCTTAACTAGACCTCCGTGGAGATCGTCAAGAACACCAGCTCCGTAACATAAAAAGCCCAACAGCACCTATTCTTGAGAAAGCTGAGGAAGGGCCCAGCTCCTACCACGCGTCCTCATAATGTTCTACAGAAGGACCATCGAGAGCATCCTGAGCAGCTGCCCGGTTCATGCATCATGCCCGGTTTGGAAATTGCAAACCACAGCGGAATGTGAGGGCGGCTAAGAAGATCATCAGGGTCTCTGTTCTTCATCATGGACATTTACACCACATGCTGCATCCGCAAAAGCATTGTGTCTTATCTCACACACTCACACACACACACACACACACACACACTTCAATCTCAGGTCGTCTGGGAAAAGACATTCGAGTCCAAATGTCCGGACAGTGTTATAGGGGTGTTAGAAAATATTGATACATGCTGATTATTGCGATATTTTGTTTATGCTGTTTCTCAAAAACGCAATATTGATATAAAAAAAAAAATTCATGCCAGTTTTATTTTGAGTTTCTCTCCAGATCTCTAGACTGATAGCAGTCTTCTATAATATCTACCTGTTACTTCCTGTTTTCTTAATGACAGATTTCCTAAAATTATTTCCTATTCCAAAAATATGAAATATTCCAATATATCGCCTTGATTACAGAATCGCAGCGTATCGTGAAACATCGTATCGCAACCCCTGTATCATGGCACGTATCGGCCCAGACTCTTGCCGATACACAGCACCACCCTGTAACGATTTCTTTCCCTAAGCCATTCGACTACTAAATTCTAAAGAACTGACCTGTAAACACACACACACACACACACACACACACACACACACACACTGCTGCTACAACAACTGTGTTTGTTTGTACATTGACAATTAATTTGCCCAAAAACAAATCTTCTATACTAGTTGGTGCTGCAGTGTCCCTGTGTCTACTGTCTCGCTTTTGCGTTGTCCCAGAGTCTACTGTCTCGCTTATTCAGTGTCCCTGAGTCTACTGTCTCGCTTCTGCAGTGTCCCTGAGTCTACTGTCTCGCTTCTGCAGTGTCTCTGAGTCTACTGTCTCGCTTCTGCAGAGTGCCAGTCTACTGTCTTGCTTCTGCAGTGTCTCTGCGTCTACTGTCTCGCTTCTGCTGTGTCCCTAAGTCTACCGTCTCGCTTCTGCAGTGTCTCTGAGTCTACTGTCTCGCTTCTGCATTGTCCCCAAATCTACTGTCTCGTTTTTGCAGTGTCTCCGCATCTACTGTCTCGCTTCTGCAGTGTCTCTAAATCTATTGTCTCGCTTCTGCAGTGTCCCTAAGTCTACTGTCTTGCTTTTGCATTGTCCCAGAGTTTACTGTCTCGCTTCTGCAGTGTCCCTGAGTCTACTGTCTCGCTTCTGCAGTGTCTCTAAATCTACTGTCTCGCTTCTGCAGTGTCTCTGAGTCTACTGTCTCGCTTCTGCAGTGTCTCTGAGTCTACTGTCTCGCTTCTGCATTGTCCCCAAATCTACTGTCTCGTTTTTGCAGTGTCTCTGCATCTACTGTCTCACTGCTGCTGTAGCCCCGTGTCTACTGTCTCACTGTCTTGTTACAGCCGAGTCCCTGTGTGTATTGTCTCGCTGTCTCAGTGCCCCTGTCTCTACTGTTGCATGTTGTCTTTTGCACTAAATGTCCCACACATGCACTTTATGTCGTCTCTCAGGTAGTTCAGTGTTACTTTTTGTTTATTTATGTTGTTCTCTGGAGGACATTGGTCCTGTGGGACAGTTGGTTTTGGTGTTATTGAGGATGGAATGACAATAAAAACCTACTTGACTTCATTTAAATGTTCAGGACTTACAATGTCTCCACGTGTTTGATTTTCTGGACCTCCTGGCTGAGTTTCACTGTGTGACTGCGGTACTGGTACTTCTCTTTCTCCTTCTCCTTCTTACAGTCTTTCAGCCTCTTTTTGTCATGTCTGTCCTCTCGCGCTTCTCTCCGTCGCTTTTTATCCGACATGGTGCTTCCTTTAATGCACTGTTTCACACAGGCTCGGTACTGCACAGCAAACCTATGGATCTTCTTCGACTTCCGGGTGAACCGTGATTCACAATAAGAGTCCCGTCCCGTTCCTCTAGCGGTTCTCCGGGGAAATTACAGGAGATAAAGCATGATCTGGAACCTGCTGGCTTTTCAATTTGATCTGTCCACCAAGACCCGTGTGGGTACACACTCCCATCTCATCAAAAACAGCTGGAGGTGAAAATGAACTGAATCGGGTGTGAGTTCTGCTTATCAGGAAGGAAAGTCTGCAGCAGAAACTCTCTGAGGATGGGACTGAAAAGTCCTGATCTAATGAACCTGCTCACCGGATCACGTGACATACTCATGGTCTAATTGTGTAGTTGTGATCATTTGCATCTCAAAAAGTGTGACAAAGACAGAAGTTTACAGAGAGCAGAATAGAGCAGAATACAAAAGAATAGAGCAGAATACAACATAATAGAGCAGAATAGAATAAAACAGAATAAAGCAGAATAGAATAGAGCAGAATGGAATAAAATAGAGCAGAATAGAATAGAACAGAATAGAGCAGAATAGAGCAGAATAGAATAGAACAGAACAGAATAAAATAGAACAGAATAGAGCGGAATAGAATAGAACAGAATAGAGCAGAATAGAGCAGAATAGAATAGAACAGAATAGAGCAGAATAGAGCAGAATAGAGCAGAATAGAATAGAACAGAATAGAGCAGAATAGAATAGAATAAAGCAGAATAGAACAGAATAGAATAGAAAGAAAATAGAGCAGAATAGAATAAAATAGAGCAGAATAGAATAGAACAGAATAGAGCAGAATAGAGCAGAATAGAATAGAACAGAATAGAGCGGAATAGAATAGAACAGAATAGAGCAGAATAGAGCAGAATAGAATATAACAGAATAGAGCGGAATAGAATAGAACAGAATAGAGCAGAATAGAACAGAATAGAACAGAATAGAATAGAATAGAGCAGAATAGAATAGAAGAGAATAAAGCAGAATATAATAGAATAAAGCAGAATAGAATAGAAGAGAATAAAGCAGAATATAATAGAATAAAGCAGAATAGAACAGAATGAATAGAAAGAAAACAGAGCAGAATAGAACAGAACAGAATCCTGTTTGTTAAAGAACAAAATCGATTAGACTTTAAGCATTGTATATTGCTTGAATATTTTTATTAGAACAGCACAGAATAGACATTTTCTATTTATTGTTATTCCATTTGACTTCTGTTTAAATAGAATTGTTTGGTGTAGAATATGGTTTCATTAAAATTAGAATAGAATAGAATAAAATCCAGTATGTCACAGAACAAAATAGACCAGCCTATTAGCAGTGTATATTTATTAATAGAATTTCAAAACCAAATAGAATGAACTCATCAATGTAGAATATTATCATTTTCTTTCTATTTTATTCTCTGTGTAAAAAGTTTTATTAGAATTGAATAAAAATCGTATAGAATAGAATAGAATATTTACCTCTTGCAGAAAGGGTCTGATGGGACCACCAGCAGCACTGATTAGTTTTACAAACTACTGAATCAAAAACAGAGAAAATGCCGGATTGGTTTGTGAGTTGCTGAGAAACAGACGGTGAGGTAACAGTTATAAGGCACTTTTAGTTCTTGGAAATGTGCCAATTATGACAAAAGAAGTTTATCATGTTACAGGAAAGTCCTGAAGATTCCCAATTTGCTGAACGGCACTGAAACTGGAGACTCGTTCCATTAATATGAACCCGAAAATCTTTTGTACAGCTTTTTTTTTATTTAGTTTAGATTTTGTAGAAATCCAGACTGGAGGATTATGTGCACTATTATCAGCACTATTGAAGTACTGCTAAATGAATAAAGACTTTTGAGAAAAAATCTTAATTTTTAAACCCCAATGCTTAATGTTCTGTGCTATAAAACCTTTTTGTAGGAAAGTCCCAGAACGCACAAATTCATGCAACTGATTTTATTGATAATAAGTGATGCTTGCACACATGTTGCATTTATTTGGTCTTTGGAATACAGTTAGTTTGGGAAAAACAACAGTATATTGAATGTAAACCTTAATTATACCAGAAATAGCCTTTAAATAGTAATCGCAACTGCACAAAAAAATTATCCTGATACAAAAGGATACAAAAAAGTGGCTCCTCAAAAACAATGTGTAAACACCAAAAATACATCTATATATTCTCACACACACACACACACACACACACACACACACACACACACACACACACACACATCGATATACACTGTACAGACAAAAGTTTGTAGACACTCGATCTTTCACTTATCCTACTCCACATTTAATTCCCATTTGAGTCAACTGGATTTCTATCTGGTTGGATCAAAAGGTTCTAATTATTCATCTAAGCAACTTCTGAGGGAAAGTGAAGTTTCCACATATTCGTATGCTCCAGGGTTGCTCCCTTTATCAAAAGGACAAGGAGGGAAGGGAGAGTGGGGGCGGAGTTATAATGATTTCAGGTTGAAATTGAAAAGGTTTTCAGACTAGTTTTGTAACACGCCAACAGGTGGCAGCACAAGGCTGCACGCACATTCACAGGGAGCACCGAGCTTCATAAGTAAGTGTGCCAATAGACATCGTGTAAATTGGGAGCTGTACAACGTGCTATTCTGACCTCGTGCCATGACCTCATGCCGTGCGCTATGGGTCAGAATAGCATGTTCTACACCTCCTCGGTGACCCAACAGTTACCGAGCTCTCCTCACACGTGAGTTTCTCGCAGGAAACAACGTGATCTTGCTTCTGCTTTCACCCCTGCGGACCAGGCCCTCTTCCTGAAAATGAAGATCCGGCTCAAAGATTGCCGTTTTGACACTGTCGCAGAGATGCGGCGCGAATCCGTGCTCCACACGCTTCGAAAAAAAAGGTGGAAGGTCCTGCCATCTTCTCTCAGACTAAAGAAGCTGCTTGAAATAGTGATTAGATCAAACCAGGCCGAGGTCAAGTTGACATGACTTAACACCAAAACACTTATCATCATGCTGGAAATGGTTTTGGTCTCCTAAATTTCATGCTACTGAACCAAAGACCTTCTACACAATTGTGTGCCTTCAATGTTTGTGGAAACATTTTGGGGAAAAACCACATATGGTTGAAAAATCAAGTGCCCCAATACTTTTGTCCATACAGTGCATCTATAAATGATCTCATTTCAATACCACAACATAAGCAGCGCTGTTTATTTCCCAGTGTTTGCTGATTTCAACCTCTTGAGAGACCCAGAGGGGCAACATTTCACTTCTTGCTGAATTAAGCGAACGAACACCAAGAGAGTTAAATGTGAGCAGTGTACAGGTTTGAGAGAGAAAAACATAATAACATTAACATGTAACATTTCCATCTGGACTGCGGTACTAAAAACGCAGTCTCTCTCTAATAGTCCTCAGCATGACATCAGGACAGGAAAGGAATTCACAGAAGGTCAAAAGAACCTCACGTTCATCAACCAGGCTTTCGTGAGTCATCCACCAGGTGTCACTCTAGTGTACACTAAAGAGACCACCACCACCTGCCAACTATCTAAAGTGGGCCAGACCCGGTTCTTACATGGTTTCTGCATTCCTGTGGACCACAAGGTTCTTACAGAGAGGTCAGGAAGTCTTTCAAACCCCCTTTCTTACTCTTCTGGCTGCTGTCAAGCATTAAAAGCTTCTTAAGACGTGAGAAAGCCGTTTTTTTCCCGCTGCCTGACTTTGAAGCACTGGTGCAATCAAAAGGTCTTCCCCTATGGAGGAGAAAGAAAAAAAAAGAAAGGTTATGGTATGTGGTTCACCCAGAGGTTCTACTTTGTGCACATAGAGATCTGCTCATATTCTCTCTAATCTTATTATCTTGCATTCTTATGCATGTTTTTCTATCAGTGGATTCGAGAAAAAAAAGGAATAAAAAGTAACTATGAAGATATTTTCAGGGGTTTTTTTTTAAATGTTAAAAAAGTTCATGTTTTCAAACATGTCTAATAAATGAAAGCTATATTTATGCTCTTTCATAGCCTCTGACCATCTTTTCGGTACATTTTGAATTATTTCAACATTTTTATTCTTTCAGATTTTCATTCCCACTCATACAGAATGTATAAGAATTGCAAACTAACACACCTACATATTTTTATTATCTATATAAAAATATCCTGATATGGAAGTTAACACAAGCTGTAAATGAAGACCATTGTTTTGGGTCCCAATTCCCAATTTGGTCATTAAATCCGAAACATTTTGCACTTTCCTCCTCTGAGAGACAGTGCCACCAGTTAACCCCAGTTTCACCTCACTTTCAATGCATTTGAAGGAAAACATGTATCTACTAAAGGCACCAACAGTTCTATCAGCAAAAATCCATACAGATAGTTTTTCAGGGTTGTGTTCATTGCTGGAGCAGCTGAAAAGGTCTTCTGACAGTATGAGAGGCGGCTCACTGACACTACGTGCTGTTCGTTTTTACACCCGAGAGCTATATAATATTTATTACTTATAATTTATGAATTATTAACATATTGATATTTATTTTATTTAACACATTTTTATGATTCACTTCTTTTTTTGTAATAAAGTTCAGTACTATTTTACATGGTGTTTTTTTTTAATCCAGAATCCAAAAAAAAAAAAAAAAAGCCAATTTTGCAAACTTGGATTCATGCATAGATATAAAACTGCTCCTGAACCCTCAGAGACAGAAAGGCACTCGATGTACCGTCCCCATCAGACCATCCCCGATAACGATCACGCTATAAACTGATCATAAACACATCATGCGCTCGCTCATAAACAGATACCTCTAGCCTGCAGACAAAGTCAAGCAGTAAAACCACAATCCTACAAGAACTAAAAATACAACTTGATCTTATCTAATACAAAGCTTTCAACCACCAACATCTCAACCACTGAGCTTCCACCTCCCTTTCACTTGTGCTTTCATTTTCTGACCATGGCTTCAATGGCAATTTCAGACTAGATAACTGTTTTTTCCCCCAAATAAAACAGGCCTGTGAAGTTACTTACACTGGTGTTCTGCTTGGTGTTTTGTCGTGGACGTTGGGCTTAGGGGTCACTTTGTTCGCAGATTGAGGAGTCCTGCATTTTGACATGCTCACTGGGGTATTTCTTGGTAAAGCCCCCAGGAAATCCCGGTTCATCCCAATTTGCCTGGACGTTCGATTACAAGTGTGGCAAGTGGCCATCTAGGAGACAAAATAAATAAATGAATGAAAAAAAAAAAAATAATAATAACACACACACACAACTCAGGCATAACAACTGTGCTGTTTCTGTACTGCTTTATGGTCAGAACAAAATAAGAAAACAGGAAAAGGAGAAGGTGGGAGTTTATGGCATGCCGTGCAGTGAATCATGTGTGGAGTGACGGCTGTGCTGGAATGGTTGAATTATTATTGTGCGAGTCATTACAGTCGGGTACAACGCATGCGTCATGCCAAGCCTCATGCGTAAACAACCGTGAACTGTGCAGGAGATGACTGAACTGCTGGAAAAAAATTAAAATAAAGTGGCGTGCGCTGTCAAAATGCAATGCTTATAAAATATTGTTGAAAAAATTTTTTTTTTTTTTATTAAATTTATTTGTAAAAAATAGTGAAATAGTGAATAATAGTGAAACTACTGAAATTTAGACTGGTGAAAAAGTGTGACCAAAAAAAAAAAAGGCAGCAAAAAAATTCTTACTAAAATCTTGACACTTAAATCCCAATCAGCAAAAAAAAAAAAAAAAACATCAGAAAGCAAAATTTTTTCTTATTTATTCCTACTTAAAACAAAGCTTAGACTCTTGTGTTGAAATATAAAGAAAACTTTAAAAGACAGAAAAAAATTGATTTCTATACAGTGTGATAAAAGAATGCCCTGAAATGCATTCATCTGAACGGAAGAACCTCTAACACATCGCAAAAAAAGACACGACTGCATGAATAACGCAATAATAATGCAATAAATCAAATAAAATATCCACCAAAAACCCTTTTTCTCTGCATGCTTGAATCGCACATTAAATTGGGCTCACTTAACAACGTGCAACATGAGGTTTTTCAAAGGTCAACAGCAAAGGGGACCTTCAGACGCTGTTCTAACACACCTTTTAGAAATGCGTAGCGGATTAAAACCAAAGCAAACAAGTCTCGATAGACATAACAACCCGGTATTACTTACCCACTCGCTTCTACAGGGACAGAAAACCTGTTTTGTGAAACATGTACAAAAAAATAATAATCCATATCCAATCCAATAGCAGTTTCCATCTCTGGCAGAGTAAAAGCTGTGTGGTGCAGAAGTTTGAACTCACCGACACAAAGTTAGCCATGTTTGCTGATGGGAACAGGTGCTGGAGCAGAACAGGGATACGGGATGTCTGCGAGTTTTATGACACGCTGCACGTACCGTTATTATAATGTACGGATGGCGCACGCACACACACACACACTTCAGCCAATCACCCTGTCCGAGGCGGGGACAGTTCAGGAATGATAAAAGACCCAAACATAAAAAAGAGGCAAGCTGTAAGCTGTAAAACTCAGGCGTCCAATGCATTTGAGGCACCATACATGTGGATGCAAATGTTTGAGGCGGGAACAGTTCAGGCGTGACAAAATTCTGATCGATGGAAAAAAATTAAACAAAATAAATCAAGCTGTAAATTTGCAAATACATTTGGCTAATACCTCTGTAATACCTCTAATGGACCTTCTGCTTCTGCAACCTCTAAATCAATGCTGCAGCATTCATGCGCCTGTTTTGAAGCAGTTTCTGCACCTGATGCACAGCACGAGGTCCCAACTTCTTTGATGGACCCTTGTGAGGTCTGTTCTAAGTGGAACCCGTTTCGGAAAACCTCTGTATGACCCTGAACACTGTACTGTAACTCAGTTTCAGGGTTTTACTGATCTTCTTATTGCCTCAGCATCTTTGTGGAGAGCAACAATTCTAATTCTCAAATCTTCAGAGAGTCTTTACCATGAGGTGCATGTTAGACATCCAGTGGTCAGTATGAGAGAATTGGACTCAAAGCACCACATTATAACTGCTCTAATACAATATACACACATTTCTAAGGTCCTGACAAGCAGACAAAAACATGAACATGATGAAAAGGATGTGTGGCTTTGCCTGGTTGCATGACTCGATATATTATTCATTGTACTTTAAGTGGTTTGATCGAGTGCTTTAAAAATTCCATCTGCACTGAATAACCATCAAGCACATTACCAGGAGAAACCAGTCATACAAAGCTACACCCAAATCCATGTGTAGATATAAAACTGCTCCTCAACCTCAGCTTCTAACTAAAATATGTCAGAGGCAGAAAGGCACTCGATGTACCGTCCCCATCATACCATCCCCGATAACGATCACGCTATAAAACGATCATAAACACATCATGCTCTCGCTCATACACAGATACCTCTAGCCTGCAGACAGTCAAGCGGTTAAAACACAATCCTACAAGTACTAAAAATACAACTTTATCTTATCTAATACAGAGCTTTCAACCACCAACATCTCAAGCACTGAGCTTCCACCTCCCTTAGACTTGTGCTTTCATTATCTGGAGAGAAAAAAAAATACATACAATGGCATACAATAGACAGCGGTATTAACAGAAGGCGAGATATGGAGGAAACGATTGCGATTCGCCCTTTTATTCCATGTATTAGTCTTATCCAAAGTATTATGGATTGCTTACTGCAAATAAAATGCTGCTATACAAACCAAGCAATTAAAAAAAACAAAAAGCCCATTCATATAAGCCTGTGCCAAACAGACCTTCCTCCAGACCTGCTGTTCAAGAAAAGAAATCAACACCTCATCACCAATCAGATTCCAGAAATACTCGAGCTTTTTGTTTTGGCACTGCCTATGTTCTTTGAAATTATTCTTCGAATATCTGGAGCTGGAGTCAGAGCGCAAAGTCAGTCATGATACAGTGCTTTTGGAGGACAGAGGGTTAAGGTGCAGCTGGGTAATACTGGGGCTTAAACCCCGGACCTTCCGATCAGTGACCCGGAGCATTAACCACTAAGCGCCCACATTCAGGCATTGCTGGAAGAATGATGGAAACCAGTGGCAGCTTTTTTTATTTAATAATAACAAATATAGAATAAAATAAATGATCATCAAGTGCTATTAAACACGAACAAGCCTGGAATGTGGGCCACTGTCGTCAGGATACGTGGAGAAGAATCGCTAGCGGCTCTAATGAGACTCATGGAATCAATCAACAGCACCTGCTTGAGCTCAGAGAGCATCTGTGAACACTGAAGTGAGACCCCCTGTATTTAGCTTAGTGTTGGGCAGATTACAAAGTCAGGCCTGAAACATGAGCCCTGCATTACAGATTTCTTTCAACGTGATGACAAACTGGAAGTGACTTCTGTGTGGAAAAAAAAAACCAAAAAAAAAAAAAAAGAAAAGCTTTTCAGATTTGCACTCCATTAATAATGGAAGGTGTCAGCTTCCGTTCGGTCCGAGCCAGGAGCATAGGGTTTTCAACACACTTCCTAAACCACGTCCCACACACACAAAAACAAGCACACACTAAAAATCAATCCAGTAGATGAACCTATTAATAGGCCCGGGTACTAAAATACCCTCTCTCGTCTGCCTCAAGCTGGGTTTCGCTGGCTGCCATGACCTTGGTGCTATGGTTTCAGCTGGAAAGAGGCAAACTCGCGCCCGTGCCTAAGCCAATAACGAAACCCGACTGCTCTCTACGCCGATCGATCCTTCTTGTCCTAACATGGGCAAAACAGTGCGGCCCCCCCTGCCTTTTCATGGAAAAAAAAAAACCCAGCATGTAACCCACATCAGGACCTGCAAGCAGACTGGAAAGAAAACACAGCCTCATCCATCCTATAAATCAGCTCTAACCTCTCAAGGGCGAGTTTAAACCATAATTATTATCCCATTATCCAGATTTGACTATTTTGAGTGCAGTTATACACTAAGCACTGGTTTGGGGTAACACTGGCCAATCAGAACACAGCTTTATTTCTATTTTAAGTGGCTTTAGAAAGCTATTAAAATTATAAGTGTGTGTGTGTGGACTTTAATGTTTAATGCCGCATGACAAACCAGAATACGGTTGAAAAAAATGACTAGCTTGTAAAAATCATATTAAATTTATAACTGTGGAATCGGGGAGTGTGCTGGATTGATTGTCCGCATGCTTTCGACTTAAACCCGAATGTGCTGTTTAAATTGTAGATCCTTCATTGGAATTATATAAGAAATCAAAACACAGCACAGCTTTTCATTTCTCAAAAATTTGAGAAGTAATGAATTAATTATTCAATACAAGAATAATTAATTTTGAGCATCCACTATACACCAATCAGGCATGACATTATGCCCACTGACTGGTGAAGTGAATGACACTGATTATCTCTTCATCATGGCACCTGTTAGTGGGTGGATTTATTTATAAGGCACCAAGTGAGAAATTTGTCCACAAAGTTGAGAAAAAATGGGCGTAAGGATTTGTTAGACAAATTGTGACGTCTAGACGTCTGGGTCAGAACATCTCCGAAACCGCAGCTCTTGTGGGCTGTTCCTGGTCTGTAGTGGTCAGTATCTATCAAAAGTGGTCCAATGAAGAAACACTGGTGAACCATTAGATTTTGGGGTGTTCAGGCTTGTTAGTAAAGCCAGGTAGTATTGTCGGTAAGGTGAGGAGGCCTGTGCTGAGGTGTTCCAATTCATCCCAAAGATGTTCTACAGTGTTTATAGCTCTATGGCAGGCCACTGAATATCTTCTACACACACGTGTAAAGCATATCTGCATGGAGTTTGCTTTGTGCACAGGGGCATCTGGAAAAGATTTGCAACTCCTAGTTTCAAGCGAGGGGAAATTACCATGCTATCACATTTATTCTATAGAATTCAGGGTTTCCAACTTTGTGGTCACAATTTGGAGGAAGCACCACATATGGCTGGAAAAGTCAGGTTTCAAAATACTTGCGTCCATTGTCCAGATAAACGAGCGCTAAGAAAGCATTAGTGCATCTGTAGAAAATGTTCGATATTGGTACTTTACTTTACTGTCTACTTTTATTCCAAGTACAAATACATGAAAGTTGAATCATGAAATGAATAAGTAGCACAAGGAAAAGTAGGAAATCCAGATGACTCTTAAACTAATGAGAAGTTTGTTACTGCAACGGATATAACCATCTCTACACTTTGCCCACTGATATACTATACTCTAACAAGGGACGACGGAAAATGATTGCGTAAATAAGTTCCTGCCCCACGTGAGCAGTGGAATTTAAAATGAAATCAATACAATAAAGTAAAGAAAATTCATGGATTCTGCTTGCTCATGCGTTTGTTATTCGTTATGTTTATAACACACACACACACACACACACACACAAAACCATGAGCAGCATCCAAACACTCCAGCTAAACTTTCCCCAGGCACCAGAGTGTCTCAGCGTAATCACAGAGCTATGCAGCACCTCTTGCTCGTGTACCTCCTTCACTTCTACATCACTGAGTCATTTTTACCACTTCTTCTGTTTACACAATAAATCTTTTTTTTTCATTGCAATATGTATATATAGACTAGAAATCGCTATAGCTACAATATGGAAATAATAATATGGATATGGGTTTATTACATGCAATGCAATGTAAGTCAGTAAGTACATGCCTGGTCAAAAAAGGGGGAAAATAACAACCCTATTGAACGCCTTCAGGATTAATGTGAATGCCGACAGCACCACAGTCCTCCTCAATTCACCTGCATCAGTACCTAAATTTACTAACACCCTTGTAGCTGAATAAATCTCATAAAATCTCCATTAGCACAATCCAAAATCTAGTACTTTCTGCCAGAAGAGGGAAAGGGATCTTCAAAAATTACATATCAATCTTAGAAATCAGGTGTCCAAAAACTTTTGCCCATATATTGTATCATGCTGTATTTAGAGCTAAACAATGCAAACACTTGTTTTGTTTTTGCATGCAGTATTAAACAGGAAATGGACACAATAATTGACACATTGTCATACCCTAATTTAAGCCGAAATGTCACGATATGCCATTAGAATTGTCTTGACTATAAATCATTGGTCAGGAAAGGTATAGGTATGGTAAGATTTACCAATTCGCATCGGTGCGTCTGCTTTAAGATGATAAAGAAAAGCTTACTAAAGTACATTCGAAGACGAATCCTTGTACTTTTGCTCATGTGAAAGTGTAAAGGGGCATTTTTACTGTTCCTAAAGGCATATTTTACCTTGTGTACCTCATACTACATGCTTTGTGTACTTGGTCCACCACTGGTACTTCCCATGCGCTGAAAAAAGAAATAGTATGCTACAGTTTTTCTCCTCCCTCAAACCAACCCCTTTCCTCTACCTGATTGTTCTCCATCCTGTTGGCATGAACGTGAGTCTGACTGTCTACAAAATATGCTCACAGTTCGAGATATTAGCAAATAAAATCTCAGCCTGTGATTACAGTTTTAAAAAAAAAACGATCGCTTTAGATGTCCATGGATCCTCACCAGAACGCTGGATGCTCTTCTGAACCTCTGAAGAAGCTTGAATTCCTTTGACCCAAGCCTCTTGCGGGCCTGCTCCCTTCTGAGCAGTTTCCGGATCTGGGCCGAGGGTCTGCGCTTGGGCCGTAATCGTACGCGGTACTCTCCGGGCCGCCGCCACTGAAAACAGAACGGGCACAGCACCGAGTCTGGCAGCACGGGACCTGAAACAAATAACATTTCGCAGTTAGTACTAACTATATTCACAAGACGTGGAAAATTCAACCTCGGCTGTATTAAGAAATACTGTTGCACACAACGAAGGGGTTCAAATCAATTTCAGGTTTTTTTCGAATGGTTCTTTTGGGTTTTCTTTCTTTTTCCTCGCTGTCTGCTTTGATTTTGTTTCTAATGTTGAATCTGTGTGGTCCTTTACAAAAACTGCACTGAAATTACAATAACTTAAAATGCTTTTCAATATACACTATAAGGACAAAAGTATTGGGACACCTGACTTTTTCCACCCGTATGTGGTTCTTCCTCAAACTATTCCTGTAATGTTGGAGGTAGGCAATTGTTCAAAATGTCTCTGGACGCGATAAAGAAATTTTCCCTTCATTTGAACGAGGAGATCCAAACCTGTTCCATCATGACTGTGCACAAACCTGTGCACAAGAGGAAAATAGGCATTACATGGGTTGTGGAAGATCTTGAGTGACCTGCTTTGGATCTATAAACCCTGTAGAACACCTTTGGGATGAATTGGAACGCTGATTAGACCCCTCTTCACCTCAACTACATCAGTACCTTCACTTAACACCCTTGTGGCTGAATGAATCTCCACAAATCTCCACAAACACACTCCAAAATCTAGTGATACATCTTTCTAGGAGCGTGAACGGCGGTTATTCTCACAGCAAAAGGAATGTAAATGTACAACACACAAATCTTATGGTCTGGTGTCCACAAACTTTTGTCCATTTACTGTATTAATTAGAGCTACACAATGCAAACACTAGAAATGTTGTTTTGTTGTTTATGCTATTTAGGTACCTATAAATATTTTTTATTGTGAACATCTAGAGTCTAGAATCAGTGTATGGTGTGCTGTCAATATATTTTAGCCAGGGAAGATTTTAAGAGCACCAGGGGTTAATAAAAAAAATAGCTATTCGATTGACCCTTGGTGACCTTAAAATCTTCCACTGATGCTTTAAGGTCACGGAAACCCATCAAGCCGACTGAATGTAAATCCAATCTAATGAATAATGATCCAAAACACTTACTATTAATCTGCTGCTTCTGCCTGAAATGGAGAAAAGACAAGACAAGGTGTTATGTCAAAGCGCTCCACATGCTGCATATTTGTGAATAAAATTAAACACTGTGAATTACAACAATCATAATAAATAAGTCCAACATGCACAAAATCTCTATACCATCTGTTAATATACACTGTAGAACCTTTGTAGGTATATATGCTTAGCATTTTTCTTTATATTTGTGTACATATTTACATATATATCTTGCTAGTATTCAGAGATGATAAACACATCCATCACTCAAGTAGAAGTGCAGATACTCATGTTTTAAAAGACTCTGGAAAAAGTTTAAATACTGATTATACATTTCACTCGAGTTTAAGTAAAAAAGTTTGGGCTCTGACATGTACTTAAGTAAAAAGTAGTCTTTACTATGACCTGTTTTAGTTTTACATCATATTAATATTTTAATAGAAAAGAACTAAACATTTGTTTATTTAATAAATGTATCCAAGCTGAAGATCCACCATATAAAACACAAGCAGAGAAAATACGATGATGATGATGATCAGGAATGTCTCTGTTCTCAGTCATGTTAACATCACAGACTCCCTCTGTCTCATCCACGTTAACCCCAAACTTCTTACTGCCTCCTGCCTGCTCAGTGTGTACAACTAGTCTACGTCTGTGGTGTGAGAGAGACAGGAAATGATACACCAGTGGTATATTGGAAAAGTAACGCAATGACAGGAAATCGGTCGATGGGCTGAAAACGGTGCGAAATGAGAAGAAAGAAATATTGATCAGGTCACCAAATAGATTAAAACTAAAGTAACGAGTCTGTTTTTAAAAATGTAAGAAGTAGAAAATACAGATAAATGTGTAAAAAATGAAATGAGTAAAAGTAAAAAGTTAAAGAAAAATAAATAGTAGAGTAAAATACTTATACCTGAAAGATCCTTTAAGTACAGTAACAAAGCATTTGTATTTTATTTCTTCCCACCTCTGATACTATTTGCATTTCTGGTAGATTCTAAACTGTAATTCATTGCTGTGTTCCTGTACGATTCAATTACAAACGTGTATCTTTATCGGTCTTATTTATTAATGTTTTTCTCGATGTATCTCTTTATCTATCTTTTTTTCTGTCTGTCTGTCTGTTTTTCTGTCTGTCTGTCTGGTTGTGTTTCGTCTGTCTGTCTTCTTGTTTTTCGTCTGTCTGTCTTCTTGTTTTTTGTCTGTCTGTCTTCTTGTTTTTCGTCTGTCTGTCTGTTTTTCGGTCGGCCTATCTGTGTGTTTTTCTGTCTGTCTTTTTGGTTTTCTGTCTGTCTTTTTGGTTTTCTGTCTGTCGTTCTGTCTGTCTGTCTGTCTGTTGTTCTGTCTGTCTGTCTGTTGTTCTGTCTGTTGTTGTTTTTTTTGTCTGTCTATCTATTCATCTATCTAAAATTACCTTCCCAAAATAATAGGCTCACTTATTTCTGCGTGTGTGTGTGTGTGTGTGTGTGTGTGTGTGTGTGTGTGTGAGACTGTGGTGACAAGTACTTCAACTAAGTTCGCAAATCTCTTTCTATAATTAATCAAAGCAGTGCTGAATGTGGACACAAAAACCGAGCAGAAAACCAAACTGAGACGGGATTAATTCAAATTTAAAATCAATTCATGGTTATGTTTTTTATAGTTATGTCGCATTCATGGTTTTAAATTCACTCAGGTTGTTTGTTGAAATTCTAATTCGAATGTCTGCAGCAGCAGAGCGACTATTCCTTCATCTGCAAGTTTTCTTTCCTTAATTGCTGAGGCACTGCTTCTGGACAAATAGAATATAAAAAAAATAATAATAATTAATAAATTAATTATAATAATCAATCAATCAAAATCGATTAAACGTCTAATTAACGACGCTAGTGTGCCAAAAGTATTGGGACACCTGACTTGTGTGGTTCTTTCCCCGACTGTTCCTTCAAAGAATTTCACAGGATGTCTTTTATATGCAGTAACATTCAATTGTTGCATGACAGCAGGCACCACATTTACTCTGTGGTCGCATACACCATTTAGTATTTAATAGAGATAAAAGACAAATCTTTACAAGGACAAGGCACCACCGGCGTGGAATCGTGGTTTTACAACTTTGTTTTAGCAGCTGGCTCCATCTTAAAAACAGGCCATGGCTGTTTTTAGACGCAGGACACGGTCATAAAAGCCTAGTCGAATTAAAATTCCTTTCCTGCACCTCCTTATAAGTGCACAATCCGGCCTGGACGAGATGCTATCAAACAAAGCACTCAGGATGAAGAGTACACACTCTCGCTCTCTCAAAACACACCTGATATAATCTAGGAGAAAGCTTCGTCCTGCTCGCTCGAGCTTCAGAAATGTCTGAACTAAAGCCACTAAACATAAAAACGTATTTTATTAGGGGTGTAACAGTACATAGGGAGGTGTGCAATACATAATATTGCTTCTTATTTTATATTATTATATTAAGTTTATTATTATTAACATTTATGAACAGTTTACACTTTTTAGTATATTGATTACATTTAATAATCGATTCGATTGTCACAAAATTAGGTTGATTAAATAAAATGAAATAATGGAAAATTGTAATTGAATAGTTTACATTTGTTAGACCCAGTATGACTAATACAGAGGTTTATATAAGTGTGTGTTATTTTCATGTAATACTGAATTTTTTAAATATATGTTCTAGTGGTTAGGTGACTCCCTATGTAGGCAGCCTACTGAGGCAGCATTCGTGCAATCGATATGAAGACCTCAGCATGTCTCTTATTTTGATCATTTACATACACTTTCCCTTATTTCCACTCTCCAGATGTTAGGATGTGTAAGTTGTGAGATTGGAACGTGGGAGATTACTGGGTAAGGCTTTGGATCTGAAGGTCATGAGTTCAGATCCCAGCCGCACCAAACTGCCACACCTGGGCCCCTGAGCAAGGCCCTTAACGTCATAGCTGCTCTGTTGTATGAATGAGATCAAATGTTAGTCGCTCTGAATAAGAGGGTCTGCCAAATGCCATAACTGTAAATGTTATGGCATTGGTTTGGAAGGTCACAAGTTTAAATCCGAGCACCACCAAGCTGCCACTTCTGGGCCACATGAACTGCTCAGGTGTAAGTCGCTCTGGAGAAGGAAATCTGACAAATGAACTTCAGCGTCCACTGTGAACCTCTTCACCATTTAGCGTGCCTCCACGACAGCCTGGTACAAGTCCAAACCAACGCCAATCTGCTCGTGTGACAGGACCACATAGTGCATTTCATATGCGCAGAAAACCGAGCGCTCAGAGAACGCCCGGCATTGTCACAGGACACGCGGTGGCATTTCACATGAGGCATGAGATCTATACTCGTTTACCTGACCCGCAGGCTCAAGTTCATTATCTTTAGGTTATTATAGACCGTTTTTTTTTTTTTATAGAAAATCATTTTACTTTTCATGAAACCCCTGAACCTTCCATGACAAAGAAATCGAAAGAGAGATGTCCACACTGCTGCGTAACGATCAAGCTATAAATATGGAAAGCTTACTATTCAATAAAGTTTATAAAAGTTTTATAATTTAATCTCTGCTATTAAATTGTACTGTTAAAAAAAAAAAAAAGAGTAAAAAAGAGCGAACAATTTGTATTATAAAGCTAAATTGGATCGTACTTGCTGATAACCGATTATTCAACTGATTTTTAGAATAAATACTGGATAAAAAAAACAAAAAATACTGAAATGTATTTAAAAAATACTAAATAAAAATAAATTTAGTATTTTAAAGATTTTTTAAGCTTTACAGGAAGATTCCATTTGCAACATTAACTGTAAATAATTTAATACTTTCTGTTAATTAAGTACATTTAAATTCTTACTGTTACCTTTAGTTAATGCACTGTGAATTAAGATGAATGAGATGCAGTGAAAAGCCTCAGGTGTCAAAACAAACAGAACATAGCATCAGTGATTTGCCACTAGAGGCCGCTCTCGTTCTGTATAATCTCAGCAAACCCTGTCAGTTGCTACAGAAACTGACGCAACCTGGAAAAACTATCGGTATGGATTTTTTGCGGATTGTTCCAGCAACTAATTATTGGTGCAGATTAATCAGCAAAACCAATTATATGGTTCAGCTCTAATAGACATAGGACAAGAACCCTAATGAGACGTGGTAGCTCAGTGGTTAAAGTTTTTGGAATGTCATGAGTTTAAAAGAGTCCAAGGTTAGTTTTGTGTGTTTGGGATGTAAATTGCTGCAGATTTTGTATTGGGGTGATAAATAAGATTCACCTCAACCCTCAATTGCTCAGCTGTATAACTAAGATAATTGTAAGGTGCTCTGGAAAAGAGCGTATGTTAAATGCCTTCAATGTAAATGTGTCAGATTTGAGTAGCAGATTTTTATGATACCTGGCAACCCTAAACACCAGCACTCAATATTTAATATTCAATTAATTGCCGCGAAATGGCGTTATTTAGTGGGAACTTTAAAACTCATATTTGTTTCCAGTCCGCCCCTAATAATAGATGTACCAATACAAGTATGGACGAACACGTGAGTGTCAGTGATGGCTGGCTCTGCCATCTAACGCCAGTGTTATCCCATTACAGCAATAACAAAAATGCTCTAAAACCACAGAAACACTTCATGATCTGAAGATAAGAAACAATGAAAGAGTTACTCACATGAGAAACCGCGCCTGCTCGGGACACGTGTCCTTATAATACAAAGAGGCGTTCATTAAGAACACTTGGGTTTTACTGAGGACCGCTTTCTCCATCGTGCTGCGGGAAAAGTACAGGCAGCTCCAATATGTGGCTTTAACACGTAATAAAAAAATCTAGAAAATAAAAAAGACAGCTGTGGAATCAGGATCTGTAATCTCTGCTTTCCAACATCAGGCTAGAAGAGGGATGGAAACATTTTTACTTCCGGTTCAATTTCCGTACAAATTTGTCAAAATAAAAGTAAGAAATTATATACATAAAAAAAAAAAAAACCAAACCTATAAAAATGAGTATAAAAACTATGACGCATACGATTCGAGTTAAACAATGTGTCCAGGTTTCTCTCTCTCTCTCTCTCTCTCTCGAGTGAAACAATGTGTCTCTGTTTCTCTCTCTCTCTCTCTCTCTCTCTCTCTCTCTCTCTCTTTTTTTTATCTATCCAATGGTCTATTTTTAAACAGCACACTTGTAAATAACATCTGTACATTCATTTAAACAATATTTTTACTCTTACTTTTTACATTATATCTGTCCTTTTTTCTGCACTGGAAGCTCCTGACACCAAGTGTCCTTTTCTTGTGTGTGTAAACATAATAAAGCTATTTCTGATTGTGATTCTGATTGTTATATATACTGTATATGCAGATGACAAGAGTAATACAACAAAATTGTAAAAAATATTTACAATTTCACGCAACAGGCACAGGCAGCAGAGTACGATTGTACGATACGTTGGATTCAGCTGGTATGAGCGTATCTCTCGCCCTGTGAGATGCCCCACTGTTGCTAGCGGTCGACAGAGTAAAGTTGTCTCAGTGTGTATTTTTTTCTGTTTCAAACAGTGTTCAAATAGGATTTTTAGTGATGAAAGCATCTTAAAAGTGCCCAAGTATGTCTCCTGCTGGTAGTGAAAAAAAGAAGAGGAAAGCTATAGGTTTAGAGTAGAAAATGTTAATTATAAATCAACATGAAGCAGAAAAGACTGTCACAGTCATAGCACCATCTTCGACTTACAATATTTTTGACTTAGGATTTGGTCGTCGTAACGTATCTCCATCGTAAGTAGAGGACTACCTGTCTGCAGTCCATACCTTTTTATCAATTGAAAACTTTTGGTGTTTCATGAAACAAAAAGTACAACAAAGAAGACCCAGGACTGTTGAGCAGCTAGAATCCTCTATCTGACACAAATGGGACAACATTCCTCTCCCAAAAATCCAGCAGCTGGTCTCCTCAATTCCCAGATGTATATGGACTGTTGTTAAAAGAAGAGGGGGTGCAATAAAGTGGTACATTTGGCCCTGTCCAAAAATCGTCCAAAATTATCTTATTTTATTCCTTAAAATGTCAAATATTTTCAGTGTTAACATTTGATTTGTTTCCTATGCTTTAATGTGAATATAATATAGGTTTATAAGATTCATATACATATGTACGTATATGAATGTTTTTATTATATGGTATGTACAGAATAAATATGATTGGACTATACAGTACTGCAATGATGACATAAGTTATGGATGGTGCAAAGAGGCATAGTGGATGACACAGTGCAATATAGACATAAATCTTTAGTCCGTTTGTCTGAGGCACCTGTAGCGTAGGCCTGCTGCGTCTGTGAATAGTCCATGATTAGGGTGAGAGGTATCTTTGATAATGCCCCTCGCCCTTTGCAGACAGCGTTTCTTGTAAATGTCCTCCCAGGTGGGTTGCTGAGTGCCGATGATGGCTTTATGGTCTGAAGCAGTGAAGCTGCTGTACCACACTGAGATGCCGTAAGATGCTCTGAATGGTACCTTGATAGAATTTCTCCACTATCCTCTAGCACAGATGGAATTCTGGTGCTGTTGGGCCTTTCTGATCATGAGAGAAGGGTTTAGGTGAGATCCTCATAGATGTGTACTCCAAGGAGCTTGAAGCTTGGTACACACACACAACAGCAGCTCCGTTGATGTGAATGGGAGCATGAGTGTGATTGCTGACTCCTCTAAAATCCACAATGACCTCTTTTGTCTTCTTGGTGTTGAGTTCCAGGTTTTTGTCCACAAAACTTTCTACTAGGTGCTGGATCTCCTCCCTGTAAGTCGTCTCATGATTATTGTAACTCTGATCAGGCCTACCACTGTGGTGTCAACTTTATAAGAGAGTATAAGAGAAGGGACAATATGCATCCCTGAGGAACTCCAGTGCTGAGGGTGAGACTGGAGGAGGTGACGGTGTTCAGTTGAACAGACTGTGGTCTGTTCGTACAGAGATATGTGCTGATGCTGAGCTGCTTCAACAAGACTAGCATAGAAGGGTTAACTGTATTTAAAGCTGAGCTTAGTTTTTTCCAGGTGAGACAGGGCAGAATGAAGCACAATGAAAATGACATCTTCAGTTGACCTATTTGGGTAGAAGGCAAATTGGTATGGGTCCAGAGTGAGTGGTAGATGGGCTTTAAGGTGGGTGAGAACCAGTCTTTTGAAGCACTTTGAGATGATAGGGGTGAGTGCAACAGAACAAAAATTCTGTTGCAGCGGAGTGCATAGTGCTAGTAGTAGAAATAGTAGGAGTAGTAATAGTAGTAGTATTTGTAGTAATAATAGTAATAAAGTAGTTGGAATAAAGGGAACAGCTTTCTCCTGGCTCAGGTTTTATTTTACTGATCGTTATCAGTGTGTTGATGTAAATAGGTGGTTCTCCACAAGTTCTGAGCTTAGGTTTGGTGTTCCGCAAGGATCTGTCTTAGGCCCGCTGCTTTTATCTTTATATATGCGGCCTTCGGGTGAAATTATACATAAACCTAATATTAGCATATATTGCTATGCTGATGAAACACAGTTGTATATTTTGGCAAAACCAGATGAGAGAGTTTACTAACAATGATAAAGAGTGTGTAAAGGACATTAGACAGTCAATGCTTGATAGAATCGCCTTCTTTCACCTCAAAAATGATTGATACTTTTTGAAATATGATGTCATTACAGGATGTGGAAAAACTAGTTCATGCATTTATTACATCTACATTAGACTACTGTAATGCTTTACTGTCTGGGTGTTGGAGTAAGTGCATAAATAAACTCAGTTGGTCCGGAATGCAGCAGAAAAAGTCCTTACTAGATCTAGAAAATATGAGCACATCACCCCTGTTTTAATTAGTCTACACTGCTCCCAATTACATCTCGCATTGATTATAAAATTACTACTATTACAATTACTAGCATTTAAGGGGTCCCCTGGTGGCCTAGTGGTTAAGACGCAGCGCTCCCACCGCTGCGACCCGGGTTCGATTCCCAGGTCAGGGGACCATCCCCAGCCACTCTCAGTGCCCCAAGCGGGACCGGCAATTGGGGAGGGTTGCGTTAGGAAGGGCATCCAGCGTAAAACATGTGCCAAATCAAACGTGCGGAGGATCCGCTGTGGCAACCCCTAACGGGAGAAGCCGAAAGAAACTTACTTACTTACTATTACTAGCATTTAACAGTCTCATGCCACAGTGTCTGAGTGAGCTTCTGTACCATTATGATCACCCATGCCTAATTAGATCAAAAGGTGCAGGCTATTTGTTGTACCTCAAATAATGAAGACAGCAGCAGGGGGGAGATCCTTCTTTCACAAACTCCCACAGTTATATAACAGCCTTCCAACATAGTTCGGGATTCAGACAGTCTTAGCGTCGAGGCTGTGAACATTTATTTAGTCAAGACAAAATAGCAGATCTGGAGGGATCATGGATAACGAGTGTTTGGTCAACTGGGATATTTGCATATTGGGATATTTCCCCTCACTTTAATGCGTCCACTCAGGTTTGATGATAGTGGTGTGGTGAGCCATCTCTTATCCCAGAAATCCCTCATGTCTGTGTTACCTTCTGGCTCTACCTTTTAGTAATGCTGCCATAGCGAGTCTTGCCAGGGTCCCCAAATGCACAGTGTCTTTAAGTTTTATACAACAATAAGAATACTTTTTCTTCTTCTTCTTCCTTTGGCTTCTCCCATTAGGGGTTGCCACAGCGGATTATCCCTCACCATACTACTTTGTCCTCTACATCTGCCTCTTTCAAACCAACTACCTGCATGTCTTTTCTAACCACATCCATAAACCTCCTCCTTTGCCTTATTCTTTTCCTCCTGCCTGGCAGCTCCATTCTTAGCATTCTTTTACCAATATACCCCATGTCCCTCCTCTGCAAGCCCAAACCATCTCAATCGGGCCTCTCTCACTTTGTCCCCAAAATGTCCTACATGGGCTGTCCCTCTAATAAACTAGTTTCTAATCCTGTCCATTGTCGTCACTCCCAAAGAAATCTCAGCATCTTCAACTCTGCTACCTCCAGCTCCACCTCCTGTTTTGAAGTCAATGCCACTGTCCCTAAACCCTACAACATCGCAGGTCTCACCACAGTCCCAAAAACTTTCCCTTTCACGCTTGCAGATACCCTTCTATCACAAATCCCTCCTGCTATCACTCTTCTCCATCCACTCCACCCTGCCTGCAATCTTTTCTTTACTTCTCTAACACACTCTTTATTAATTTGCACTGTGGACCCCAGGTACCTTCTCCACCTTTTCTTCCTGCAACCGCACCACTCCACTGCCCTCCCTCTCATTCACACACATGTACTCTGTCTTACTCCTACTGACTTTCATTCCCCTTCTCTCCAGCGTGTACCTCCATCTCTCTAGGCTCTTCTGAACCTGCTCCCTACTCTCACCACAAATAACAATATCATCCGCAAACATCATAGTCCATGGAGACTCCTGTCTGACCTTGTCCATCAACCTGTCCATCATCACTGCAAACAGGAAAAGGCTCAGACCCGATCCTTGATGCAGTCCAACCTCCACCTTAAACCAGTCTCTCGTTTCTACTGCACACTTCACTGTTGTCACACTGTCCTCACATACTTCTCTGCCACACATGACTTCATGACCTCATACAAAACCACAACTCCTCTCTCGGCACCCGGTCATATTTTTTCTCTAAATCCACAAACACACAATGCAACTTCTTCTGACCTTCTCTATACTTCTCCATCAACATTTCCAAAATCGAATAATGCGTTTGCCGTGCTCTTTCATGGCATGAAACCATACTGTTGCGTACAGATGGTCACCTCTTCACTCAGCCTGGCTTCCACTATTCTTTCCCATAACTTCACAGTGTGACTGATCAACTTTATTCCCCTGTAGTTACTGCAGGTCTGCACATCTCCCTTATTCTTAAAAAAACGGTACCAGCACACTCCTTCTCCATTCCTCAGGCATCCTCTCACCTTCCAAAATTTTGTTGAACAATCTGGTTAATCTCCACTGCCATCTCTCCTTAACATCTCCATACTTCTACTGGTATGTCATCTGGTCTAACCGACTTCACTACACTTTTATTGTGCTCTTCCTTCAAAATCACCCCTACACCATTTCTCTTTTCATCAGCACCATAATAGAAAAGCCCACCTCTTATGTTCCTGGCCTTACTCCCTTTTCACTTGGTCTCCTGAACACACAACATATCTACCTTTCTCCTCTCCATCATATCAGCTACCTCTCTCACATTACAAGTCATAGTACCAACATTTAAAGTACCAACCCGAACCTACACTCTCCTACACTTCTCCTTTTTCTGCTGTCTCTGTAGATGTATTCCTCCTCTCCTTCTCCTCCTTTGGCCAACAGTAGCCCAATTTCCCCCGGTACCTTGTTGGCTAACAATACCTTTGGCGGTCATGGGTAACCCGGGCCTCAAACTATCCGGTATGAAATTCTCATATCGGGGAGCTTTTCCCTTGCCACATTTTCCACCGGCTCACTCAACAGGGACAAACGTACAATTATAAATTATTTGTATTTATTCTTTTTGACGCTTAACATGTGTAAAGCTGCTTTGAGACAGTGTCCATTGTTAAAAGCGCTAGTAAAAATTAATTGAATTGAATAGTAACAATAAAAGTAGTATTAGTAATTGTGTAGTAGTATTAGTTATAATGATAGTAATCGTAGTGATATAATCATATAATCATATAGGATGGACAGGATTAGAAATTAGTTTATTAGATGGACAGCGCATGTGGGAGGTTTTGGAGACAAGGTGAGGGAGGTGAGATTGAGATGGTTTGGACATGTGCAGAAGAGGGATATGGGGTATATCAGTAGAAGAATGCTGAGGATGAAGCCACCAGGAGGGAGGAAAAGAGGAAGACCACGGAGAAGGTTTATAAATGTGGTGAGGGAAGACATGCAGGTAGTTGCTTTGAAAGAGGCAGATGTAGTGGACAGGAGGGGTATGGAGACA
Source organism: Silurus asotus (assembly GCA_024362625.1). Classification (NCBI taxonomy): domain Eukaryota; kingdom Metazoa; phylum Chordata; class Actinopteri; order Siluriformes; family Siluridae; genus Silurus; species Silurus asotus. The sequence continues at coordinate 1,470,994 of MU551628.1, forward strand.
GATGATCCGCTGTGGAGACCCTTAATGGGAAAAGCAGAAAGAAGAAGAATATATATTCATATATAAAATATGTTCTAACTATTTACTTGTGTGTTTTCTCCGGATTTACTGGTTCCTTCACTTCCCCAATACAAGATTGTGCCTCTTACCCTTTGGTGTGAAAGTGTGTGAATGTGTATGTGTGTGTGTGTGTATACGCATATTGCCGCCTCGTGAACTCCATGCCTAAAGCTCCATACTCTTACTAAACTGATGCATTGCCTTCCATGCAGTGTAGCTACTGAGATAGACCGACTACACTACCCATAGATTGTATAAGGCGCATCAGTACCTGCGCGCCTCGCAGACCCAGTTACTACATGAACCTTGTGATGTAATGCTGCAGCAGGCTGTATCCCAATACACCGGTGATTTGAGGGCACACCAAGGTCAAGAGCCTACTCGCTCTATTTTTTCCGGATGAGAAATTGCAGGTAGCAGGACGCAGCACGACGAGTTGGAGAGGTTGAAGCGGGGATTTCAATCCGCACACTAAAGTGGAGTGAAGGTTAAAGTTTGAAGCGCCCAGGGACAATGAAGATTGATTGCTTAGAGAATTGTGTTTTGTCCTGCAATTATAGGGGTGGTGAAGCTGGAAATAACTTTCTATTCGGTTAATATCGTCAGAGAACACAGCCTAGATCTCTCTCTCTCTCTCTCTCTCTCTCTCTCTCTCTTTCTGCGCACCCCCCGTGCTCTGCTGTCTCTTACATGCCTGGAGAACGCACGGACCTCTCCAGCGCGCCGAGGTGCTGCAGTGTGTGTGTGTGTGTGTGTGTGTGTGTGTGTGTGTGTGTGTGTGTGTGTGTGTGTGAAACTGGATCTTTAAAGCCTCGGCTTGGTGGTGCCAACACACACACACACACACACACACACACACACACACACACACAAATCCACTGCGCCCTCGTTAAGGACTGAACGCGGTAGGAAGCAGGCGGCGTGTATAAAAACTGAGACGTGACTGAGCAGGTCATGAAACAGACCCGGGGTGTGTTCATCAGAGCTGGTGAAGGTCGGGATGAAGTAGGAAGAGATGTTTCTACTGCCATGAGAAGACAATGAGCAACTTAGGAAGAGAGAAGAGAAGAGAAGAGAAGAGAAGAGAAGAGAAGAGAAGAGGAGAGAAGCAACTCAAACTTCAGGTAAATGCAGAGCACCAAATTGAAACATCTGGATTACATCTAGTATTTGATTCTTCTTCTTGATCTTCTTGTTGTTGTTTTTTTGCTTCTCCATCTACAACTTCTTCTTGTTCTTCTTCTTCATCATCTTCTTCTATTACTTATTATTATTATTATTAATATTATTATTATTATTATTATTATTATTATTATTATTAATAACACATTCAGTATATATCACTCTACTTTAAACACAGCAGGCTTTCAAACTTTTTTGCTTCCTTTTATGTAAAATATCTCAGTACTATTGACTTCACTGCAGATCGATTTCTTTCACGTGATTTCGGTGCGTACAATAACATGTTTCAACAATAGCATTTATACAAGAGTTGTTTTGTAAGTCTGAGGTCTCAGTATAATATAAGATTTAATCTACTGTAAAATTTGATAATATAAAACCTTTGATTGCTGTGGGTTGGGATTTTCTATCTATCTATCTATCTATCTATCTATCTATCTATCTATCTATCTATCTATCTATCTATCTATCTATCTATACACACCTATAAGAAAACCATTTTGTGGACCACCGATTAAATTTAATTGGCTTTGAAAGTATCACACAATTCATATTTCAATTTAAAAATACATACTAAATATTTTTTTGGTGTTTTTTTTGTTTTTGTGTACCACTGATCGTTCCTCACCCCAACCACAATAAAAAAGTATTATCAAGTGTCTGGTTTTGAGAGTAAGTATTGTCTAGTGTCTAGTTTTGAGATATTTAATTCGATTTAAACAAACTATCTACTGTCTTTATTCTTCATCTTTCAACTCATTGAAATTAGGAGCATGTTACAAATTGAAATGAAATGAAACCACATATTTTGCCTTCCCTCTTCTCTTCTCCTTTACTTAGCTTTCCTATAATAAAGTGGATAAATCGAAAGTATTAAAAATCTTCCTTAAAGGTTCAGTGTAAAACCGAAGAAGCAGGCTTTCCAATGAGGGACGTCCCAAGAAGAACACCTCTAGACATCTAGAACTATTAAGCGAATCATTAACAATCTGAAGGTCACCCGAGGAACATTAAGACATGCAGCGAAAGTGCATCTTTCCAATAGGATGGCTTTGAATTGACAATTTCTCAAATTTCCTGTAGCGCCTTTTTACCCACACATGGCTGCAGTTCAAAATTCCGCATTGTCGAGTTTGTATGTAAGTGTCATTGTGTTGGCAGCGCATGCCACGCCTTATGCAAAAACAATATTTCTCCACCAGGACTTGATTGGAACCATCTAGCAAGCGTTCGAAACACATTTGAAAGGTGCACCACTCGGGTGGGATGAGTTACAGGGATGCGATGTAGACAGCTGAGGAGTGCGGCAGGTTTGTAAAGCAGAATAAGGAAAGGGCAGATTTATATCTAGTGCACTTGATTTTCCTCGGTGTATAACAAAAGGTGAGAAGGTCTTATCTGCAATGCTGGGCAGCCCTCTACTCTCCAAACAATATCTAAACCGTGTTGAAAAAATCCTTGAAGTGTAGCTGATCTGAGAACTCAGAAGACTTTCTGAGAAAAAGAAGTGTTAAGTGAATTGGAAATACTGTCTCCTTTTTCTTTTCGTAGTTTAATTCCTTTTTAGAAGTTTAATGCTCTAAAACTCATGCACCTTTCCCCATAGACTGTCTATTAGAGCCACACGATGACATGATGGCATGACATAAATGAGGCATCTCCGAAATTATGATAATAAAGGTACACTTGTGTACCGAATGAGCCAAAATAGCTTAGAAAAACAGCTACTATCTCATGAATATACAGTATAAAAAATTCTGTTAATGGACAAAAAATGCTTCAACATGGCATTCGTCCTGCCAGAACTACACATTCTGTGTGGATTTCATTCAGATTGAAAGCCAGGAAGAGTTTAGGACTCAAAGATTTAATACTCGCTTACATCAGCTCTGTGAGCATCTTTATGAAATGATGTGCGATTCATGCTGATCATACTGAAAATCAGAAAAGCTATTCAGATGCTGAGTACTCAGATTTTCCCTCGGAATGAAGTGCACAGAGCTCCTACGCGTTTTCTAGATTTCTGGCACTAAATATGCGGATTGGCCACTGCTGGTACAGAGGAAGGATGCTGTCTGGGCTGAGGATTGTGTATAGCGGGGTAACAGTAGGCTAATGGAACAGTGCGAGGCATTGTTCTGATGGCAGGCAGAGCTATGGCTCTATTGGTGGTGGGTCTGGAGTACAAAGAGGACACAGTACAAAGCAGCCTCATTCCGACCTCAGCATCGCAGCCCACGTGTTCTGCCTCAGCTTTAAGGTGGGAAATGCTTTCGGAAGTGTTCCTTTGTAGCGACTCGTGTTGGCCTTGATGCCTCTTGTGCCAGTTCAGCACATACAGTAGCCCATTGTTAAAATCAGACAGCCAAGGAGAGAGATATACTGAGTCCCTTTCACGTGTCCACCATCGTCCCGATCTTCTAACATCTACTTATTACCTTGCATCAATACTGTAATTACGAGTCTCATTAATTTCAAGGCACCGTGCGAGCTCGAGCTCATTTATCCATCCCGCTGTCAAGCTGATAATAAAAAGCTTTAGAAAACGAATAAGATAAATGCATTAATGGGTGGCGTAACTTTCTTTTCAACCCAACCGAAGGTGAACTGAAATACGACTTTCATTATACGCGTTTAAAATATATGCAATTTGAATCCATTCTCCTTTCATATTGGTTAAAACTAAAAACGTCTGGCTATTGCGGTTCACTTCTTCACAATTTTTTCTCTTTTAGATACATAATCAGGTCTTTCACATTCTCCTTTCTGGCCCGCAATGTCAAAGCTGTGCAGAATAGCACATCCATATCCACGCTCTCTAATTTCCACGCTATCTGATCGAGCCCAGGCCGGATTTCGCCATTTTTGTCGGCACACAAGTTTTTTTCCCCCTATCGACTCCTCTTACTGTTCACCCCGATGTCCTTGGGCTGCCTGGTGTCAAATAGTTCTCGCTCTCAACCGCCTTCGGAAGTCGCTTGAACCCATTAACACTCAAGGCACAACGAGGTCTCAGCAATTATGGCTTTCAGAACAGGAAGCAGGTTATATGTATTATAGACTAGCATATAAAGATTTAGTATTGTTAATAAAGAGATAAAGATGATCAGATACTTTTGAGTAAAAGTAATCAGTTTAAACCAGATCTTCTTAAAGTCATTTGAATCCTTGAAACGTTAGTCACGCAATATTCTTTTGGAATTTAAATTCCTGAGGTAAAAATGGAAGAAAAAATATATATATCCGGCACCAAGAGCGACCGATTTCTCAGGCATAAATCTCTCAAGAGATTTTTTGTCTTTTTGCAAGAAGGTGACTTCAAATGTCATTAACCTCACTTTCAGGTAATTTAGGCCATGATGGTGGGGTTTTTTTCCCTGCTGGAGTGGGAAAGGAGCTGCCCGTGTCAGACTTAAAGTGAAATATAAGGGCTATTTTAAGTGTGTTTGATGAATGTGGAGTCCAAGGCTTGTCTGTTTTTTTTCTTCTTTCTTTCCCTCTCTCTTAGGGAGCATGGAAGCTGAAGGTGACCTGTGGCTGGGCCAGGGGCTGCAACACAGGACATGGGAGCTGCCTTTCACTCCTGCTCGTGTCTTGTGTTGCAGCCAGTGGAACTGCTGCGCTGTGCACATCAGAAGGACGTCCTCTTTAGAGCAAGCTTCAGCAGTCTTTTTTGTTGCATAGTGTGTGCAGAAATATCGCACAATCCTGAATAAACATTCATAAACATTTTGCTGGGTGACAGTAAATCCATTCGGGTTTGAAATGGGACAATTTGCTCATCTAAGCAAAGGAAAATATCACTGCAGAGCAACTGACAAGGTCAACAATATCGCACCTGGATCTGTGCATGTGTGTGTGTGATTTTGTGTGTAAGTTTGTGTGTGCGTGTGTGTTTGATGTCTGCTTCTGCATTAACGGTGCATAATCTTTTTCAAGGTTAGGGGTTGAATAACACAGATGGAGAAACACAAGACTGCATTTTCTGCATGTTGCTGCTTTTCCTATTCATAGGCTGAGGAAACGGACACAAGGTCAGAGTCATCATTTAAACTCGTGGGAGAAAAAAAAACAACAAGAAAAACAAAGCAGAGTTTCACTCGGTTGGAATTTAGCCAATAGTAAATTAAAAAGAAGGAATTTGAATCATAGCTTTAAAAGCTCTCTCACTGGGTTCTGAATACATCACAATATATTTTGTATAGAGGGAGGTGGTAGCTTAGTGGTTAAGGCATTGGAATTTGGATCGAAGGTCATGTGTTCAAATCCCAGCCACACTAAGCTGCCACTCCTGGGGCCCCTGAGCAAGGCCCTTAACCCCATAGCTGCTCAGTTGTATGATTTCGATCAAATGTACGTCAATAGATAAGGGCGTCTTCAAAATGCTATTTATTGTCAATGAAACTAGCAAATTGTTTTTTAACCAATGCCAAAATTGAAATATGGATAGTGTATTGATACAGAAGATGAGGCTCTATTTACATTTAAACACATTTACGTAAAGGATGTGAACAAATGTACTGCCATCTGCTCCGTAACAATTCATTAAGACCTGATCAGTCAATTTCCATTGCATTCTTTCATGTGTCATTGAAAAAATGTTTTTTATGATCGGCGATCGTGAAAAAGACCCCTCTGTGCTCGTCAAGGTCATTCAAAGATTCAAAACCCTGCTCATCCTGCTCATTTAACATTTCACTGGGGGATAACGAAAGGTGAATAAGAGTGCGATTTATTAAAGAGATTTAACAGGGAGTCTGGAAGGTTGTTAGTTCAAATCCCAGCTACTCTAAACTACCACATTTGTGTCTTTAAGCAAGACCATTAACCTTCATCTGCTCAAGCGTACCGCTTCAGATAAAAAAGCATCTGCCAAATGAGACTATGTAAATGGTCCGTGGTGTTCAGGCAAATCCAGCAGCTGCACTTATACCTATACAGCGCAGTAATTAAATAAAGTCACGTAACTGTGATTTGGGGGTCAGCGTGACTTTGAACTTGGGTTTGACGACATTGTGGCTGAGGTCCAGTGCAAGCACCGAGGCATAGCAGGGGAAGGACACAGACAGATGTAGTTTCATCCGTTCCCCTGCAAGCCAAGCTGGAGTGGCAGCCAGAGTTTGATAAGGTGCACATCACCATCTGTTCTTCTCTGTGGGCTACGAGAAAGGAAAAAATAAATGCAAAATGATTGAAGATCCAGTATGAGGATTTTACACATTAAACTCACTGAATGCAAACTGGACAAAGTGTACCATGCAATAAAGAGAATGCAGAAAAGCAATGTGCAACATCCGGAGATTGAATTTCAGAGGCTTGACACAATGTGTGGACCTGCACCACTGTACTATTTTGACTTACACTTTCAGGTGTAAAGAGGACCATACTTAAGTTAAAGTATAGATACTTTACTGCAAATCATAATGTCTTAAAGTTTAAGATCACAGATTCCAATATGACTTCAGTAAAAGTCTTCCAGTGTCTGATTTAAACAGTACAGTGGAACCTCGAAACTCGCAACCATGACAACTACTTTTCATTTGAAACCGGACTGAAAACTAATAAATTACATACAAATGTTCGAAAAACGATTTTGTTATTGTAGTATTCATTTAAAGTACTAAATAAAACATTTATCACAAGTAATTCACAGTTTTTGTTGAGTGTACAATACATGAAGGAACCATCAAAAAGTGAGTCAAAACATCACCATTTTTTGTTACTTGTTTGACTCACACTGAACGTAAGCTCAAAGATGCACTAGTCTTCTACACGTGAGTTTGCATGACGAAAACAGTTTCCTAGTTTTATTTCCTAAAATACAAATCAAATTGTACACATCAAATGCATTAACATTACAAGTTCAACACAAAAGCCTCTTAAAAATGACAATGAATCAAAGGTCAAAGAAGTCGATCAAAAAAAGACAAAGTAGTAAAGCAATTTTTTTCAAAAAGGAATCTTCAATTAATCAATTAAATTACAGTATCATGTCACGCAGAAGAAGAACCACAAGTTTTCAATGATGTTTTTTAATGTTTTTTACGATGATCGTAAATTCAAATAGTGGCGTAAAAAGTGCATACTGTATATTGAATCATAAATGTATTTGAGTAGAGAGACAAAGTTGCCTATATCTTTGATACTTAGTACAGTAACATAAGTACATTTATTAAAATACTTACACCACTGGATATACAGTACAGACCAAAAGTTTGGACACACCTACTCATTCTTTATTTTCATGACTATGAAAATTGTAGAGTCACACTGAAGGCATCAAGGGCTATTTGACCAAGAAGGAGAGTGATGAGGTGCTGCGCCAGATGACCTGGCCTCCACAGTCACCGGACCTGAACCCAATCGAGATGGTTTAGGGGTGAGCTGGACCGCAGAGTGAAGGCAAAAGGGGCAACAAGTGCCAAGCATCTCTCGGGAAACTCCTTCAAGACTTTTGGAAGACCATTTCAGGTGACTACCTCTCGAAGCTCATCAAGAGAATGCCAAGAGTGTGCAAAGCAGTAATCAAAGCAAAAGGTGGCGACTTTGAAGAACCTAAAATATGACATTTTTCAGTTGTTTCACACTTTTTTGTTATGTATATAATTCCATATATAATTCCACACGTGTTAATTCATAGTTTTGATGCCTTCAGTGTGAATCTACAATTTTCATAGTCATAAAAATAAAGAAAACTCTTTGAATGAGAAGGTGTGTCCAAACTTTTGGTCTGTACTGTAGCACCATCTCACTTTAAACGAATAAATGTGTAAATGATCTGTCCAGACCAGAGGTGTAACACCATCCCAAATATCCCTATCTGTTAAATGTGTCCCAATCAATTGCATCTGTATCTGCATTCAGATATAAAGAATAAGTGGGTGTGGTCTAATTCTGGTCTAAAGCTTTTTTCTTCTTCTTCTTCTTCTTCTTCTTCTTCTTCTTATAATTATTACTATTATTATTATTATTTCTACTTTTATTTCACACACCTTCACATTTGCACGCTTGTTCATGACCACAAGCGTCATATCTGACTGGATTTGCATTTGTTGCAATTATACATTGGTTATTACTGATAAAAATAGCTCTACAAACGTATAGAAATGAAATAGAAATGACAATAATATGAAGTTAAATGGATAAATTGAGGCATGATGATTAGGATTAACCAAAACATATGCAGTATATTTATACTGCATATTGTATGGACAAAAGTCATTTGTAGACACATGATCATTAGATTCGTTTGTGCCTCTGAAAAACCCCGTTCCACATTTGCTGTTATAATATTCTCCACTCTTCTGGGAAGATGTTCCACTAGATTTTGGAGTGTGCTTGTGGAGATTTGTGGAGATTCATTCAGCCACAATGGTGTTAGTGAAGTCAGGTAATGATGGAGGTAAGTTGATGACATTCCTATTCATCCCATAAGTGTTCAATAGGGTTGAGTTCTGAGCTTTAGAGCTGGACACTCAAGACATTTCAACTCTTAACCCATGTAAAGTATATTTTCATGGAGCTGGCTATGGTCCTATGGGCATTTTCATGCCGGAAAACATTTGGATCTCTTAGTTCAAAAGAAGGGAGATGTTCATGCTGCCACATATCAATAAGCAATTCTACTGCCATTATATCACGGGAGTCCTTTCACAATTCACCAAATACGTCAGAACGTTTATCTGGGCAGGTTGTTTCATGCTTAATCTGAAGATGACGCAGACATTAAACAGAAAGAACACAAAAAATGTCCTTGCCCGTGTCCTCAAGATTCATGCGTGAGATTCGTGAAGAACCGGCAGCCATGAAAACACCTCAGTAAGCACCCACACTGAAGTATTCGGTTGCGGCAACTATTTATAAATGTGCAGAGGAGACGAAGAACAATTCCTCCAGTGTTATCAGGAGAAAACAGCCAGAGACTCAAAGAAGCAAAGGAGTGAAGTCTCTTTCTTTCTTACACAGGAGTCTGAGCACAGAGTGCTGCAGGAGAATTGTAATGCTTTAATGTTGCTTAAATCCACAGATTTCTTTGCATAAAGTATGATATTTTAGAAAATGTAGATTAGAAGAGCTTTACTGTCTATATATAACAAATATAAACAAAATGTGTATGTACAAGTGTGCTATATAGAATAAGAAGTAGGGATGTGCGAAGATGTATGTAGTATCAAATATAAATAGTATTGTACATATTTTTATTGCACAAGAGCATTTTAATGTTCATGAAAGTGTAATTATAGATAGTACCAAATAAAATGGTGTATCCCAGATGAGGATGGGTTTCATCTAGAGTCTGGTTTCCTTTCAAGGTTTCTTCCTTATGCCATCTCTGGGAGTTTTTCCTTGCCACAGTCACCACCGGCTCGCTCATCAGGTACAAACTAACACTTAAAAAAAGAACATATTATTTATATTATATCCCCACATTATCTGTGTAAAGCTGCTTTGAGACAATGTTTATTGTTAAAAGCACTATACAAATAAAATTAATTAAATTGAACTGAATTGTATCATTACATATATAATGCATTATAATATTTTTTCTTATTTGTTTTGACAATTTCATTCTTTCTTATAATCTCGACATAACAGATGTTTTCTCGTCATCACGACTTATTTTGTATACATTAAAACCCATTTTCTCACGTCGTAAATGTATCGCCAGGGAATCTCGCACCTTCTGTGTATATCATGTAGTACGTGTTGGCATCTAAAATCTCTATCGAAGTTTCTATATTCACGTGGACATTATTTCCATGATCGAAACAAAAAGGAATGCTTCCTCTAGAAAATGATCTTATGCGAAGAAAAAAGATTAAGTAATGATCACGATGTAACAGTGTTTTTTATTTCAAGTTTACAAGAAAATAAAGTCATGATAATGAGACAACAACTTTTGTTATGTTGAGAAATCTATGTGGGGATCACGAAAAATCAAGAAAGAAAGGACTTCTGTGAAAAATAGCTATGAATATTGGAAAAGATCCAAAAAAAAAATGGACATTTACTGGTTGGGTTTATATTGCGTAATTTACATCCTTACTTGTATGGATGATCTTCATGGATCTGGCTTTGTGAAGGGAAAATCTAATGCTGTCAGGGACACGGTGCAAGGCCAAATTATACTGTCAGTAATGAGTGGTGACTGGAAGGACCCAAATGCAGGATGCAAGCAGAGTAAAAAAAAATACAGTCTTTAGTGAAATACATGCAGGGGGGAAAAAACACACCACTAAGCAGAAAGGACAGGTTGGGTGCTGGCAGAGGACACAGTGGAACTTGATGAAGGCCGCCACTGGGTAAAATGCCTTGGAGGTTGGAGAAGGCCAGATGAATCGTGGGGCAAGCCCTCTAGTGGCTGCCACTAGGGGCAGGTCTCTGGTTGCCATGACCTGAGACGGAGTGACACCCTCTGCGGAGGTCTAAGGCTGAGCAACGTGCTCTGCAAAAAAAAGGACGTCAGCGAGACCCAGTGGCCAGACGAACACCTTGGAGAAACCCAGGGGCAGAGCGACGTAGTCAACAAGGCTTGGGCATGCAATGGTGACCTCAACGGGACTTTGGAGCAGAGCAGTGCCCTCTCTGCTGCGCTCTGCGAGGCTCGTGAATGAAGCACCATTTTTGTCGGTGCTCGAAAGCATAGAAACTAAATTGTCAGGGCTCAGGAGCAAAGTCCCTTTCTTGTTGAGGCTCAGGAGCAGTGAAAAGACCTTGTCAGGGCTTGGGAGCGGAAAAACTACTTTTTTGTTGCTCGGGATCGGATCAGTATCTGTGTAGGGGCTTGGAAGCGGAGCGACATCCTCAGCTGGGCTTGGGAGTGGAGCGACATTCTCAGCATGACAGGCAGTCTGGGAAACACTCTCTGATAGGCCATGCAATGTGCTTGGCCAAACGGAGAGACTGGGGGCCGTGCTTGGCAGGGAAGACAGGCAGAGCGGGTTGGGTGACTTCCCCTGTGTGGATGCCTTGAGCATGAGCCATAACCCCAGCAGGGCCCTGGAGCTGGGATTGGCATGCCATAAATACTCCGTTGTCTGCTGGACAGTTTCAAAATATCGATGTTCTTGGGTGTCTCCTTGAATTGCTAGTTTATGGTGGGGCAAGTCCAAAGCTTTGGTGCATCCGCGGATTCATTTTTGGGCCAGATTATCAGGGACACAATGCAAGGCCAGATTATCTCACCGACTTTGTGGGCCCTCAAAATTATTCTTGACACCCTGCCTGCTCTGGTTCCTGTTCCTTACTCCTGTTCTTGATCCTGATCATGACCACTGTTCTGTCCGCTTCCCTAGTTTCTGGTTTGAACTCTGGACTCAGTTTGCCGTGCCTAATAGTTGGACTGGTTTTTGTCTCACCCTCTGACAGTATAATCCAGCCCTGTCCCTGTCCGGGTTTCCTACAAATGTTGACGCATTCAAAGACATTGTATACAATTGTGTGCCTCCAACTTAGTGGTAACAGGTAGGAACCACATATGGCTAAAAAGGTCAGGTGTCCTTATACTTTTTTTTTTATATAGTGTACGTATTGTATATTATTTTCAAGCACATTTTTTTAAAACGATGCTACATGGAGAGCAATTTTTGCCAACCTAAAAAAACTTTTTTTTTCGATGATTCTTTAGACAAATGCATTTTATGTCATTATATATCAAACAATCAATTTCTGCTCAAATTGACCTTTCAAGTAATGAAGTGATAATGTCTTGTCTTTTTACATGATTATTATATAATCATTATTTGATCATAATATGATCAATTGTTCTGTAATGCAAAAACACCTTAGTATTTACTATAAAATGCAACTGGAGGCATTTTCAATGATTTTAGCTGTTGTTAAATGAATTTCGTATTGTTACCTAATGAATGTATCCAGGCTGAACATCCACCATGTAGAACAATTTCTGCTCAAATTGACCTTTCAAGTAATGAAGTGATAATGTCTTGTCTTTTTACATGATTATTATTTTATTTTTATTTTTTTATGTTGTTTCCCCTTTTTGAATCGGAGGAGACCGAAAGCAAGGCACCTCGGCTGGGATTATTTTACATGATTATTATAATCATTATTTGATCATAATATGATCAATTGTTCTGTAATGCAAAAACACCTTAGTATTTACTATAAAATGCAACTGGAGGCATTTTCAATGATTTTAGCTGTTGTTAAATGAATTTCGTATTGTTACCTAATGAATGTATCCAGGCTGAACATCCACCATATAGAAGACAAGCCTGCATCTGTGGTGTGTGAGAGCCAGGAAATGATACACCAGTGGATTAAAAAAGACGCACAATAAAAGAAATGGTTTGATGGGCTGAAAAATGGTGCGCAATTAGAAGAAAAAATATTGATCATGTCTTCAAATAGATTAAAACTAAATCAACGATCCTGTTTGGAAAATGTGAGAAGTAGAAAGTACAGATATTTGTGTAAAAAATGTAATTAATAAAAGTAAAAAGTTTGTGAAATTGTGAAGTAAAGTAACAGAATTTTGATACCTGAATAATCTACTTTAGTACAGTAATAAAGTGTTTGTACTTTATTTTTTTCCGTCTCTGATCGCAGCCAAGTGCCAAGAGCAGATTTTTTCCTTTACCACAACTACATGGAATTTAGTTTCCTCATACCTATCGGTCTTATCAACCAACATTGTCCTTTCTGCTTCCTCAATACCATTCCTTCTTTTATTTGACTTTAAGATGCAGATAATAGCCTAAGATTATTGCTTAGTCATTACACACAGTTGCTGTTGGGGGGACGTAGGAAGAATGCAAGGCTTCTTGATTATGAATATTACCTGGGAAATAATTCACTTATCCCAATTCTTTTCTTAATAATTAAATGATTATATACAGCAGTGTAGATCAGATTTAGTATGTGTTACCTTTATTTCTACACAGATTTAATGGTTTATTATCCCACTACTATCTGTCATGCAAAAGAGGATGGATTCTGTTTGCACTCAAGATTTCATTATTTCATCTCAGGCATTTTGTGTTTTTATTTATCAATGGTCAAGTCATGCCAATTTGACCATTCATAATAATAATAATAATAATAATAATAATAATAATAATAATAAATAATAATAATAATAATAATAATAAATATTATTATTAAGATCCTCATACTCGAAAAGGGAAGGGTGTATATAGGATGAGGGTGTCCAGGGCTATTTCCAAAATAACTAAATATTAACTTATTGGTTAAGCTGCTGGACTTCTGCACAGAAGGATGTACATCTGAATCCCACCACTAAGATGCTGCCACTGCTTGGCACTTGAAAGAAAAGAAAAAGACTGGTGCTGTAAACATGTCACATGTACTTTACTGTCAATAGGTACCGGGCCGCACAGAAAGAATACATAACTTTCATTATTTCCCTTTCATTTATTATCTGTACTGAACAATGTTTTATTTTGGAAAATTCCCGGATTCTCTCCACCACATCTGTCATGATGCCTCGGTCACATGTCTTACCTCCATCCGCTACCTTCCTAAAGAGGCTGCTCCGGTCGCTAACACATAGTATCGTCGTATCATTTTATTTTGTTGTATTTATCCGCCACACCTTAAAGGCCGGTCCGTGAAAATATTGTCTGACATTAAACCGGTCCGTGGTGCACAAAACGGTTGTGGCCCGTTGCTTTACAGCACAGTAAAATCCTTTATTTGCATATCCTAGTGATGGGGTCAGAGGGCAGGGAAAGCTTGAAGTAATGACAGTTTAAGGGCCTTGCTCAGGGGCCCCAATAATGGCAGCTTGGCCTTAACACTTTTGAACCTTTCCGATTAACAACACCGAACCTTAATCGCTGAGTTACCGTGTCCTCCTTGAGCATATATATTTTTTTCAAATACGTTTGAACATTTTTTAAGTGTTTGGAACATAAATAAAGAATTATGTAGAGCCAAAAAAATGACTGTATTTGTTTTTGTTATTACATATACAAAGGCCATGTGACCTCCTAAGAATAAATGAATAAAATACATCAATGAATAAAATATGTGTGTGTGTGTGTGTGTGTGTGTGTGTGTGTGTGTGTGTGTGTGTGTGTGTGTGTGTGGTTTCACGTAAAGATATTATAATCCAATGTTTGAATAGGATTCAGAGCAGCATTTTATTAATACGTACTAATTATTTACTGAATTATTACCACTAGGTGGCAGCAAACTCTTAATCTTCTGACCAAATTTATCCTCAATGGTCTGTGGGCTTAGTTTATTTGAATCAGAGAAATTTCTACATATAGTTTTATTTAAAAGTAAAAACCTTGAAACACCACAAAATCACAATGGATCATGAATCGTTCAAAACGAGTATAGTAGAATAATTTATATCGATTCTAAATATTCCACATATATCTATTATCAAGCAAAAACCTCATAAGAGCTTAAATAAGGATCTAATAATTAATAATTCTTTTTTTAAACAAAGAAAACATAAGAACTAGCACAAAGGCTACAGAAGCCGGTTCGGTTTGTACACCAAAAGAAAGGCAGTAATGTAAGACATGTGCCCTAAACACCTGGCTTTTAAAGGTTGCTGGAGATCTTATCAAGGAAATAGAACTCTAGGGCTTGCAACAAGAATCCTGGAGGAGAAAAAGAGACGTCAGTCGGATTGAGTGAGGAGAAGAAAGAGAGGCAAAGATCAGCAAACTTGGGGAAATGCCAAGTGTCACAGGTGTCTGGCAAAGTCTGTGTTTGAATATTGCTACGCCCCATAGACACCAGACGTAATCCGGCATTAGCAGGACGTGTGTGGAAGGGCCGGTTTCTCCATTGGTAAACAGAGTGAGTGGAGAATAAAGGAAACCTGTCAGTCCATGTAGAATACAATAGACTTTATTTTCATGCCTTTTCCAAACGGTATCAAATCTGTAACTGTTGTTTATTAAAGACAGTGAAAAATAAAATTGTGATTTGTTTTTATTTGTTTCCTCTTTGAGTGGGTCGTCACTGCATATTCAGTCAAAAAGTTATTCTGACTGATCCCTTTTATTTTATGAAAGATTGTTTATAGCTTGATGGGATCTTCTCCAAGGTGAATCCTCCTCAAACCACAGGGCACAAGGGCTCACTGAAAAAAAAAAAAAAGATGTAAATCATTTGCTATGACCTTCAGAGTCACTAGATCCCAACCCAGAAGCAAACTATTAGACAAACACATTAATCAACTGATTGAATCTGAAATATTTATATAAATCTTCTGGAAAAACAATGTTCATTATTCGACTATGGTTCCAGAGACTTGTAGAAACTATGCAAAGGACAGTTAAAAGTCTTCCGGAAGCTCACAGTGGCCAAACCCTG
>MU551628.1:1489057-1554216 GCA_024362625.1 Silurus asotus
AGGTAACTTTTTTTGTTGTTGTTGTTAGATCCCGTTCCGGGATCCTGTACGGGAGCGAGACAAGCGATCGCGTCCGGACGTGTCAGTAGTCTCGGAGTGTCCTGAACTTCATCACTGATCTGACCACGCTTTGTATCTCCTGCTGGAGCTCTGGATGACGATCTACTGATTAATAACAGACCATTACCCCGCAGAGAACCCTGTATTAAACATCTAGCGTGCTTAAAAATCCGGATTTTTGAGTTCCTCCACTTGTTCATGTAGAGATCCTGCAGAAACTCGGAATGCCAAGAACCGGTAGGACTTTTTTTTTTCGATTTACGAACCGATTCATCATAATTCATGTTACACACTTCTTCTTACTGCTGCATGTGGTGTCTGTAAGCTCCTGGTGTATGAGCTCGTGAGCCGGATAAGGAAACAGTTTTGAGAACTTTAAACAGGAAATGGGAAAGTTTGCTAGCATAGCTCCCATCTTTATCTTCTACCAAAGAGCTGCAGCATAAAGCTCATGTAGTTCTCCTTATTGTCCCCCATAGATCTTCTACACGTCTTCTAACATTTACACCAACCAATTCTATCTACTGTTCAGCTTCTGCATTGAGTTTCTGCCCATCAGTCATTCTCAATACATCACAAAACTTCAGTGGTATATAATATATTTAGAAATAGAAAGATATTTCATACCAACTTCTTCATCCAGGACTGGAAATAAATGAGTTTGAGGGGCAGATTTATCATTTACACTCAACCTTCAGAAGAAGTTTGTGGAAGATCTTAAACAGCCTGCTATAAATATTATTTATTAGAAATAGAAAGACATTTAATTCCAACTTGTACGTCCAGGATTGAAAACAAATAAACCCAGAGATGTTTGCATTTACCCTCAACCATCCCAATGTCTTTCCAGAGTTCGTGGAAGATCTTTAGTGGTCTGCTAGAGAGCTCTGATCTCTACCTTCAAGACATGTCATATGTGGTTCTTGTATATGGTGTAGGTGTATACGGCGTCCGTTACTATGAAATGAACAACCTAAATCTGCTCCAGCATGCCAGTGCCCCTGGTGCACAAAGCCATGTTCATGAAGATATGTTTTACATTGGTTGGAAGTGTGTGGAAGAGCTTGAATGGCGTACAGTAGGGCTCTGACCTTGAGCACCTCAACCTGTCTTGTTTTTTTTTTTTTAATCCTTCCTTCAATTCTATTCACACCAGTCATTTTTTCAACTGTTCATCTTCTACCTGGAGTTTATACCCATCATATTCAATACATCAAAAACCTCACTGAGATATAATTAATTAGAAATAAACAGACATTTGTAAACTCGTCAATCATCTTCTGCCTTGAGTTTATTACATCAAAAACATGCTGTGATTTATTTATTTCATGTCACCTTATTCGAGCATTAAAGAAATGTGAAAGTACACTGTTATTACATACATGACATGGACTAAGTATTGGGCCACCTGCCTCTCCAGCCATATGTCGTTCTTTCCCTGACTGTTACCCCAATGTGTATACAATATGTCTTTAGAGATGTATGAAATTTTCCCTTCATGAAGCTAGAAGAACAAAACCTGCTTCACATAGATATGCCTTACATCTGTGGAAGATTTTTGAATGGCCTGCTATAGATTTCCCCCTCAAGACCCTTGGGATGAATTGAAATGATGATTGCCCCCCAGGCCTCCTAGCCTCACCCTACATCAGTGCTTGACTTGTTTTTTTAATCCTTCCTATACTTCTTCTAACAATAACACCATGTTGTCAACTGTTCAGTTTCTGCCTTGAGTTTATGCCCATCACTCATATTCATACTAATGCTGGATCCAGGGATGTATTGATTGTATAATGAATTCCTTTATATCTTAAACAAGTGACTACAACATCCATCCGTCCATCTGTCTGTCCATCCGTCCATCCATCCATCCATCCATCCATCCATCCATCATCAATCAATTTATCCTGGTCAGAGTTGCATCGAATTCTAAGCCTATCCCTGTAATACTGTTTGTAAACAGGGGGTCAGAGGTGAAAGGAAACCCAGTCAGATCGTGTAAAACCTTATACTGAGCTCAGTCATAATGAGTTGTATGTGAGACGTATTGACTGTTTGTTTGAGTCTGGGGACGTCTTACGTCCTGTCCTACATCCTGTAAGAGGCTTTCAGATGCATATGTGTCAGTCTGGTGTGTGTTTGTCCAGGAAATAGTGATCAGTCATCACTGTGGGTGAATTTCTCAGAATAAGTATTTGAATTTTAGAGTACTGATTAGCTCATTCGATCATTAGCTACTTCCAGAATTATTTCTATAAGACGTTTTTCTTTTTGTCTCACTTCTTAAAATTTTCTACTGATTTATACAAAAGATTTATAATAGTCAGAAAGGAAAAAGACCTGCAAGGAATAAGATCTGAACCATTCATATAATAATAATTTTTCTATAACACGATGTTGCTTATTATTCCTCCCGTACCACAGCGATTTGCCGACGTTAATGAACCCCGCGTTAGGTTTGATCGTTTATACAGTCGTTACTTTGAATGCTGTGACCACAAGACCGACCACAATATTTCTGTTATCACTTACGTTATAGCAATCCTGATCTTTTAAGACACTCTTGGACTTAATAAACTGCACACGTTGCATAAGAAAACAGAAAACGCAAAGTCCTCTGCCCTGAAGACTCGCTCATGGTGGAAAACGCCCTGATTACTGCAAACTCTATCCGCGATTGTTAAATAAATATCGAATTACAGGGAACCTTTATTGGATCAATGATTATGTTTGTATTTGTATTTGTTAAATAACCACAATTTCCATGCTTTTTTTTTTGCTTGGAACATCCTTGTAAATGAGCTTTTACTAGAGAAGTGCTGCTGTATTCGAACAAGCGCATTAATTCAAACGTGATCTGATTTACAGCTGGGACTAGAGTCAAGTCAAGTTTATTTCTATAGCGTTTTTCACAACAGAAATTGTCTCAAAGCAGCTTTTCAGAATTTAACAGTGATGGTGAATGGTGTGTATTTATCCCTGATGAGCAGCCGTGGCGACTGTGGCAAGGTAAAACTCCCTTAGATGTTATGAGGAAGAAACCTTGAAAGGAACCAGACTCAAAAGAGGAACCCATCCTTATTTGGGTGATATCAAGAGTGTGATTATAGACTTTAAACAATACAGAGCACTGGAGAGTGAGAACTTACATAAGCACTGGAGTGTAAGATTATGAGTAATGTTCTTTCTACAGTCTTTTACAGTCATTTCTGGATATAAAACTAGAAGCTACTAAACAACTCATAAAATAGCTCAACATTTGTGACCATCACAGATCCAACACCAGCTTCTCCATGCCAGAGCCTTAAACACTCAAGGAGGTACGTCTCTAGATGGTACGGGATGTTTGCGGGGTCTGAATCTACTTCTTTAAAAGTCCACAATCTTCATAAGGTGGGATGGGACTGGAGCTGAAGCAACCTCAGGATGCCTCGGGATGGGTAGAGAAAGAAGAAGAAGTTGCTGAAATATAATAAAAAACAGACATTTTATGCCAACTTGTTTGTCCAGGACTGGAAATAAATGAATCGGACGCTGTTGAAGATTTTTCATTTACACTAAACCATCATGGTGTCCTGTTAAACTAAAGAATGGGGCCACCTAACTTTTCCAGCCATATGTGGTTCTTTTCCAAACTGTTACCACAAACTTCGAAGCACACAATTGTAGACGATGTATTTGGATGTGGTGCCATCAAATTGTCCCTTGAACTAAGAGACCCAAAACATGTTCCAGCATGACAATGCCCATGTGCACAAACCCAGTTTAAAGAAGATATTGTTTACATGGGTTAGAAAGGAAGAAACTTGAGTGGCCTTCAGAGGCCTAAATGTAAATGCTTGCTGCACCCCAGGTCTCTTTACCTCACCTACATCAGTACCTGACTTTACTAACACCCTTGTGGCTGAATGCAATCTCAACAAAATCTTCACCAACACACTCCAAAAATCTAGTGGAACATCTTCCCAGAAGAGTGGGGGTTATTATACAGCAGTATAATAAAGTTATATAAGGGAAGTGGATTGCTGTGCTCATGTGACCTAGTTCTTCCAGGAAACTGCAAAAAAACACACGCTTTTATTACACCTGTGAATTTGAATTGGCTTAAAAGCGATTTGACAGTTAACCTTCGCCATTTTGTGGCTATGTATAGTATAGATTAACATTAACGAAACAAGTACCACCCATTTCCTTTTCATGATATCCGGTTTCAAATCTGTTTGTGAGTTGCACATAAGATTAGCAATATTGTATGTCAAGTCAAGTTTATTTCTATGGCGCTTTTCACAACAGACATTGTCTCAAAGCAGCTTTATAGAAAATCAACAGTTAAGGTGAATGATGTGTATTTATCCCTGATGAGCAGCCATGGTGACTGTGGCAAGTAAAAACTCCCTTAGACGTTATGAGAAAGAAACCTTGAGAGGAACCAGACTCAAAAGAGGAACCTATCCTCATTTGGGTGACATCAAGAGTGGGATTATAAATCTTAAAACAATACAGAACACTGGAGAGTGAGAACTAACATGAGCACCGGAGTGTAAGATTATAAGTAATGATCTTTCTTCAGTTTTATACGGTAAATTGAGTTTATGGAACCAGGAGCTACTGAGCAACTCATAGAATAGCTCAACATTTGCGATTATCACAGATCCAACACCAGCTTCTCCATGCCAGAATCTTTAAACACTCACAGAGGTCCAATGTTCAAACTCCACATGAAGTGGGATTCAAATGGCGCTGGTACCTCTCTAGATGGTTCTGGATGTTCGCGGGGTCGGCATCTGCTTTTTTAAAGGTCCACAATCTTCATAAGGTGGGACGTGACTGGGCCTGGCGCAACCTTAGGAGGGTAGAGAAAGAGAAGCAGTGGAGAGGATTTTGCGTAGCTGCTGTTCATGATATTAACAAGCACAAGTTGATAATGTGCATGTTATCAGCTTTTCTCGAGCACAAGGTTATGATAATGTGATGTATGTTATGAATAGGACTCGCTAAAAAGATACGTCTTTAATCTGCACTTAAACTGGGATACTGTGTCTGAGCCCCGAACACTGTCAGGAAGACTATTGCAAATAGAAACATTATAGCCATAATAAATCATAGCACTTTGGATACTTAAGTTCATTTGAAAGCAAATACCTTTGTAATTTTATTCAAGTGAAAGTTGAAAAGTTTTACTGAGGTAAAATTTTACAGAGCGTATCTCTACTTTAATTTGAGTACATGGTTTGTGTTCTTCATTCTACCAATTTCTTTTAGTGGTATACAGTGTACAGCCAAACTGAGCTAGCGTATTGAGACTTGTCAGCAAGTAAGACCCAATCTGTCTGATTAGACTTGGCTTCGTCCAGTAAAGAATAAAGCACAGCACTGAATATTAGAACCCTGAATTCTGCTTTCTCTGAGGGAAAAAATCTGCAGGGCTACAGGCTGGAATGCCCAGGTCAAATGTGTTTCTGGGTCATTTTATTCAGCATGAAGAACCTTTATTATAGCTCACTTTACAACAGACAAGCAACACAATGATGACCCTATTAGCGATCTGTCATTTTAAAAGTGGTGAGACTTGAGTGTTTTTTTTCTTTGCTTGTGCCGTCTATCATTTTTCCCACAGACACAACATCCACCTTTAAAGAAATAGTCACTGAATTGATGCAAACATATTTCGTCCAGATTGCCATCTCAAGTTGCCTCATTTCTTCTGCTTTTTTTTAACCTCACAAATGCTTCAATAGTCAGTGTATTGCATCAGCTTGTGATTTAGCAGATGTGGTTTAAAAGTAGAGCAGGCAGAGATTGAAAGATGGCAAAGCATTGAATGTCTGCCAGTTCTGCTGTTCATTCAAATCCACATCCCTTCCTGCTGAAAAATTAATGCCTGACAATTAAGCGATTACACGGACGGCCTCTGACGCCGGCCATGCATTTGGTTCTGACACAACGCCATTACCAGTTCGGCCAGGTGTCACAGTCACAGCTTGCTGATTGCAAGGTCTATTTAGCAGCCGTCAGAATAGTTCCCTGTGTATCTCATTATGGTGGAGATGACTTGGCTAACATGTGTGCGGCCTAATCGTCGAAGCATCGTTAAATCTTCGCTCAGACAAGCTGCTCATACCTTGAATGTCAGGGAAACGTAGATTCTGAGAAATCTGACTTCACTTGCTTGTGGTTTAAGATAGAATTTGCTTTGGGTTTACGGACTTTATCGGATCCTAACTCAGTGACTCAGTTTGACCTCTATGTGGCGATACTGTAAGCAAGACAATATATTGGGATATTTCTTATTTTAGGAGTAGGATGTAATTTTAGGAAATCTGTCATTAAGAACACACCCATATGCAAACCTTAGCAAAAATAATAATTTAACCAGAACACAGTGGATCTACATTTGCATTAATTACATTTAAATTGACACTGCTAACCCGAGCCTCTTAAACCTAACCATACCATTAAACCTATGCCAGTCTTACCCGTATCACACCTCAATGGCAATACTTGAACACAACTAGTAACATTGTAACTAACATTCTAATTTATTGAAATAATTATTTAAAACATTTGCACCTCGTTAAAGACATGATGAAGATGATTGTATTATATTATTAGTATTAGCATTAGGCTAGTAGTAGAAGCATGCTTTGAGCGCTTTACATTCCTAATTGTTACAAATGCGAGCCATTGCAAGTATAAGTATATTTGGTCAGTGCATTTGGTTTGTTTTGATGTTTTGCAGTTTTGTTGTTTATATAATAATGTTTATTATCCATGTCTCTGTCGACACTGTTTCAGTGCGGAGGGTGCTTTGATTGTAAGCGGTGAGTGCCACCGGTGGCCAGGAGGATGAGGGTGCGCTGGTCGAGGAAGGTGGCTTTTCTGGCCAAGACTGGCTTCTTCGTCTCCATTCTGTGGCTCTTCTACCTCTTCGTTTTCCGCTCTTCTAACACTGCGCCGGCCGAAGACAGAAGCGAGCACAATATCCAGGCCCGGAACGCATTTACACGGGAAGAAGAGGATCCCGAGACACTAAAGCGGCCCATTTATTCGAAGCCTCCTCCTGACCCGAGGGCATACGGAGAGTGGGGCAAAGCCACCCGACTGAACCTTAACTCTGAGGAGAAGAAGCAAGAGCAGGACAGCATCGAGCGCTATGCCATCAACATCTACGTCAGCGACAAGATATCCCTCCATCGCCATATCGAGGATAACAGGATGCAAGAGTGAGTTTACCCTTTCCTACTTTAAATTATAGTGTAATGAAAAGCAGTGGATTATGGATAAAATAATTTATGGCATTTATGATGTTTAAGGACAATTTTAAAACATTATAATTACTTTAAAACATTTACAAGATATTTGTTTTTTATGCTCTATGTTAAGTTTGGTTTCACTAATAATAAACATACATTTGAATAAAGCATCCATTTTTGTCCATGTTGATTAGAGTATTAAAAAAACGTAAAAGTATTGATTTATGGTACATTTAGAACAGATAAAAATGTGCGATTAGGTTGCGATTAATGATTAGTTAACTCATGAAAATCATGTGAATAATTACTATTTAATATTTCAATCAATTTCTCTATATATTTTTATATATACATTAAGGAAAATAAGTATTTGAACACCCTGCTATTTTGCAAGTTCTCCCACTTAGAAATCATGGAGGGGTCTGAAATTGTCATCGCAGGTGCAGGTCCACTGTGAGAGACATAATCTAAAAAAAAATCCAAAAATCACAATGTATGATTTTTTAACTATTTAATTGTGTGATACAGCTGCAAATAAGTATTTGAACAGCTGAGAAAGTCAATGTTAATATTTGGTACAGTAGCCTTTGCAGGAGGGATTTTGGCCCACTTCACCACATAGATCTTCTCTAGATCAGCCAGGTTTCTGGCCTGTCGCTGAGAAACACGGAGTTTAAGCTCCCTCCAAAGATTCTCTATTGGGTTTAGGTCTGGAGACTTGCTAGGCCACGCCAGAACCTTGATATGCTTCTTCACCAGGTTTGCACACACTGCAGGAGGGATTTTGGCCCACTTTTCCACACAGATCTTCTCTAGATCAATCAGGTTTCTGGTCTGTCACTGAAAACACAGAGTTTGAGCTCCCTCCAAAGATTCTCTATTGGGTTTAGGTCTGGACACTGGCTAGGCCACGCCAGAACCTTGATATGGTTCTTAGTTATCCTGGCTGTTAACCACTGTTAGCCACTCCTTGGTTATCCTGGCTGTGTGCTTCGGGTCATTGTCATGTTGGAAGACCCAGCCTCGACCCATCTTCAATGCTCTAACTGAGGGAAGGAGGTTGTTCCCCAAAATCTCGCAATACATGGGCCCGGTCATCCTCTTCTTAATACAGTGCCGTCGCCCTGTCGCATGTGCAGAAAAACACCCCCAAGGCATGATGCTACCACCCCCATGCTTCACAGTAGGGATGGTGTTCTTGGGATAGTACTAATCATTCTTCTTCCTCCAAACACATTTAGTGGAATTATGACCCAAAAGTTCTATTTTGGTCTCATCTGACCACATGACTTTCTTCCATGACTCCTCTGGATTATCCGAATGGTCATTGCCAAACTTAAGACGTGCCTGGACATGTGCTGGTTTAAGCAGGGGAACCTTCCGTGCCATGCATGATTTCAAACCATGACGTCTTAGTGTATTACCAACAGTAACCTTGGAAACGGTGGTCCCAGCTCTTTTCAGGTCATTGACCAGCTCCTCCCGTGTAGTTCTGGGCTGACTTCTCACCTTCCTTAGGATCATTGAGACCCCACGAGGTGAGATCTTGCATGGAGCCCCAGTCCGAGGGAGATTGACAGTCATGTTTAGCTTTTTCCATTTTCTAATAATTGCTCCAACAGTGGCCCTTTTTTCACCAAGCTGCTTGGCAATTTCCCCGTAGCCCTTTCGAGCCTTGTGGAGGTGTACAATTTTGTCTGTAGTGTCTTTGGACAGCTCTTTGGTCTTGGCCATGTTAGTAGTTGGATTCTTACTGATTGTATGGTGTGGACAGGTGTCTTTATGCAGCTAATGACCTCAGACAGGTGCATCTAATTTAGGATAATAAATGTAGTGGAGGTGGAGATTTTAAAGACAGACTAACAGGTCTTTGAGGGTCAGAATTCTAGCTGATAGACAGGTGTTCAAATACTTATTTGCAGCTGTATCATACAAATAAAAAGTTAAAAAATCATATATTGTGATTTCTGAATTTTTAGATTATGTCTCTCACAGTGGACATGCACCTACGATGACAATTTTAGACCCCTCCATGATTTCTAAGTGGGAGAACTTGCAAAATAGCAGTGTGTTCAAATACTTATTTTCCTCACTGTATGTATATATATATACACACTGCCTTAACTTGACTGGCTCTCCTGTTCACCAAGCTATCTATAATTGTGATCCAGGACACTTTTTTTGTACGTGTGCTTTGCCAGATTCCCTGCCGAAACATTTTTTGTCAGCGTGCAGTTTTATATTCTGTCTTGTTCCATCTCTCTAATGAAATCCAGACTACAAAATTCCCATCCAGCCCCCAACCCCATGCATTCCTTGCCCATTAGTACAATCCAGCCATACTTGGTGTTTATAGTCTCTGTGCTAATGAGACTTTATAGGTTAATACATACATCATAAAACATACATTGTAGAGAAATAGGAGGTAAAAGTGAATTTCTGCCTCCTCTTGTGTTTAGATTGTGTTTTGAACAGCCTTTGAGCTTGCCTGTTGTATCCTGTGTTAAAGTTTCCCTATCACTTCTTGTTTCCATCAGTAATCGCGCCTTTGCCCCCAGTCATTCTTTATTATTTAGTCCATTGACTTTATTGTTTTTTTTTTATTGGTGATCCTACTTGACATTTTTTATGAGTGATCCTACTTGACATTCAAGGCTAGCGTTCTGGATGGCGTCCAATAGCAGTTAAAAAAACACAAGCTGTCACCTTCGATTTAGTCAAGAATACCGCCATCTCGTTCTTTTAACCGTTTCTCTCGCTGCAGTTCTCACACATTGGCTTCTGTTCCCCAGACTCTTGTGAAAACAGCTCTGGCATGTCTACCCAATGTGCTAAGAGCCTATTCGCTTTATGCACCACTATTCATTCTTTTTACAGAATTTTTTTTTTTTACAGAGTTCTTTTATTTCATTTTAAATATCAACAGGTTAGAAAAATTTACATCTTTATTTGGATATAGCTTATAGTTTTGCGGTATTAGGAATCATTGAATACTGACAATAATGGGGGGAGGGGGGTGTTTCACAAATGGTATTATTACCATTTGTGAACATCAACAGTTCAACTTTGACACTACTACACTTTGTATTCTATTTATTAAATGAAGTCATCGATTAGATTGGCACAAATTAAATTGTTTAAATAAAATTTAACAAATAAAAAAAGTAATTAAATATTTGACATTTGTTCAACCCCATTTGGATAATAGAGGTGTAGATAAGAGAGTGTATGTGTGTGTGTGTGTGTGTGTGTGTGTGTGTGTGTGTGTGTGTGTGTGTGTGTGTGTGCGCAGTGACACTGCGCTAACTCTAGTTTATTTTTTTATACCTCTGCCATTATTATGTATGTTTTTATAATAATTTTATTTTTAATTCTATTTAAAAAAATATTATAAAAACATACATTAAAATGCTGTATTATTAATAAAAAAATACAGTCACACTTAAAACATTAAAGTATGAGGCAGAGATTAAACAAACTTGTGGTCCGCTACATAATGTGTTAGTGATGGAGCTCTGATTGTATTTTCTGCATGTAAAAAGGACTGTACTCATGTGCACCGAACCAAGAGCCCTGAACAGAAATGTGTATGGTTACAATATACACTGTATTGCCAAAAGTATTGGGTCACCTGGTCATAAGTACGGTATGTGATTTTTGAGCATCGCATTCCACATTTAGTCCCAATTTGCTCTTATAATTCTCTCCACTCTTCTGGGAAGATGTTCCACTAGATTTTGGAGTGTGCTTATGGATATTTGTGTTCAGCCACAAGGGTGTTACGAAAGGCAGGTACTGATGGAGGTGATGAGGCCTGGGGTGCAGTCAGTGTTCATATTCATCCCAAAGGTGTTTAGTAGGGATGAGATCAGAGCCCTACAGCAGACCACTCAAGATCTTGCAAAATTGCTAAATTGCTAAATTGTATTACAGCACATCTAAATACACAATTGTGTGCCTCCAGTTTTATGGTAACAGTTTGGAAAAGAATCACATATAGCAGGAAAGATCAGGTGACCCAATACTTTTGGAAATATAGTGTTTCTATATTTATATATGTTTTCTTAAAAAACTATTGCTTTTCCAAAACAATAATTATTTTCCCATTTACAACCCGTTTATGTTATATTTATATATATTTTCTCCAAAAACTATGGCTTGTGCACTTCTAATGGCTTGGTTCAGTTCCCTGACTGGGAATCGAACCCGGGCTATGCGCCGCATCCTAACCATTAGACCACCAGGGAACCTTACAGATAAAAAAAAAAAAAAAACACAAAACTTTCCCCTTCATGTGTAAAGTTTTATTAAACTTTAAACACCAAAGCACTGTAGTAAAATTAAATACTAGTTAAATACACGGTTATGAAATTGATGTTTATGTGCCAGACATGTTTGCCATTGATTTCTCTTGCCTCTGGTCTTGGCACGTAAACATAATTTTAAATCAAAAATAAAACGTTTTATTTCTATAGCGCTTTTAACAATGGAAATTGTCTCGAATCAGCTTTACAGAAATCAAGAATTCTAGAACTGAATTTACTTAGCTTTAAAGCTTTTTATTTATCCCTGATGAGCAGCCTGGGGCAAATGTGGCAAAGAAAAGAAAAAACCTTAAATGGTGTGAGGAAGAAACCTTTAGAGGAACCAGACACAAAATGGGAACCCATCCTCATCTCAGTGATATCAAGAGTGTGATCATAAATCATAGAAACATTACAAACACCGGAGAGTGAGAAACGGCAGACTGTGTGATTATAAGTAATGACCTTTCTACAGTCTTCTACAGCCAGTTGGAGTTTTGGAACCAAGAGCTTCCGAGCAACTCATAAATTAGCTTTAAATCTCCAATAATAGAGAAACAGCATAAGTGAGATGTTATTTTGAGTCTTGAGTTTGTATTCAGAGTCTTACGAGGTTGTTCTGTTCTCAAAATCCAAGGCCAAGCTCAAAATCTCTCGATGTCTCTGGATGGGGAGGGAGAGAGAAGCAGTGGAGAAGATTCAGCATAGCTGCTTTTTCATAATATTAACAAGCACAAGATGATGATGTGCATTTGATCAGATGTTCTGGAGCACAAGGTTATGAGGTGTTATTCTTTACAATATGCATCAAAGATCAACGCTCGTATCTTGACAGGTGTAAAAGCAAGACGTACGACATCCGTCACTTTCCAACCACATCTGTGATCATCGCCTTCTATAACGAGGCCTGGTCCACCCTCCTGAGAACCATCCATAGTGTCCTGGAGACCACGCCAGCTGTCCTGCTGAAAGAAGTCATCCTGGTTGATGACTTGAGCGATCGAGGTAAGATGGAAAGATTGCATTTGTGGAGGAGAGAGAGAGAGAGAGAGAGAGAGAGAGAGAGAGAGAGAGACAGACTATAGTCACAGTCTAGGGATTGAATAAATGTTAGTTCATTTTGGGTTGGATTCGGTTTTGCCATTTCAGACATTACACAACTTCCTGTTACTTAAATCTAGACTGTCTTGCTTATTCCACCAAGCTTTCCTGTTTGCCGTAGATCCAAATGCCAACTTGCATCCTATGCACACTTTTTTAAATCGATGCATCACATCACGTTTATTTTTATATATAGTACACCCCTTAAATTTCAGCCGTCATTTAAGTATAATTTTTATACTATATATCTACAAGACAATAGAATATAAATGAAACTTGCATATATTTTAGAGTAGTCAATGTGCAGATTGTAAACCAGTACAGATTTACTGTCCTCTGAAAATAACTCTACAGCAATTATTGTCAAAACAGCTGGCAACAAAAGTAAGTGCACCCTAAGTAATGACAGCTGTACGTCGTGTAACCAGGCAAAGCCACACGTCCTATTCATCATGTTCATGTTTTAGTCCGATTGACAGGACTATAGAAATGTGTGCATCTTGTATTAGAGCAGTTACAATTTGGTACTTTGAGTCCAATGAGTCCTCGTGCTGTGCGTCAGGTGCAGAAACGGACTTAAGAAAACAGACGCATGAGTGCTGCAGCATTGCTTTACAGGTTGCAGAAGTGATAGTTCCGCTTGTCAGTGCTCAGACCGTACGCCACACACTGCAGCAGCTCGGTTTGCATGAATATCGTCCCAGAGGGAGCCTCTTCTGAAGCTGCTTACAAGAAATCCCGCAAACAGTTTGCTAAAGAAAAACCTTTCCAAAAGCATGAATTATTGGAAGCATGTCCTGTGGTCTGATGAGACTATGATAAGCTCGTTTGGCTCTGACGATGTCTAGCATGTGTGGTGATGCCCTGGTGAGGAGCACCAAGAAAATTGTGTCTTGCCTACAGTCAAGCATGGTGGTGGTAGCATCATGGTCTGGGGCTGCATGAGTGCTTCTGGTATTGGAGAGCTGCGGTTCATTGAAGAAAACATGGATTTCAACAGGTTCTGTGACATTCTGAAGCAGAACATGATGCCCTTCCTTCAGAAACTTGGCCAAACAGCAGTTTTCCAACATAATAATGACCCCAAACACACCGCCAAGACGACAACTGCCTTGCTGAGGAAGCTGAAGGTGAAGCTGATGAAGTGGTGCATGTCTCCAGACCTGAACCCTATTGTGCACTTGTGGGGATCAAACGGAAGGTGAAGAAGCGTCACGTGTCTAACATTCAGCAGCTCTGTGATGTCATTATGGAGGAGTGGAAGAGATCCCAGCAACAACCTGTGCAGCTCTGGTGAATTCCATACCCAGGTGTAGTCAACGATAAAAATGGTGCTCACACAAAATACTGACACTTTGAACACAATTTTGACATCTTCACTTAGGGTGTACTCACTTTTGTTGCCAGTTATTGTGACAATAATGGCTGTATGTTGAGTTATTTTGAGAGGACAGTAAATCTTTACTGCTATACAAACTACACATTGACTATAAAATATATCCAAGTTTCTTTTCTATAGTATTGTACCTTGAGAAGATATAATAAAATAGTTGCTGAAATTTGAGGGGTGCACTTATTTTAATAAGATGAGGTGTGTATATATAATGTTCCAAGCCCTTTAGAGGTACTGATGCTTTTCCTAAGAAAACAAACCAGGACCATTTGCAACACTTCCCTGTTCACATTACCATAACAGGTTTTGTTTAGCATTAGCCAAAAGATCTTGTTTGAATGTAGAATTCACTTTCACATGGTAAATTGTATGTTTAACTCCTGAGATCGAGTCAAGCGCCGTTTCCGGGTAGAGAAAGAGATGATTCTCCATTAGTAAAAAGTGGGCGCTCCATTACAAATGCTAGCCTGCAGTTAGTCAGGAATGAAGTCATATATTTTTTAACCATGAAGCAGGGAACAGACATAGTGAATCAGCATCCACAGTGGCATGTTAATTGCCCTGTAGCGGTGGAAAATATTTGCTGGACTTAGACTAGAAGTAGAAGATTAAAAGAATGTTGTTTTTCAAGTGAATCATGTACAGTCTGACTAAAAAGTAAAAAAAAACTCTGTTTTTTATTCTTTAAAGTTGCTGGTTGCAAGATGCCGGGATTTCACCACAATGCTTTTGCATGCTAATTTCAGGGGAACGTTCACAAATAAATGACCTAAACATTAAAAATTTAAATAGCAATTGTGACGTATAAAAATAATTAAACAGATTTTTGCTTATAAAAGCTCAGATATTCATTAATTTGTAAGGCCTCAATTGTGTCATGACAGAATAAACCACATATACCTTTCCCGTGAGACACTGAAGCCTACTTGGCTGCTTCCGAATGCATTCCCCAGACCACAGTTCCACCCCACCACCGCCTAAAGCCTACCTGTGCCTATTTACTCAAAAGCAAACAATGATCTTTTATACCCTTTGGTTTATTATCGATTCTCTAGTTTGACCTGTTCTGTTTACTGGTGTTTGCCTTTGTACGCCTAACCGTTTGCTGTTTGACATTGAATTGGCTTTTCATATTGGATTTGTTTGACTGTTTTCATTAAAACCGGACTTGCAACTGCAACCCCATCCATCTTGGCTTTCATTAAATGACCAACTGACTGATTAGGTCTTAAATTGTCATGAGGAATAACCATTCAATTCTGTGAATGAACTCAATGAACTCTTGTACAAACACTCAACTACAGTACCATGTACTCCTATAAGTAGCTGGCTAAAGATTTAAAAGCCTAAAAAATTGAGAAAAGTCGTTTAAAGGGATAAAATAACATCCCAGCTCACATTTTTTTACTGTCTGAAATGTCAAGTTTTACTTACTCCGAAAGTCAAGCTAAGTTCTGAATGATTAAGAAAGCACATATCAATGTCATTGTACTAGAAAGGCACCCAATAGGACACTAGGTATGTTTTTAGCTGATGCGGATGTGGTGGTGCACTGTTATGAACATGATCTGCATGGAAGAGTCATCAGAAGTATCAACAATCTAATTACAGATGTGAATGTCTGGTGCAAGCAAAATGACATAAGCCAGAGAAGGGTTTTTTTTTGTAAACACTTAATATAAAGGTACATTTTTGCCAATTGGTTTTACTGTAGAAAAAAATCAGCAGCAGCATTTGATGCTTTTAAATCAGCTTAAAGATGGATGGATTTTGCTTTAGCATCAAATTCTGGAAGCAAATGCAATAGACAGTTAAGGAACTGAAGCTGAAAATCAGGGGTCCCCTAACTATGGTACATAGTACCTCAGAATTGGAGCGGCCCTCTGAAAAATGCCATTTGTTTTATATAATTGTTTTAATCATATGATATCTGTATTTTTGGTCATAAATGTTGGCTTTTAAGCTAATATTTCTTTTTTATAGTGGTTGAGGTACTGTTAGTTGATTGCTGTAACCATCAGCTATCAACAAAAATCCACACCTATAGTTTTTCCGGTTTCTGGTCCGATATCATTACGAGAGCGGCCTCTAGAGGTGAATCACTTACACTGTGCGCTGTTTGTTTTTACACATGGGATGCATGCTGCACGGAGAGCGCTGTGTTCTTTATTTATAATTCATTCAGTATGTGCAATTATTTTCAATATAATACAATTAATGTATTCTATCCTCTAGCACATTTTCACGATTCACCACTGTATTTTTTTTATTATTTTTTACAGTATTAAAATTCAGTAATACTTTACATGGAGTTTTGTGTTTGTTTTTTAACCAGTATATATATATTTTTTAACTATCGTTTAGATTAATCAGTTATCGGCAATTACCGTCAGACATAGCTTTAAGTATCAGTTAAATCCACTATCGGTCGACCTCTAGTTATTAACACAACACAATTATTTGTTAGATTTACTCGGCAACCATATATATGTTTAAGTTAGTAAATGTTTTGATTTTAATAGTAATTAATATGAAAATTCATTATGGTAGTAATCATGCTCTTTTAATAGTACATATATCTCTTGAAAAAAAGGATATGGTGCGTAACAAAATAAACTAATCTAGCATTAGAAAGATTTAAAAAATCATAATAAAGCCTGCACAATAATACTGGTAGTCACGCCGGCCCATGTCATTTCCGTTTACAGACTGATCCCCGTTAAAGAAAGGAAAAACTATGTAGCCCTCACAAAGAAAAGTTTGGGGACCCCTGCTGTAAAGAGACTGGCTCGTTAATGACATTGAAAATGACCCAAATCTCTCGCATTTGTCTTGCAAGCCCAGACCGTGACATTGTTAGCTTATAAATGTAAACGTTTATTGGCAGGTGCCTTATTTTTGTATGTTTCAAGCCAGCAGATTTTTGTCACGTTCCTACGGGCAGGAAATATGTTGGAAAAAGTGGTAATGCGTATACTTTACAAAGGCAGTGGATCGAGATCAGCTTAAAAACACACACAGCAATTCTTCAGTATTTATGCTCGCTAATCAATGCCAAGGCTGTTAACAAAAATTGTACTGTACTGCTAATAGAACCTCTGGTGAAGCCGAACACTGTTACAGGATATAACACTGATCGAGAGATGCTCACTTTCTGATGTTGGAAATTGCAGGCTATCTAAAAGCCCAGCTAGAGGAGTACATTAGCAGCCTGGAGCGCGTGCGCCTCATCCGCACTAATAAAAGAGAAGGACTGGTCCGAGCTCGGCTCATCGGCGCCACCTACGCCACAGGAGATGTTCTCACCTTCTTGGACTGCCACTGTGAATGTGTTCCTGGCTGGATCGAGCCTCTGCTTGAAAGGTACGCTTAATCAGACGAGCTCACAAAGAATCACTAATGTGTTTAAACAAGGAAATAAAATATTGTACAGCTAACAGAGCTATTTTACTGGAGTGGTTTAGTGTTTTAGTGACTTTTTTCTCAGGAATTCTGTGGCATTTTGAGCAGCTTTTAAATGTCAATTGTTTTAAAAAAATTGTTTTTGTCCAAATGATGATTGATGTATTTATTCATGTCACATACTGTGTGTTCTGTTAATTGATAGTAAATAAAAGCAAATTTAAATTAGCTGAAACTGCTATTAGATATTAAAAATAAAATATTAGATTTTTTAAGAAAATTTATTTTTGGACAAGATCTCTTAACAGTCACATGGTTACGGCTGATGAGTTACGATTTTTCGACTTCGCGATTTTCAGATTTTGATTATATTACGATGATGATTGAGATATGACAAAATAAAAAATATATATATTTGTAGTTTAGCAACAGTCAAATGTAGTAAAAATGTATTTAACTTTATTTATTTATTTATTTTTCAGTACAGTATGGTACAGAAAATTGCTCGTTTTGCTTAATGATGTACTGTCATTTGTAAAATGATCAACAATTTACATAATATAATATAATAATTATCAACAAATTACATAATAATCGAAAAATCTTTAATTACTTAATGACCCTCTTTATGACTCCTGTGGTTGACTCTCGAAATTTTTTTTAAGTTACGATCATCTCCATCGTAAGTTGGGACCTGTATAGGGCTTAGAGGATTCATCACCACTTCATGCTGTAATGCACATGTAAAAAGCCCCTTTTCCTTTCCAAGTCTGTGGTTTGACTTCGTCTTTCTACTGCGCCGAGGAAAGGGAATGGCACTGTTTTTTAATGTTGTGGAAAAAAGTGTTCGATATTAAGTCTTCTTCTTATAGCATGCGTTTACATTTGTTCTTTTCAGGATTGCAGAGAAGCAGGACACTGTGGTATGTCCAGTGATCGACACCATTGACTGGAACACGTTCGAGTTTTACATGCAGACCGATGAGCCCATGGTGGGTGGCTTCGACTGGCGGCTTACATTCCAGTGGCACAGCGTGCCTGAGGTGGACCGCAAACGTCGCAAATCCCGAATAGATCTCATTAGGTCAGTGTTCACTCTGAAAAAAAGACCAGGAAAGGACATTCTAAAAGAGTTACCTCATTTAACAGACTTTACAGATGTTGTTTTAATGATGTGTGATTTGACATTATCGAGTCTATCGCAGAACTCAAACAAAACAAACCTCCAGAGTGCACGCACACAACACGTTATGGTGTTCGGTAGGTTAGACTGCACATGCTCATTTAGAGTGCGGCCTTTTGAGTCAGTCTGCATTCGGAACGATCCCAAAATTTAATATATGGAGGCAAAAATGTGTACATTTGGTGTGTATAGTATATACACACCATACACTGCACTATACACTATATATATATAGTGTATAGTTCAATATCAATATCGAAAAGTGCCATTTTTCTCCAAAACTCAGCATGATTACAAATGTGATATTGATTTTTTTTTAACTCAGTTCAACAACAACAGGTTGATATTAAGAAATCTATGATTTAGAAACCAAATTGCCTTTTTTTGCTCAGTTTCGACAATAAAAATAATTCCAAACAAAGACCCAGCGCTGTTTCGCATCTCTGAGCAAGATGATGGTGTTTCTTTAGTGAATGACTCAACCATTTAAATGATTCGGTTCAATCACAGCAGTGAAATCTCAAGTATTTTCTAATAATAAAAAAAATTGACTCAAATATTAAAATTGAACTTTTTGTTTTTTAAATTTGAAGGCATTATGTATGCATTTGTAACTACAGGTCAAAGCATTACATGTCAGATGCAGCTTCCGTTTCTTTTAATGAATTATTAATTTTATTGATGCTGATTTCATTCGTAACAGCCAATATGTCTTATTATTCGAATATTCTGACGGATAAAATTTAAGAATTTGACTCAAAAATTTTAATTTTTATTAAAAAAAAAAAAAAAAAGCCAATAAACAGAAAAAATCCACAATAACACACTATCTGATTATCGCTATTGATAAACAATAATGTTTTTGTCACTATCGCACACCCATAGTGTGCTGCTAAATTCCTTGTTTGCGTTGAGCAGAAACTGATGAAGCCGGAAGATCTCAGGCCTGGTTCTGGAAAACTTCCTATCCAGCTCAGTTTTTCTTGCAATTACTTTAAGGTTCTTTAATTAGCTGATTAATTGAATTTGGACCAGGAAAGACGTTGAAGGACAGGGGGTTCTTCGTTACCAGGGCTTGGAATGTAAACTAATCCTACATAAGGAGTAGAGTCTGTTCTCCACTGCTATGAAGAAAAAAATGAAAAGCCTTGACATGAAAGTCTATGGATGTTCTAACGAATATCTTTGATATGCTCCCAATTCACAGATCTCCCACCATGGCCGGGGGCTTGTTTGCTGTAAGCAAGGCGTACTTCGAATATCTGGGCACTTATGATACAGGCATGGAGGTGTGGGGAGGAGAGAATCTGGAACTTTCCTTCAGGGTATGATCTTTTTAGGTCTTCTCTCGTCTACATTTGCATGCTTTTATATCACGGACAGTCTTGTTCTCGGACCATTCGTATTGTATTTCTTCTGGCGCGTAGGTAAAAATTAAGATCGATGGCACGTATTGTGCATGCGCTTAATGTTTTATACACGCGGAAACACAATACAACGGTGTGTCTTCAAGGGCCGGCGAAGGAACCGGTTTTTATTCGATGGGCTGTAAGAGTGGAATGGTATTAACGTGGAAGTCCTGGAGCATTCTATTACACACTTAGAAGGCAGATAGGCAGTGATCTCTGACTAACAAACTGAAAACCTGTACCAGAAACGCTACAGGATTGTCTTTTGATGCAAATTTTACTTCGGCTAGACAACGTCTGCTTAGTCTACCCACTTTTATTTTCACTTCCTAATTGTTTTTTTTTGTGAAAGCACGATAGAGCAAATAATTAGGCGTGACCCAGAATAGTCGAAGATTCTTCGCAGAGGCGTTATAAAACGAGGAACGTACCATTTTGGTTATATGGGGGTGCTCAATGTCTGATTTCACATATTTCTCCCATTAAGGTTAAATATAGGCAAAAATTATATTGTAAATAAAAATGTAAAAATGACTATATGTCTATTTTTTTAAGGTTTATTGATCCAAAAGCTTTGAAGACATTTTTTTTGCATATCTTTTCGCCTGATGTTCTGTACATCGTGGATTTAAAATGTTTTAAGGAATCGTTTTACGATTTTCTGATCGGACTATGGAAATCCTCATAGTCGGGGACACCCCTAAATACACGTGTCCTCATTAATTCAAAGACCACATTTTAGACGCTTTTTCAGATGCTTCGTCGCTGCTAATGATCATATGGTGGTTCACTGTGTGCAAAATTCTGACACGATTGTAACTTAAAGGCTGCATTAACCTACAGTTTGGTCTAAAAATAAATCAGCCTCAATGAGGTGTAATATTACTGTGACATTTGGGGTTGCTGTTGCATTCGGTTTAACAAAAGAATCCATTTTTAGACATTCACAACAATATTATAATGAATTCTTCTCAATAGAACAGAAATAAAAATGGTTTTGGGGGTTTAGGGGCCACATTTATACCAGAAGGCCCTATTAAAGTTTTTTATACTTTCTGTTACGTGTAATGTTATTCCCAGGTTTGGCAGTGTGGAGGCTCGTTAGAGATTCACCCCTGTTCTCATGTGGGTCACGTCTTCCCCAAGAAGGCACCATACGCCAGACCAAAGTTCCTCCAGAACACAGTGCGGGCTGCTGAAGTCTGGATGGACTCTTACAAGGAGCTTTTCTATAACCGCAACCCTCCTGCTCGTAAGGTGTGTCATTCTTTGTGTGTGTGTGTCAAAGAATACATTGCTCCACGTATGCAGGTGTGGCTGAAAGGGTTATACATCCTGTTCAATTACATGATTTACTATACGAAATGCTAATTATTTGACTTTTGTAACCGTCTTGGGTGTGAACTCGGTCTTATCTTGCGTTGGGAACACACACACACACACACACACACACACACACACGTTCACATATCCTGAATTACCTGTATTGTTAAGGACATGCTATCACACAGGAATTATGAAGAAAGCAAATGAAATTCTAAAGTGAAATACAAAATATGTTCATTTTGTTCATGTTAATTCACATGTTACATCACATTTAAAGCACCTTTGATTTTTTCCCGTGCTTTATGTAACTCTGTAAACGCTCCCCCTCTCATAGGAAACATACGGGGACATTTCTGACAGGATTCTCTTACGGGAACGGCTGAAGTGCAGGAGCTTTGACTGGTATCTAAAGAACATCTACCCAGACCTGCACGTACCTGAAGACAGACCGGACTGGCATGGAGCTGTAAGTAGATTTTAGGTGGAGATGCAGGAGATACTCTGAGGATTTATGCCTTAAATTATGTAAATCATCAGCACACCAAATTAAACTTTTGCTATGTTTTCACATGGGCGGTTTTAATCGCCGAATGTGTGCATCATACAAAATATACAAGAGCAAATAAGACGGGTCTTTTAAAATTAATAATTATTTTGTTTACTTTTTAGAATTTTTTTTATTTAAAACAAGAATATCTGTAAAAACTAAACCCATTTGGTGCATTTAAATTCCGTATTACATCGAAATGCAAATACAAATATATAAATAAATAAAAATCATAGATACAAATATGAAAATCGCTTTAAAAGGTAAACGCACTGAAATGCGGTTTTTTTTGTTATTTTATGAAATGATCCCAAACTTTGAAAACATGCTGTTGTGTTCTATGACCTGAATCTTTCCTCTATGGCATTTCCTCTAATTATTGTGCCTCCATTATCCTTTCTGTTATTCTTTCCTCTACCCGATTTTCCTCTACAGTTGCGTAATGGTGGGATTCCCTCCGAGTGTCTGGACTACAACTCTCCAGATCACAATCCCACAGGGGCTCATTTGTCTCTGTTCGGATGCCACGGACAAGGCGGGAATCAGGTAATTGGTAGCTCTATCCTTTGAGCGATTCGTACGATCTGAGTCCAGGCCCAAACAGTGTACAGATCCATGCACAGTTAGATGTCATAAAACCAAAATCAAGAGTCATGTACAGTATCGTATTATATCACATCTACTCAGGATTGAGCATGTAGTCTGATTGGATTGTCTTAACAAAGTGAATTGGTCTTTTGAATGTATATTTAATGACTGCTGTGTGTCTGGAGTGATATCACTGATTATTCATTAATGCTGTGCATCAGGTGTCTGGAAAAAAAGAAAAGGAAACAAAAAGCACTATGTCTGAGTGGAAATCAATGTTTCTCATTGCAAGCGGAACCTTAGCTACATGTCCAAGAAGGCTTAGCATAAAAGATGAATGAGGTTTATGGGTCAAATTGTTTCAGTAAGTATGTTCGTGTGAGTGTTTGAAATGAGTTCCTGCCATGATGTCCCTGTTATCGGATTGAGTATTTAGACGTGGACTTACACTTACATATACTTTATTGATCCCGTGAAGAAAATTATTGCTTTACAGCTGCAGCAGGTTACACAAACAATATTATGGGAGAAGAAAAAAAAAAGGCAGAATGTCATTAAATAATTAGAACTTAAATAAATAAATGCAATATTGCAGATGATGCAACAGAAAAAAAACAGAGTGCAAACTTGCAATTCAAAAAGAAGGAAAAGAAGAAGAAATAAAAAAAAATTGAAAATTGTTCACCAATAGTGGATTGTACCGATACCGAAAGTTGAATCATACTTGCCAATAACCAATTAATCATTTAATGATTTCTAAAATGGATACTAGATAAAAATAAAACAAATGTAACACTCCATGTAAAATAGTACTCCACTTAGTTTTTTTTAAACAGTACCTAATGAAAGTTGGCTAAATGAAATCAATATTATTATATTCAATATAGTAATAGAAAACGAAAAGTAACACTACAAATAATAAAAAACTGTTAGATCTAAAATTAATACAAAAGACACTTCAGGTAAACATCACGTGGTGTCAGTGCTTTGCCTCTAGAGGCTGCTCTCGCGCTGTATAACGCTACCCGGAAAAACTATCGGTAAGGATTTTTTGCAGAAAGTTACTACAATCATCCATCGGTATATAGAGAGTAGTGTACCTAAATCTGCAGATGCATTCTGGATTAAAATGTGTGCTTTTATTAAACCTGATCAGGAAGAGTTGGATCGCATGTCTTTTGAGTATGAAACTGGGTAAACTGTACAGGACTGTATTACTCATGGACTTGTGTGTGCGCTAATTTACGGCAATGGCAAATACAAAACTGTATGTTTTAGCTTTCCAGCCACACCTTTGTCCTTGAATGCTATCTATGAGAACGTGGCTGCTTTTTTTGCTAATTATTAACCTCGACTCTGTTTCTGTCCATTCAAAGAAGAGGAAAAGGAAGGAGATAAAGGCGACGTGGCTTAACTTGTATTCACTTATTGATATCATTTTTAGCTTAAAAAATAAAAAGCATATAGAAAGGCCTTTGTTTCTGCTCACTTTGCTTCCTAATGTCTGTAATCACATATTTAAAATACATAAATGTGGTGGATTTCCAGGTCATAGGCTGAAGTATGTAGGATTGAGGAATCAAGGAAGTATCAGTAAAAGATTTGGGATGCAGCCAATTTGTTATTATAATGAGCTGTTGTTTATTTAGTAGTTTATTGATGGTAGCTTTCTAGCAAGACTATTCTGAGGTATTCAACAATAATATTCCTGCCTCTGTCTCTTTTTTTTTTAAGTATTTTGAGTACACCTCGTATAAGGAGATCCGCTTTAACTCAGTAACGGAGCTGTGCGCTGAGTACCTGGACGGCCAGAACAACATCGGAATGAAGCACTGTCCTCGGGATGGAGAGCCGATTCCTCCTACAATCGTCTGGGAGTTCAAAGATGTGAGTGCCTCCCTTTGAAACCACAATACCCACAAGAAAGCTTTCCATACCGCCGCTGAACTATTCTTTCTTTTCAGAATGGAGCAATCTATCACCCGCTGTCCGACAAGTGCATCACTTCGTACCGTACAGCAGAGGGGCGGACTGACGTCCACATGCAAAAGTGCTCCAGTGAAGACATGAACCAACGATGGAAGTTCGAATGAATTTGATTTCTAGACCAAGGAGCTTGTTCAGGCAGGATAGTTTTTCTTTTGCACTGGGAGTCGGGAGAAATACAGCTGCTCAGAACGATAGTTGCTCACTTACAGAAACGTGGAAGGCCTACGACTTGTCCATGAGGAGACTAGGCTCTGTTCTGTGCCTTTGAAAGCCAAAGGTGATCAGGTCTTTTTATTTTTAATGTTTTTTTTTCTTTTATCTCCCGATGCAATACTGTACCACAATTCTCTCCAGTAGAAAAACGAGGATGGAAATATAGCTGTGTTGGAACACTACTCGTTTTTACACGATTGCACTAAGTATTGATACGTCAGAACTTTTTTATTGATACAAGTAGGATTTATGAAGACGAGTATTTCAGGGAGTGACAAGACCACATTTTTCTTGCTCTCCAGTCATACCATTGTTTTTGCCCGTGTTTGGACCTGTACACAGGCCTGCTGGACGTGTTTACGTTACGTCGCCGGCTTATTTTCTTGGAATCTCCACAAACGTGTTCTGCACCAACACAATGTGCCTTATTGCTGTCATCTCATCTTTTTTTTTTTTTCAGTTTAAAGGCTGATCGTTGGGGCATAAACCAGAAAACACCGGAAATGTGTATCAATTTATGTGCCTTTATCAGACAGCAAAGCAAATGATTTTAACATCACACTCATGTGCTCTGGATTTTATTCCATATATGATGTCAGAGAGGGGAAACAACCTGAATGAATTTTTTTTTTTTATGGTGATGGAAATATAAGAAATGATCTAAAAATGCCTTTAAAGGTCAATTAAACGTTTAAAATGTCCTTAGAACCATACACGTGTCTTATTTTTGTGCTATGGGTAGAATGCAACTAGTCACACATAACAACTTAAATGTTCGACAGAGCAAAACATTCAAGTGCTGTGACTCAAGTCTTCCAAATGTAAAAAAAAAAAGTTTTATGTTCGACGCAAAATTGCCAGAGGAGCTCAGTTACAGGACGAGGCTCAGTCATTCGTCTAATGTGAGATTGCATGGACGTTAGAGTACACTGTGGCCTTAAAAAATGTACATCATGAACTTGTTTTTGTTTGTTTGCAATTTTAATCAGTCATGTCTGGGGATTAAATCTGTTTTTCCTGCTTATAGATGTTGAATATTTCAACATGGTATAAAGGGACATCCTTGTTATGGTTTGAATGAATATTTAAAAACTACTGATTAAGCACACATTGTGGTGATTACCATCTTTCATGTTATTTTGATCATTGTACTGAATCAACTTTTTTTTTCCCTTTTTTTTTTTTTTATTGAGTTAATGGAAGGCTCCATTAAAACAAAAAACAAAAAAGTCGTGTCCCACTTCTTTCTGCACGTCGTTACAGTGCCATCTTGTGGTAAACCTGATTCATAACTGCCATCTGATTCATATTGCCTATTATTTATTTGTACTTTGTCTCTGAATAGATGCTTTTTAAAGACTTCACATTAGATGTGCAGCGAAGTATAGTTTATTGCAGGGAACAGCCTTTGTTCATTTGACAATAAGGGCACAACAACATGTGGCACTCAG
Organism: Silurus asotus; assembly: GCA_024362625.1. Lineage (NCBI taxonomy): Eukaryota > Metazoa > Chordata > Actinopteri > Siluriformes > Siluridae > Silurus > Silurus asotus. Next base: position 1,515,277 of record MU551628.1, read on the forward strand.
ATCACTGGTAGTGGTGTTCTAGTCACGTTTCATCAATTATGGATTTTCATTTGGGGTAAACATTTTGTGCATTTTGTCCCACACTTGATGTCAGTTTTAAAGGAGATCTAGTTTCCATATATTGATGGAAAGATAAATCAATCACAACCTTCTTTGTGAACTCGAGGATGTAACAGATTTGGCCTATGACCAGCAAGAGGTGTGTGTGTGTGTGTGTGTGTGTGTGTGTGTGTGTGTGTGTGTGTGTGTGTGTGTATGTATATATATATATAATTTTTTTCTCAACGTTTTTTATTATTATGCACATTTGTGAACATCAACAGTTCACATTTTCAAAGCTATTTTAAATTTTGAATTAAAATTTAAATGCCTACTGAGTTCAAATAAAAAAGAAAATATATGAAAGTAAAATAAAAAAAATCTAATTAATGCAATACTCTTTTTTATTATATTGATTAAATTGAATAATCAAGTAAATTGGCACAGATTATTTTGATTAAATACAATTAAATGAATGGGAATTTTTTTTTTTTCAAAAGTGTGTTTCAAATTCAATATTTAAAATATATATTCTAATGAACTGTTCTACTGTACTACAGACTTTAACGAATGTGTTCATTCCTTCTATCATTCACCCTCGATATGCAGAATCGTCAGGATTGACAAGAATTCACCGAATGACATTATGCTGCCAGTGAGCGTGTCATGGATCATATTTTATGGAGCATGATTTATATGCCTTATGCTTAGATAACCATCATGGACCGTATGGATCACACGAATATTCCACCTGACCCACAGTCACAGAATCAGTACTACTGACAGACTAGACACCAGACTAGGGGTGGAGCAATGCATAATACAGGGTTGATTTAATGACTTAAGTTTAAGAATGATTATGGGCCACATACACACACACACACACACACACACACACACACACACACACACATGATCTGTAGTTCTGTACTGGTGCTTCAGGTTTCCTCTCGATGTTGTAAGTTGTAATATTTACTAATTAGTTCTGTTCTTCCGTGTCATTTGGACTTGGACAGTGTGTGCTTAGATTATCTACCCAAACAACGATAAAGTCAATAAGCCATCTTCTCACCTTTATGACAATATTCCACATAGAGTTTGTTGTAAAAGAACAGGATGTAACCATAAAATACAAAGGCGCATTGTGCTTCCACATTTTAACAATAAGGGTAAATCAAATTCAGCATATTTTGAGGTTTAACCCTTTTGAAATAAAACACAAGGATTTCAATAACCGAAGTCATCAACAATGCAAACTTGTGAAGAATGGCAACAACAGTTTCACATGCATGTCCACACTGATGTTTCATTACTCATTACGCAATTGTAATAACTCAGGTGGGCTACGATAATTAAGACCCTCCCTATATAGATATATTGTGATGAGTGTATTAATGAATTAAAAAACTGAATGATTTATAACTTTCTATTATTAAATTCTGATAAGACTTTGCTCTTTGGCCCAAAAACCAGTAAACAGAAGCTTCAGCATTTAACCTGCATTTAGAAGGATGTTCTGTAACTACTAGTTCAACACTAAAAGACCTGGGAGTTATTTTATACAGCAGCTTCTCTTTTGAATATCATATCAACCATATTACAATATTGGACTTCTTCCACCTTAGAATTATTTTCAAGCTGAGAAGCATGTTGTCTATTGTAATGCATTACTAGGTGGATGTCCTGCATCATTGATAAACAAGCTACAGTCCAGAATGCAGCAGATAGAGTCACCATATTTCCACCATATAACCCCAGTCTTATCGTCCCTACACGGGCTATCTGTTAAGCTTCGAATGGACTACAAACTACTGCTACTTACTTATAAAACACTAAATGGTTTGGCTCCCATGTATCTTTTCAGTCTTCTAACACGCTACCATCCATCCTGCTCTTTGAGATCTCAAAACTCTGGACTTCTAGTAGTTCCTAAAATAGCAAAGTTCACTAAAGGTGGTAGATCATTCTCACATTTAGCTCCCAAACTTTGGAAAAGTCTTCCTGACAGTGTTCGGGGCTCAGACACACTTTCCCAAGTTAGGTGCAGATTAAAGACGTATCTTTTTAGCGAGTCCTATTCATAACATACATCACATATCATAACCTTGTGCTCCAGTACATCTGATCACATCACATTATAAACTTGTGCTTGTTAATATCATGAACATCAGCTACGCTAATTCCTCTCCATTGCTTCTCTTTCTCTACCCATTCAGAGGCATCCTGAGGTTGCACCAGCTCCACTGACGTCCCACCTCATTTAGATTGTGGACCTTCAAAGCAGTAGATGCTGAGTCCATAAAGTTTGGACATTGGACCTTTTTGAACTTTTAAAGGCTCTATGAAGAAGCTGGTGATGATCTCAGATGTTGAGCTATTTTATGAGTTGCTCAGTAGCTCCTGGTTCTATAAAATCAGCCGACTGTAGAAGACTGTAGAAAAAACATTACCCATAATCACACACACTCATAGTAGTTTTCACTCTCTGGTGTTTTGTGTTGTTTTTAAGATTTATAATCACACTCTTGATGTCACCCAAATGAGGATGGGTTCCCCTTTGGAGTCTGGTTCCTCTCAAGGTTTCTTCCTCATTCATCTAAGGGAGTTTTTCCTTGCCAGGCTGCTCATCAGGGATAAATACACATAATTCACTTATATTCTATTTCTGTAAAGCTGCTTTGAGACAATGTCCATAGTGAAATGCGCTATACAAATAAACTTGTACTTCAAACAATCTGAAATATAAAACATATTCTTGGTTGTTTAACATGTATTTGTTTGGTACATAATTCTGTATGTGTTCTTTACTAGTTTGGATATCTTCAGTGTTAATGTTTGCAAGTTTTTAATGTTCTAATCAACATGTGCATAAACAAATATGAATGCTAATTAAAAAAAGATTATGTTTAGTATTAGTGAAAACAAACTCAACATAAAGCATGAACAGAAATCATTATTGGAAATGTTTTAAAGTAATTATGGTGTTTTAATTACGTAATTCATCAGGACACCGAACGAAACGTTTGCTATGTTTCCACACGGACGGATTTTTTTGCCGGATGTGCGCATCATGGCGGATTTTGGTGCTTGATTTGAGACTTGGTTTACTGTTTGAGTGAAGCATATGTTTAGTGATTAAAAATGATTTTTCTGTGTAGGTTTTTATATATATATATATATATATATTTGAGTAAACAGAGGACATTTTTTATAAATATGTGTTGCATGGAAGGTTTTAATTTTGCCTTGAATATTTATTTATTTATACATTTTTTTTATACAATTTGTGACATTAACCCATCCAACATCATTCAAATATTAAATACTTTTTTCTAATATTTTAGGCGACGATCTACAAATTTGCAATTGCTACAATATTTTCATGTCAAATTTATAGTAGAAACCTTTTTTAAAAAAAATTGTTTCGTGGTTCATACAGAATCGTATGTACATGATCGAGGTTCTTCTAGATTTGAAATGTTTTGAAAATGCAATTACAAGAATGGTGGCCTGTGGGGCAGCGGCCACCCCTGGCCACCCTCTAGCTCCACCCCTGGCCACTCTCTCGCTCCACCCCTGGCCACCCTCTAGCTCCACGCCTGGCCACTCTCTCGCTCCACCCCTGGCCACCCTCTAGCTCCACCCCTGGCCACTCTCTCGCTCCATCCCTGGCCACTCTCTCGCTCCACCTCTGGCCACCCTCTAGCTCCACCCCTGGCCACTCTCTCGCTCCACCCCTGGCCACCCTCTAGCTCCACCCCTGGTCAACCATCAAATGAGATGCACTGGTGCATATGTGTATATAAATATAGTGTGTAATAAATATAATCACTAGACTAGACTAGCAGTGATGGTGTAAAATCTGTGTGTGTGTGTGTGTGTGTGTGTGTGATATAGTAAAGGCATGAATGGAAGACGGGATGGAGACCTGAGTCAGAACTGTTCTTCAGGCTGACGAATGGAAACGAAAGACTCAGTCGTGATCTTGGAAGTGATGATGAAGATGATGAGGGTGATACATTTTGGCCAGATACTTTTTTTGGCCACGGTTTAGCTGTACCACGTGACCCGGCCTCACGTCACAGCCGGAAGATTCGGCTTGTTTTGGCAAAACTTTTTTTCCCTAGAAAGAGTCGAGACCTGGTATTTCACGAAGTTGTCTTGACGCAAACGGGGAAACAAAAGCGTGCACTCGTTTCACACACACACACACACACACACACACACACACACGTGACATGTCGCATCGACAGGAAGAAGCTTACGATTGCGGCTGATTCAACAAACACAGGAAAAGATTTGCATATGAGAGTTTGACTTGCTACAACGTTGAATGAAAAACTCTCTGATCATCTCCCTCATTCCAGGCTTTGGTTCACATTAAAACGACAGTGAACTTTTTTTTTCTTCTTTACATTTTGGACCACAGTCTTCATGGAAGTCCAGTAGTTCCTGTGTGTTTGGTCTCAAGAAGGAGGAAGTTGGAGGAACTTCAGAAGGCGTAAACTGCATGGAGATCGGATTATATACTTTTACACTGGAACTCTCAAGATGACTTCGATTAATTTTTTTGTTTTTCTTTAAGTAAATTTTTTAATCCGTAAGCGTGAACTGTTTCAGCACAAATTTCCATGCATTGACTTTATTTGCGTATGGAAATAAACTTCACATGGATTAACTCTTTGAGCGTTTACATGCTATTTAATTCAGATTCAATTAATCCTTCAGGTTTATTCTAATCAACATTAATTAGGCACAATGGCACTATGCCGACGCAGGACTCGCCCCAAAGTTCTCCAGCTTCTCGCCTTCTTCATTGGCGCTTCACTCCTCGGATACTTCATCCTGCACCGAAACCCCGATGTGAGCCACGAGAATCGGCGAGGACTTTCACCAGACCTGATCCCAGAGGACGACTACGAGTTCCTGCGCAGACCCGTGTACGAGAAGCCGGCGCTGGATGTGCGTGCGCTGGGTGAGCTGGGCCAAGCCGTCCGACTGGACCTGAGCGGCGAGGAGAAGCGCAAAGAAGAAGAAAGTCTGCAGAAGCACCAGATCAACATTTACGTCAGTGACAGGATCTCGCTCCATCGCAGATTGCCTGAGAAGTGGAATCCACTGTGCGTAAGAGATTAATGCAGAAAAATCCCCCCCCAACACACACACACACACACACACACACACACACACACACACACACCAAAATCCACAAAACTAACATGAACCTGTCAAATGAGAACATCCATCCCAAGTGTCTCTTCCAGACATTTCACAAGAGGTCATTAGAGTTCATTTTCACCTTTTATTACATTGCCAGGAAATCAAACTTCATATATATATATATTTCTGATATATAGACTGGAGTGATCTCGTGTGTCTTGTCAAGTTCAGTTCACATTTATTTATTTACAATTTTTTTTATGCTTAACACCATGATGCTGAAAGATCCAGCTGAACTTTCTGGCTGATGTTTTGAGGTCTTGCTTTGGTTTGCCTAATGATCATCTGGCGTTCTCGGTTTTCTGAAAAGCACCAGTTCCCCGACTTTTTTTCCCCCCTGCGAAACCATCCAAACAATTGCAGCACTGCTCTGCCACTCCTATGCTTCAGTTGGAGATAATGATCTTCAGATTAAAATGCCACGACCTATTTTCTGACACATCATTAGAACAAGACCAGATCTGACTACATGCCAGGTTTCATCCTGGTAATTCTCCACCGATTTCTTTGTTGTTATTCTATGGTTTATTCGAACTATTTGGGCCGTAGGTTATCCATCCATAGGGGTTTAGATATACAATTTCTGTGAGGCCCCAAGTTTTTTTTTTGTTTTTTTATATACATTTGAAGTTACAGACCCTCCTTATGATATCTCTTCATCATGGCACTTGTTAGTGGGTGGATTTATTTGGAAGCAAGTAAACATATTGTCCTCAAAGTTGTCCAAAAATGTTCAAGAATTTGAGCAAATCTGACAAGGGCCATATTGTGATAGATGTCTAGACGACTGGTTTAAAGCATCTCCAAAACTGCAGCTCTTGTGGTGTTCCTGGTCTGCAGTGGTCAGAAGGTATCAAAAGTGGTCCAAGGAAGAAACAGTGGTAAACCAGAGACAGGGTCATGATTGATGACCGTGGGGAGCAAAAGGTGGTCCGTGTGGTGAGATTCCAACAGACGAGCTCCTGTAGCTCAAACTGCTGAAGGGGGACCAACACAATATTAGGCAGGTGGTCATGATGTTATTTCTGATTGGTGTACATCCAGAGATGACGTTCTAGTTTGCTCCTACTGTATATAACTTTCACATTCTAGAATTTGTACTTAATGATTTCTGATCTGGTGAAATACAGTTTTTAAATGTCTGATTTCAATGAGTCTGGTGTTTGTGCAGTGTTGTTGTTGTTGTTGTTGTTGTGCAATCCTATCCTAATCCTAAATGTCCCATCCTATGTCAGTGTAGACCAAATTCCTAGAATTTGTAAGAACTCTTATATAAATTGTGTAATTTTCACCACAGATGTGTTTGTATAGCATTTTTTATTTGCACTGGTTCTTCTAATTGGCCAACTTGCAAACACAGCACAATGTTTCTGCAGGAATAAATGCTAATGTTTGTGTCCTAATTTCTATCAGATGCAAAAACCTGAAGTATGACTACCGCAGCTTGCCCTCGACATCAGTAGTGATCGCCTTCTACAACGAAGCCTGGTCTACGTTATTGCGCACGGTGCACAGTGTTCTGGAAACCTCACCTGATATTCTACTGAAGGAGGTCATCCTTGTGGATGACTACAGTGACCGAGGTACAGAGGAACACCTACTGTACAGTGCAGCTGCAGCTAAAGCATTATGTGCATGTCATCACTTGGGTTTATTTCTGGAACCTGGCAACCCGGCACTGTTTACTGATCAGCTGTAGAGTAGGATCATACACAGTACTATTTAATACAGGATTACCTGATATTATTGTGTTAATTCTTCTATTCGATCCTTCAGAACATCTAAAGCAGCCTCTGGAGAACTACATAGCTGACCTGCGGAAGGTACGTCTGATCCGAGCGAGGAAGAGAGAAGGGCTAGTTAGGGCTCGTCTTCTGGGTTCTTCCATAGCCACAGGTGATGTGCTGACTTTCCTGGACTGTCACTGTGAGTGTCATGAGGGATGGTTAGAGCCTCTGCTACACAGGTAAGAGCTCTATTCAGACAAGCGGTCAAATAAAGCATTCAATAGCAACCAATGTACATGCAAAGATTTAACTTGATATCCATCTATCCATAGATCCATCCATCCATCCATCAATTTATCCAAAGAACTAAACATTTATTAATTAATCCATTCTTTTATGCAATTATTATTTTATTATTCTATTATCATAGTCTACCCATCCATCCATACATCCATCCATCCCTTACTCACCCATCCACCCATCCAAAAACCAACACACCCATCCATCCATCCATTCATCCATCCATCCATCCCTCCATCCATCCATCCATCCCACCATCCCCTAAACAAACACCCACCCACCCATTCATATGTCCATGCTTAAATTCATCCATCCATCCACCCATTAAAAAATCCATCCATCCATTCATCCCCTAAACAAACACCCACCCACCCATTCATATGTCCATGCTTGAATTCATCCATCCATCCACCCATTAAAAAATCCATCCATCTATCCATCCATCCATCCATCCATCCCTTACTCATCCATCCATCCATCCAAAAACCCACACATCCATCCATCCATCCATCCATCCATCCATCCATCCATCCATCCATCCATCCATCTATCCATTCATCCATCCATCCATTCATCCATCCATCCACAGATTTATCCACCCATCTATTCATCTATCCTTTCATCCTTCCTTACATCCATCTATTGATCCATTCATCTATCCTTCTCTTCATCCATACAACCCTCTTTTTATCCATCCGTCTATCTATTGATTATTCTTCACATCATTAGATCCAACCAACCAACTAAAGTGTTAACATTCATGCGATTGTCTCCCTGTTGTGTAGAATAAAGGAGGAACCCACTGCCGTCATCTGTCCAGTAATAGATGTGATCGACTGGAACACATTCCAGTATCTGGGCAACTCGGGCGAGCCTCAGATTGGTGGCTTTGACTGGCGACTTGTTTTCACGTGGCATTCTGTGCCCGAATACGAGCAGAACCGCAGACGCTCCCCTACGGATGTCATCAGGTGCTTGATTCTGTCGACATTCCAGCATGGGGGTTAATATTTAGTCAGCGAGAGCATATTGGTAGATCATGATCCTGTTTACACTGAACTAACAGATTTTAAGGAATACTCCATTTGCCTTGTGATTGCCAGGTGCGCTCTTTATTTTAGTCGTGTTTTCGATGTCGTATTTAACCATTTGTTTTATCTCTTTGTGTCCACAGTTGCTTTTTAATGTTTAACTGCCACCCACCATTAATTTACATTCACGACATTTGGCGGATGCCTTTATCCAGAGCGACTTCCAATGATCTCATTTACAGTATACAACTGAGCAGTTGAGAGTTAAGGGCGTTGCTCAAGGGCCCAAAAGTGGCAGCTTAGTGGTGCTGTAATTTAAATTCATGACCTTATATATAATATATTTCTCATCCCTCAAATATATGATTAAAGAAATATGATTGTTTGTAGTGTAGATGTCCTCACATTTATTTAGAGCCGGTGGAGGTTGAATTTTTTTTTTATTTAAGCGTGGCTGGTGGTTTCCTGTCAAAATCACACTTGCATTGGTGCAAATTAAAAAATGACTATGTTAAAATATAGATGACGAGATATAGATGAATATCATGAATTATCAAAAATAACATATAATTAAAGGTAAATTGAGCAAATGAGTTATTTTAGAAGTGTGTATCAAACTGGTAGCCCTTCACATTAATAGGTACCCAAGCAGTAGCTCTCAGTTTTAAGAAGGTTGGTGACCCCTGGTCTATAGTAACTGCCGTTTCGTCAAAGTGGTAGAAATCAGGATAGCGAGGATACCAAACCCTGAGAGGGATTAACGAGCCACCTAAAATGTACGCTTTATGGACAAAGGTTTATGGACACCTGATGCATTTTTGAGCTTCCACATTTAGTCACCATTCACTTTTATACTAACATCCACTCTTCCGGGAAGATGATCCACTAGATTTTGTGAAGATTTGTGCTTATTCAGCCATAAGGGTGTTTGTGAAGTCAGGTGCTGATGTAGGTAAAGTGAGAAGGCTTGAGGTCCAGTCTGTTCACATTTATCCCAGAGGTGTTTAATAGTTTTTGGAGCTGTATAGCAGGAGATCTTCTACTCCAACCCATGTGTAGTATATCTAGATGGCTTTGTGCACAACAGTATTGTCATGCTAGAACAGGATTTAGTCTTTTAGTTTGGTGGTCTAGTGGTTAGTTTGCGGCGCTCTCACGGCTGCGGCCCGGGTTCGATCCCCGGTCAGGGAACCAACCCCAGCCACTCTTAGTGCCGGTCCCAAGCCCGGAGAAATGGGGAGGGTTGCATTAGGAAGGGCATGCAGCGGTAAAACGTACCAAATCTAACATGCGGAGGATCTGCTGTGGATCCTCCACAGAAGCCGAAGAGAAGCTGAAAGAAAGTTTTAGTTTTAGGGAAAATAAATACCTTTATTCTCATCCAGAAGAACCACATATGGCTGGAAAAGTCAGTGTTCCAATACTTTTGCCCATACAGTGTATCAGTAGTTCTGGTCCTAAATCAGAGCCGGAACTCACATCCTGATTGTACTGGGCAAATACTCCTTCGTTATTTTCCCCCATGGATATAATTGGAGGGTTTATTTAAAAAATACAAATAAAAATACACAATGCCACTTAAGGTTTAAATCAGGATACGGCTACGGATGTGTGGAGCACTACGTACACATACTTACATTATGTTACACCCCTAGTGTCAACAGTACCTTCTTGCTATGTATTGAGTGTGTAAATAGCACCATAGAATTCTTTTCGCTTGTGGGCCTCTGTTGAATGTCAGCTTTGTATGAACCGAAATTTGCGTAACAATAGTCAATGGCATATAACTGCAGTGTTGATTTTAAATAGGAAATCTAATTAGCACAAGAACTCATGGAGATGAACAGCTTCTCTCAAGCTCTTTAAAAAATGTTTTAAAAAATGTTAAGTTAATTCTTTTTTGCTTTGCGTTTTAGATCTCCGACCATGGCTGGGGGTCTTTTTGCCGTCAGCAAGAAGTACTTTCATTACCTGGGTACATACGACACAGGGATGGAGGTGTGGGGAGGAGAAAACCTAGAGTTCTCATTCAGGGTAATTTAATGCTTTATTTATTCATTTCTTTTCACTTTTTGTCATTCCAATTGCTCCATTTCCAACTCCAGCTGTCATGATGCACTGACTATTTAAGAATAAGTGCCATTATCCTGTTATAACAATACCCAATTACAGTGATTCATTTACAAGTTGCTGACCGCCTGACATGCAGGGCCTTCCAAAAGTATACACACCCCTGTCTGATCAACTCATATCACTGAATTACAGTGGCAGACCCTCAGAGCATCACGTGTTGTCCAAATCTGTCGCGAGACCTTCAGAATCATCAGTGAAGGCACCTGTAGTGTGAAGTGCATGTTGTTTAAAAGGCTTTAAAGTTGTTTAACCAATCAGATTTCGAGTTGGTGACAATAATGTCGGCATTTTTTCACGACCTTTGATTGGATTGTCAGAGAGAGCACCAGTCAGAGCTCGCATACCCCATCTGTGGCAAACTGCGTGAGCTCAAATATACTGTATTTGTGTGGATTACATTTTTTTTCATTCCACAATGGCACACAGAAGAGAAGGAACTTGATTTGGTCACAGATACAATTACATTTACAAAACTGACTTTTCAAGAAAAGCTGAAAATCGTGAGGAAACGTCGGACAAAACAGTTGTTAAGCTTTTTTCTTGAAGCATTTATAATTTTTGTGTTTTCTTTCCTGTATAATCGTATAAAACACACCCTCATTTTAAATACCCCGGAAAATCCGGCGTCATTTTATGAGGTTAATATCGATGCTTCTGCTAGAGATGATGTATGCTGGTGTTGCGGCTGTGGCTACAGTGAAAGGAGACTTGTTGAATTGTGTTCCTTGGGATTTTCTTGCTTCAGTAATTCCATTCATTCTCACTGTGTGGGATTCTTGTCTGTGATGCAGCGCTCTGTCATATTGCATTTTTTTATAATAATATAATTTTGATGTTTTCTATAGCGGTGGCATCACAATGATGGTATTAAGAGGTGGATTGATTCAGGCAGAACACCACTCAAGGCCTCTGTGCAAAATGAACAGATAGTGACTGCTGAATTACAAATATAGTACACTGATCTTTTAGTGTGTTCGATATTTAATTTGGAAAAACTCAAAACCTAAAACCAAAAGACTTCATCTCAGAAAAGACATCTAGTGATATGCAAAATTATGAGGCACATTTTTTAAATCACTATTCACTGTTCTTTATTTTTAGTATATATTTAGCATATTTTTGGAATAATTGTAGTATTATTTCTTTTGCATGTCCCTAAGACTTTTGTACATTAACTCGTAATTTAGACTATTTGGTGTACTCTATTTCGGGTTATGCTAATTTTTCCAATGACTTTGTATGAGTTTATTCATCACAGGTGGGAAAATTCCAGAACGAGCCCTGGCAGTATTGTGCACGAGACTAAGTCCTTCTTTGTCCTTTTTATTTTCCCAGATCTGGCAGTGTGGAGGGAGTTTAGAGGTCCATCCCTGTTCCCATGTTGGCCATGTCTTTCCTAAAAAGGCTCCCTATTCTCGAAGCAAAGCTCTGGCTAACAGTGTGCGGGCCGCAGAAGTCTGGATGGACAACTACAAGGAGCTGTACTACCACCGAAACCCCCACGCTCGCCTGGTACACTCGCTGTCCTTCCTGTCATCCTGTACTTCTCCTTATCGCTTTGTTTTTCTTCCAGATCCATTTATCACGTTCGGGTCTTGCGAATGGTAGCTCAACAACAGCGTAAACAGACCCTGATTGATTACCAGGGCTTTGAGAAATAAGATACAGATGCCTGGCTTAGCCACACACGTATTCACACAAGCTGTGAACATATTGAGTGACAGACTTTACCGAGTTCACTGCGGTGTCTGAGGTGACATTCTCAGAGCTCAGTATACGATTACAGTGTCCTTTATTTGTCCTTGATTAGTGTCAGTCTGTCTTTGCGCTCTGTTCCTCTTAAGCACAGAGAATGTTGTGCAAGGAAAACTGATGCACTCAAAATAAATAAGACACCAGCCATGCTTTTTTACAGATATAATGCAAAGCTGGGGTGGGTGTGCAGGGTTTGTAGGTTGATGTGGCATGAAACTAACGTTGATGTCTGATTTCATGTATGTTGAAGCTGCAAGAAGATAAGGTATGTTTATATTAAGGAAAAGTGGTAGCTCAGGGGTTAAAGCTCTAAATGGGTTATTTACCGGAAGGTTGGCGGTTCAAGTCCCAGTATCGCCAAGCTGCCACTCGTGGGGCCCTGGATCAAGGCCCTTAACCCACCTTTTGGTGCTGTATCATAGCTGACCCTGTGCTCTGGCCCCAGCTTCCTAACATCGCTGGGATTCCCTGTGGGATCAGTAAAGTATTCTAAATCAAATATAAAAAAAGGAAATAACTGCTTTATCGCTGTAAAGCTGCTTTAAGACGATGTTCATTGTTCAAAGCATTAGACAGACAGTAACGTTTGAAAATCTAAATCAGATGTAGTACTGGTGCTTAGATTCGGACTGGTACCTCCATTTCTACTTTACTTGAACTTTGTTTCTCTGGGACACATCCTTCACTATGACAAGTACAATTTTGGAGCTAAACTCCGCAATAAGTTTCACTGTGTGATGCGCTATTATGTGTTTATTTTATTCAGTGTAAATACAGTTAGTTTGTAGTGAACTGTAAAAAAAAAAAAAAAAAACACACAAAATAAACAAGGCCCAGTTGCAATTCTGAATCATTACGCATCTGGTTTTATGGTACCCGGGCACCCAGCTGGTTGTTTGGCCATTGCAGTCTGATGAATCATTTTCTCATCAGTAGGGGAAGTCATCCATCACTACTCAGCGCTGCTAAATAGGTTCGACCGGGTTCTGCTTCCAACAGCTGTCGCCCGCAATTCGGCTCCTGCAGTGCTCCTCTGTGGCCCATAGCTCAGCACTCCACAGTGTCTGAGGTGGCAGAGATGTGTGCTGAGCATACACATTCACCTGAACAAGCTCCCGTGCCTCGACAAAACCACAAATTCCTTTTCATATCCAAGCGCTGATGAAGTAACACTGTGTGGGTGTTAAAATAGATTGTTCTGGCTGACGTGTCTGTTAGTACATGCCATTGTCGGGTTTGGACAATTTTTTTTTTTTACGGTATTCTGGGGATTCTGCTTTCTTTTCACCAAGGGATATGCAAGAATATAACAACTTCCCTGTGGAATCAAGAAAGGAAAAAATAAATAAATAAAAAAAATAACCAAAATATAGAACAATTACCTTCATGTCAAGATCTTTATAATGCATATCCAGGCACCTTTTATTTTAATGCAGCCACATACAGTATTGAAAGACTCTAAAGAGTGATAACGTGCTTTCCTCTTAAATCTTCTTTAAAGCTTAAATCTCACTACATGCGCTTTTGGACAATCGATGCGTGCTCTGGAGGTCTGATCAAAGCAAGTGTATAAATGAAAAGTACAAAAAAACACTTCTGATATCCCAGTTTTGTAAGCGATCTCTCTATTTTTTATTTTTTTATTTTTTTATTTTTTTATAAAATGCCTGAAATATATGCCATTAATTCATACGGTTGGAGAATTTGACAGACGCCCGTACCGAGCAGATCAGGGCCTAGTAGTGACAAGTTGATGGTACTGGGATGTGAACTCACCACCCTCCGATGATGTGTTCAGTATGAGTTACCACTTCTACTACTATTGATCAAGCCTTTATTACTGATTAGTTGATTAAGTAATCAGTATAGCAGATGCTCGATTTCTTTACACCATTGTCATAAAAAAACTATAGAGATTGTGTATGCATACATTTATAAATATGTTCCTACTGCTCAACATTTAATGGTTTTGGTTATAGATAGTTCAGACAACCTTTTCAGCAAATAGAGGTAGTATTATTTACTGTATTGGTTTATACTTCATGTGTGACTATGCAGGTGGCAACAGGAAACAAGAGTCACTGGTCACGTGTGAGCAAAAACATTGCTGTCTGTCTGGTTTTCAAGTTGACCTGCAAGATGTTTATCAATTTTCTGTCATATAGGCGTAGACAAATGTTGGGCTTCCCATAAGCAGTATAAACGGGTGTAGAAATTGTGTCGTGTCTTACACTAATCGTGTCATGTTTTACTCCGCCCGTTTTACTCCGCCATTCAATGCACATTTTTGACTTTTTAATCCTGTGACACTTTTTCAGAGTCTCTCTTCAACTGCTGAAGCTGTTTTGTTCCATACGTTTTAGTTTTTTTTATCATGACAGTGGTGTGAAGAAATCTACCACCTGCTATACTGATCGTTTAGTTGACTGATCAGTAATAAAATGCTTCACGAATAGTAATAGCTCAGTGGATGAGGTCAATGTGGATGAGGAAATTGAAGGGCATCTGCCAAAATCTAAAATGGTACATGTTTTTGTTAAATATTTAGAAGAGATTGCTTACAAAACCGAGTTTTTTTTTAAGCCATTGTTTATACACTTGCCGTAATCAGACTTCCAGAGCACACATTGATTGTCCAAAAGTGGAAGTGAGGTTAAGACTTATTGCTTCATGTTTTCTCTTGTGTCTGCTTGAGCGTTTACCAGCGAGCGGACACAATGTTATTTTTGTTTATCTCCTAAACCGCACTCGGCACAAACAGCTCTGTTTAACCTGCGAGGTCCTACATAACCTTGCTTTCTTTGGTCATCACTCTTTGTCTTAGGCCTCTGTAGGCACAATACACACAAAACAGATTTTTTTTTTCTCCAAAAAAACACATTACTGTCTGAGACACAGACCCTGGCTGAGAATGAAATTCACACATCTAATAACAGTGTTTATCACACACCCCAGGTCCTGCTATTTTTCCCCGCAGTGTTTCTTGGCACAGTATACAATTAAAAATGTGCTGATTTGTATTCGGCACTAAATAATTCTTTGTTACCTATTTTCTTCTTAGGTTGGGTCGTACTATTTGCTATTTGTAGTTAAAAAAACAAAACAGAATATATATATATATATAAAACACTGTACTGAATCATAAAAAATTTGCTACATTTAATAATTATGAATATATTAGCTATATTAATAAATATTGAGGAAAATAAAAGACGCATTCAAACTGAAACAAAAAGTAACACTCCAAATAAATAGAGTTTCATCGAAAATGAATAAAAAAAAGACACTTCAAATAAACATGTGGTGTCAGTGATTTGCCTCTAGAGGCCGCTCTCATACTGTATAGCGCAACCTGGAAAAACTATCTGTATGGATGTTTGCAATCCAGCAATAAACAATCGGTGCGGATTAATTGGCAAAACCGAATAATTTTTGGACCTCTAATTGTAATTATTATTATACTGACAGTTCACAAACAGCAGAGACATCTGTGAATTTTTTATTTTATTTTTTTTTGCGCAAGGTGCTGTGTGCCTACATAAAAAAACCATACACACAAAAGCTGGTTTCTATCACCGTAAATGCTTTTTTTTTCGCATCTCAGAAAGGACATGTCAACGCGTTCCCACGTTGTATTCTGCCATGATTAGGTATTTATGACTATTCCTGTGCAGCCAAATATTGTTAAATCTACCTTTCTTTGTTGGATACACAATGCTGAATGAGAATGCTTAAATGAGTGTATATTCTTTATCTATTTTACTTCATGGAAACGGCTGATGTGTACAAAACCGTGTGGAGAAACTAACACAGTTGGCCTTTTCAGCAGGTGTACTTGTTATGTTTTTATGGCATGCATCCCTCTGTGAGTGAATTTCTTTTATTTTTGTGGCTAGTGACATTGTGTTTTGCAGTAATGGCAAATTTCTCCATTGTAGTGACAGGAAAAAAATTGCCTCTGCACTTAATACACAAAAGAAATCATTTTCCACACACTGCTCAGCTTTTTTTTTGTGTGAGGATGAGCTTTACAAACACTTTTGACTCTGTAACCTTTGGGGAGCAGTTTAGTGTTCTTTGAGAATGCTACGACAGCAGAAATGAAACAGAAAAGAACAAATTCGCAGCTGCACCATAACAGATTTTTTTATACTGTTTGGTCCTTTTTTTTTTTTGACGATTTTGAATTTGTTCATCTCATATAAACGTAGGTGGGGGCATACCTGCTGACTGTGAGGGACAGTTTGTATTTGAGTAGTTCTCAATCAACATTTTCAATTGTGTCATTTGTGGCGTTTGATTATACATTTGTTTTTAAACTTCAAATTCACTGCTTCCACTGCACCCATTTGGAGAGAATTCAGCTCGTATAATAAGAGGTTACCCAATCGTGGATTTTACCAATACCAATAGCTAGGTTGGATTGGAAAACTGATTAAGCAACCGATAAACTGGGCAGTGGAATAAAACAAAACAAACAGAAGGCTTCATGTGAAATTTATTACAAAAATTCAAAATAAAAAAACAGTACTGAATCATGAATTTAACATAACATATTAAATGAAATTAATATGAATATATTGATTATTTATTACTATTATACTTATTGAGGTAAATGAAATACAAATAAATAAATAAAAAAGTAACATCAAATATTTATAAAAAAGACATCAGTAATCAGCTGTTGACATCAGTGATTCGCCTCTAGAGCCCGCTCTCATATTGTATAAAGCAACCCGGAAAAACTATCGGTATAGACATTTGCAGATTATCTATAGTTCTAGCAATAAACTAATAAATATAGTTATATATTTAATAAATTATCAATTTTAATTGAGAATATAATATAGCATAGGGTCTCGCGTGTCAAAACAAACAGCTTGTGGCATTAGATTCACCACTAGAGGCCACTCTCATATTGTACAACCAAGAAAAATTAGGTATGAACAGATATTGAACTACTGGTGCGGATTAATCGGCAAAACCGATGAATCAGTTGAACTCTTCTCATAAAGAGATGCACAACAAAGTAATGACCACGTTGTAGTGAAAAATACTCCAGTATGGCATTCATGAATCTGAGAACACAATTATCTACTGCATTTCCTCAGAATTACTGATTACCAAGTAAACTCCCTTTGTTGCTCTCCTGCAAGCTGTGGGTGAATTTATAACAGGGATCTGGCCATTTCCAGTTCCAGTAAATGTAACAAGCTCTTTAACTGCAGCTCAACAATACTATTATGTTTGGTTGTGTGCGTTTTATTTTTATCTAATCTTTCTATTTGTTCTTTAGCCTATCAAACACTAGGTATGAGGTCAAATGCAACCTGATCGCCAAAACAAGCAAAGCAGTAAATGTTATACCCCAAGGGCAC
Source organism: Silurus asotus (assembly GCA_024362625.1). NCBI lineage: Eukaryota > Metazoa > Chordata > Actinopteri > Siluriformes > Siluridae > Silurus > Silurus asotus. The sequence goes on from MU551628.1 coordinate 1,532,860, forward strand.
ACTGATACCCAGAAGGACTTTGAATTACAATATATAGAGAAGCAGGCAGAGATCTTCTGTTAGGAACTAGCTGGATAGTTCTCCCTACTGAAGAGACACTGCAGCCATTAAACCCAAACCCCCTGAACCCTTTCATTGATTGAAGCTGTGAACATAGACTTCTTTTTATGCTTTAAAGTATAAAGAATTCACAGGTCATCAAACTTCATGTTTGGATCGCAGTGTAATGCAAAACTTCCACATTTCCAAATTCCACCATTCACATACGTTGAGTAGGAGTTAATGGAACTGACAGCTTTTTTCTGAAGTGGTGCTTAATTACCGTATTTTTCGGACTATAAGCCGCTCCTTTTTTCCTACGCTTGAACCCCGCGGTTTAAACAACGAAGCGGCTAATTTATGAATTTTTCTGGGTTTTTCCCGGTTTCACAAACTCCAAGTCAAAAAACTGAGCGACATAACATTAGACCAATGAACTTTCCGAACGGAAACGAAAAAAGGCACCTCACCTGTGTTCTGTTGGCAACCCTGGGGCATCGTCAATTGTTTGGAACCCCTTGCCATTAGTTATAATAAGGCAGTCGAGAGATCTGCAATGAGGGAGCCGTTTCTTCGACACAACACTTCTTTTCTTTGCTCACACTATCACTATTCTTATAAAAAGTTTTCCAGTGAACGCTCGTTGTGCACCACTACACTGCTCCATTATAACTCACGACAAGTTTGCACTGGTTTCAAACGATTCCTGACACTCTTGGGTCTCCAAATCCTAGTTCCAAAATGTCCTGTTTCCCTGCACTAATCTGTATTATTTCTATGTAGTATGCTTCCTGTAAAGTTAGACTTTATTAATATAACATGTATACAGTCACATTTCAAGAGCCATTGAACGTTCTGCATATTGAAGCTACTAACCATCGTCATAAACTCGTTCTTGTTTCTAGGAGGCCTATGGCGATGTTACAGAGAGGAAGAAACTTAGAATGCGTCTTGGCTGTAAGGACTTCAAATGGTTCCTAGAGAACGTCTATCCAGACATCCATGTCCCACAAGATCAACCTGGCATGTTTGGAATGGTAAAGTGGGCAACACTGCAAAAACTCCTCATATTGTTAAGACTTACAATTTAATTTCTAGCCATAATAATCTTATTGATCTTATTTTAAAAATAAAATACTATGCAAGAGCAGATTGTGTAAGATTATTATGCCTGCAAATTGAGCTTCATTAACATCAGAGACATCAAGGCCTAGTATTTTTTTTTTTAACTATTATTATACTATTATTATAGAGGTGGGAGCTCAGTGGTTAAGGCATTAAAATTTGGAACAGAAGGTCACAAGTTCAAATGCCACCACCACCACCACCAAGCTGCCACTGCTGGGCCCTTGAGGAAGGCCCTTAACCCTTCCCTGCTTAGTAGTAATTCGCTCTGGATAAGGGCGTCTGCCAAGTGCTTTAAAATTATTTATTTCTTATATTTTTTGACGTGTTAAAGATGTTTCTCTTCCAGTTTAAGTCTGGTCTTATTTCTCTCACCATTTTCTCACTTTGATCTTACTTCCAGCTAAAGAATCGAGGAATGATCAACTATTGCTTCGACTACAATCCTCCCAGTGACCATAACGTGGCGGGCAACAGGATCATTTTGTACCAGTGCCACGGGATGGGCCAAAACCAGGTAGGAGGCATTTGAACAAATTCCACGTTAAATTGCTTTCCACTGTAAATCTCCATTTGTGTTTCTTTTCTTTGTTCTCTTCGTTGCCTTTCTAACATTGTGCATCTGTAAATCCTCCTGCTGTCTTTTTATTATCCTCTGTTCTTTCCACGTGTGCCAGTTTTTCGAGTACTCTTCCGACAATGAGATCCGCTACAACACGAGAGAGCCCGCAGGCTGTGCCGTAGCCGATCCCGTCTCCACCTTCCTCAGCATCAATCTGTGCCGAAACCCCCAGCAAACCGTACCCGAGGACCAGAAGTTTGTTCTCAGAGAGGTGAGCAGTAAGACACACGCCGTCAGTGCTGTGGTATGAAGGGAAAAGAAAAATCATGAGAAGTTGAAAAGCAGCAGGAGGCCTATGAATTAACTTCGGCAGGTGTTTGATTATTTATATACAGTCACAGTAATGAGCAACTTGGCATTTCTGAAACTGCAGTGAATATTTAGAAAAGGCACTCGGGACTATAGTTAGCAAACTCGTTGCTGTGAGAGTCATCGCTCAGTCCGTATTTTTATTTTTTTGCTGACTGTATGCTGATTAATAGCTTTACATCTGCTGGAATATGACGGGACACTCATTGCGGGAACATGCTCAATCTGGCGTAGTTTTGAAACTCGGAGTGAACTCTTCTGAGAAGTCCAGCCATAGTGCTCTAGGACAGTGGTCCCCAAACCCCCGGGCCGTGGACCAGTCCGTGGGTCAATTAGTACCGGGCCGCAAGAATACATAACTTAGATTGTTTCTGTTTTATTTATTATCTGATTCTGAACGGTTTTATTTTGGAAAATTACCAGAGTCTCTCCGCCACATCTGTCTATGACTCTCTCTTGATGCATGTCATGGTGCCTTTGTTCACATGTCTTACCTCCATCCGCTACCTTCTTAAAGGGGCTCCTTTCGAACCCCCAAGCGAGCAAAATAAACAAAAAACAACACAGTGGATTCACGTTTATTATTATATTTCCAAAAAATATTTTTTATGCCGGTCGTATCATTTTATTTTGTTGTATTTATACACCACATCTTAAAGCCCGGTCCGTGAAAATATTGTCTGACATTAAACCGGTCCGTGGCGCATAAAAGGTTGGGGGTCGCTGCTCTAGGAGACCATCGCTGGCTTCATACCAGTAAATCTGAGACTCTGGATTGCACTGATGTTCGGGTTTGAGAAAGCCCGAGGCCTTGGAGTGCTCTCAGAGAGAAATCGCAAAAACAATGACATTCGGGCCTGTTATTTCGTAACTGATGGAACGAGGTGCCGGCGGCTAACCCTGCAGGGCTTCGCATTTAAAAGCGCAGCAAACAGCCTGTATTTATCCTGGTGTGTCGGATAAATTGTTTTACTTCAAGAAAATAAACAAACATTTCCCCTTAGAATGTGAGGACATGCCGGCAAATCCAGTCACATTAGGAGGCTTAAATGTTGACGTTGTCCTCATGGTTATATTATATTATATATTATATTATAATCAGTTGTCTCTTGTTGTAACTTGTTTGCAGCACGTATCATACATCCTGAAATCTTCATCCGTCTCCATACCCCCCTGTCCTCTACATCTGCCTCTTTCAACCCAACTACCTGCATGTCTTCCCTCACCACATCCATAAACCTCCTCCTTGGTCTTCCTATATTTCTCCTTCCTGGTGGCTCCATCCTCAGCATTCTTCTACTGATATACCCCATGTCTCTCCTCTGCACCTGTCCAAACCATCTCAATCTCACCTCCCTCACCTTGTCTCCAAAACGTCCTACATGGGCTGTCCCTCTAATAAACTCGTTTCTAATCCTGTCCATCGTCGTCACTCCCAACAAAAACCTCAACATCTTCAGCTCTGCTACCTCCAGCTCTACCTCCTGTCTTTTACTCAATGCCACTCGTGCATCTTGAAATGCTGTTGCATATCGTTAAAGGTGGAAAGGTTAATAAAATATTCTACTTAAGTAAAAGTACTATTCCAATTATATTTTATTTAAGTACAAGAAAAGTTACCGGTCTAAAAATCTACTGAAGTAAAAGTAGTTAAATTTTAATTTATTCAGAGTAAAATTCACTTCCTTTTTTTAACAGCAGGGGGTGGGGTGGGGGTCTGGTGTAGTTTAAACAACGGACAAGAAGACAAAAATCTGGTAGTTTTTAATTGAAGGAAAAATGAAAGTGCAGTAACAACAAATAAAATAAAACTACAGTTCATGATTCATGTTTTGCACGTTTTCTGCCAACAAATAAAGGCATTTATGATAATGAGAGAAATCACATTCAAACAACTTTCGATCCGACGGCAGTTCACTTTCAGTTGGGTCTCCATCTTTCTTTCTTGTGAGTTTAGTGGTATTTTTATTATTATTATTTTTTTACTCAGTAAAGGATGTAATTTAATGTGTAGTTAAAATATAATACTTCAGACAAAATCTACCATGCAAAGAATCTCAATTGCCGAAACGCGACGTCGTGTTGTGTTACTGCTCTTTTAAAGCATGAAGTGATGGAGGTGCAGTTAAAGGTTATGTGTGCTGGATTAATAATGAGCAGTGAAGCTCGTTACTCCTGATTCATCTTTCTTGATATTTCATCATTCCTGACAGACACCACACAGTTGTGCAATTATTTGCGTCATTACCAGTTCGGAAGTCACGACAAACAACTGCTGACGTTCCCCTGATCACCAACTTTTAGTTCTGAATTTATTTCCTTGTGCCGCCGTGTAAGAAACATCAATGCTAAAGGGAAATGCAGATGTATCACATCTGCACTGTGCTACCCAGAGATGTTTTTCAGCATTTGCCTGTAGGTATAGAAGACGACTGGAACGCCCATTGATTTAAAACCGAATTGCAGTAGAAGAGTTTCTTTAAGGTTTTGTGTTTGGAAAAGCCGTCCTTTATTTTCATAGAAAGAATTCAAGCTAAATAAAAGAAGTTTGAGCTTTTATATTAAGAATTGAAATAATTCTATAAAGTCGCATTAATGTTGCAGTTTATTGACTACCGCAACATTTGCTCTCGAGGTTTTCGGTTCTGTTTTCAGTGCAGCCATTAAGATCAAATTTACATTTTCATTATTTTATTTTTTAAACCCTTTTCCACAGTAACTTGCATCTATCTTATTCATACTCATTCATACAACTGAGTAGCTATCTGAGCTCTCAGGGGCCCTCTAGTGGCAGCTTGGTGGAGCTGAGATTTTAACTCGTGTCCTTCAGATCCATTGCCGTAATCCGAGTTAAAAAATGTTGTTTTCTTTGCATCTTTATTGTTAGAATTTTTTTGCTAAGAAAACTCTTTAAAAAACTGATTAACGGTATCCTCTCTGTCCTCTGCTTTACCAGGATGGAACCTTGTACCACGTCCAGACTCAGAAGTGTGTTGAGGCCGTGCAGAAGGTAGACAATGACAGTCCCGGTCCTGCTCTGCGTCCGTGTACCAGTTCAGCCCACCAGCAGTGGTTCTTCCAGGAGAGGACATAATTTAATACAAAAAGACTACAGCACTTTATGTACAGCTCCAGCGCTCGAACGGGAGTCAGACAGATCTACAAGACTTTCTTCTGTATCTTTATCATCATCGATTTTTGGAATTGAACTTGATTTTTAATTTATTCGAAAAAAAAAAAAAAAAACTTTTCAGCTGCTGCCGCTTTGGTGGATTTCAGTAGTCATTTGCATTTACTGCATTTATCGGACGCCCTTATCCAAAACGACCTACATTTTCTTCTCATTCATAAAACTGAGCAGCTATGAGTTTACGGGCCTTGCTCAGGGGCCCGGGTGTGGCTGGAATTTATACTCATGATCCCTGGAGTTCACTGCCTCATCCAGCTTGTTTTTTTTTTTCTCCATGGTCGCCGATTTGATCCTGAACTTATTTCTTTGCTGTATTCATGTGGGTTTCCTTTGGGTTCTTCAGTTTCCTTACACCTCCTAAAATCCAGCTGTCGGAATCGCTATGCAAAATTATAATTCAGTGTGCAAATGTGCTTGTATGGTTTTTTTTTTAAGTTTTTTCTATGCCATTTGGCAGACGCCCTTATCCAGAGCGACATACAGTCTCAAATCTAAGTTATACAGTACAGCTGAGCAATTGAGAGTTAAGGGCCTTGCTTGAGGGCCCATAATTGTCAGGTTGGTTCTTCTGGGATTTGAACTCACGATTCAAACCTTAACATGATCCAATAAACTGGTGTCTTGCCCAGGGTTTCTGAGATCGGCTTGCGCTTGTTGGAGGCCAATTCGTCACATCGTCTGGCTGCAGTGGTTGTTACATCACCGCTGCACTGCACATTACCAACCACTTGATGGTGCCAAATCCTCCATGTTTTCTCAAATACTAATGGACGCTGGTTTAATTAAACACCTCAGATTTCTGTAGTTCAGATCGAGGGCTTTAGGACAGGGGTTGGTCCAGCTTTTCCACAAAGGGCAAAGATTGTGGACAAGATTCGACACACCTGCTTTAGGAGGACACTGTGAACGTGGTTGAAGAAATGAAGAGATTGTAATCCAAGTGCACTGTATACACATTTGGATGGATTAATACAGATTCACACAATGATATTTGGTGTGGGAGTGTATAGATAGAAACCTGTGTTTAGGCTCCTGTGCAAAACGATCAGATATGCGTTAATAAATGCGCAATAAGAGTCAGCGATCTTATACCTTCTTTTATTTTTGTTCTCTTTTTATACATTACTTCCCCCTTATATTAAACTAGTTATGAAGAGATTTTAATTGGTCTGAGATGTAAAAAGTCTCAGCATGTGCATAATGTGCATTAAATTGCTAAGGTATACACATTATGTGGAAATATATTCAGGAAGTGTTTGTTTATTCAGCCCAGCCAGTGACCTTTGAGATACTCCACAGATGTCCATAAAACGTCCATGGATAAACAGGTGGTTGTTAGAGCGTTTAGCTGTGGATTTACACCGGGGCTCCGAGAGACCTTGTGCCGTTGATCAAATCTCAAATCCTTGTATACGGATGAACAGATGTTTGAGAAGAAATCCAGTCTTCTGGACAGCTGCGTCCCCCCCCCAAAAAAATGAATTGTATTATTTTAACATGTTCAAAGTGTCTCATGCTGAAGTAGCTGATGAAGTAGTTCTGAACAAATATAGCAGATTTTTATTATTCATAAAAATCATTCAGGTTTCTAACGTTTTCTTGATTTGTATCTTTCAATGGAGTTTGGATTTGGGATGGTGAAAATAGTTTTTTCTTTTTTTTTTCTTTTTTGTATCCTTTATGTCGGTTCATCATTATGTTGGTCTACATGAAGGAGAACATGTTCTGTCTATCAGGGGTTTTTTTTTTTAACATGAAAAAGTATGATTTGAAAATAAAAAAATCCTTTGGAAATTCTGATTTGCTTAATTATTTTTTTTGTCTAAACATCCATCTTAAATGTGTTTTTCTCAGGTTGAGAAAAGAATTCAAGAATTCTCCTTCCATTAATTCCTTCCATAGCATACTTTAGAGCACGGGTCCCCGAACTCTTTCCTGTAAAGGCCACATTATTATTGCAGAGAATGTGTGTATTTTGCCTTCTAATGCTAGATTAGTTTTTGTTCTGCATCGAACCAAAAGCCAAATAAACACTGAATTTCAAGAAATATAACCTATTAAAAAAACATCATTACTATCATAATGACATTTTTAATGGCTATGTTAATAACCAGAGTTCGACCGATACTGATAGCTAGGTTGGATCGCACTTGCCGATAAGCGATTAATCAACCGATGGATCCTGGATAAATCAAAAACAAAAAAAAACACTCCATGTAAAATAGTACTGAAATGTATTACAAAAATAAAACAAAAACAGCACTAAATAATGCAAATGTGCGATAGGAAATATATACGAATATTTTCATTTAAAATATACTTATATAGTTTATGCATTGTAAATAATAAATCAAATATAGCGCTCTCCGTTCAGCGTCTCGTGTGCAAAAACAAATGGCGTGTAGTGTCAGTGATTCACCTTTAGGGGCTGCTCTAGTAATAACAGCGGAAAAACCGGAAAAACTATCTGTTTGCCTTTTTGGATCTGTGCCTCGAACTCTATTAATATCTAAGGGATATTTCAGTTTGAAAGCCACCCTTTTTATTATTATGTACAGATATGATATGCGAGAAACATTTAAAATAAAACATTTAAAAATACGTCTCTGCTATTATTCAAAGGGCCGTTCCAAATGTTGTGGTGAGCTGTAGTTTGGGGACCCCTGCTTTAGAGAGTCCTCATGTGTGTTTTTTGCATTGATTTTGAGGATAGAGGAGGCTCTGTTGGCATTTTACTGGCATTATGTTAGACTTTGCTGACATTTCCTTCCTTCCTGAAGTTTAGTACGAGTGCATAGGTTATCATGGCTATGCTGCAATAGGAGGAAGAAGTAAAGGATGAACAATATACTTGCATCATTTTATTTACAGAGTCTTAATTTGGGTTTTGCTTGGTTTGAGTCCTTCATTTGCAAAAAGTCTTCGAGGTTGAAACATGTGCCGTTTATGCCCTGTAGTCCTTCCTTGTGACTCATTCATGACGTGCGTCTGCTGGTATCTGCCACACTGCATGGTTCTCCATTGTTCGATGCCATCCGCCTCATCCTCGGGTGGTGGTGTTGGGATAAGTAGCCCCCCATTGCTGCTCTGTGACAGAACACACTGTGGCACTTTGAACAGAGGGGTCCAAAAACCTTTCCTTCCTCTCTACTGATAAAAAAACGCTTAGCATCTGCGTCTCTGAGCATTGGGCTAGATTTATGTGGGCTTCGGTCTTTCATAGAGCATAAGCGTCTTTGTCAATGCTGTGTGATGCTAAAAGGGATAAGACCCGTAATGCGTCTGGTTGGTAGCCTGAGAAAACTGGAGTCAAGATAAAAAAAAAACTAAACGATTTTTGTACTAAACACAGCTCACACCTCAGACTGATCCATTTGGGAGCTTTGATATTGAGGCAGCTTGCTCGCCTACGTGCCATGTGTTGTGTAACAGGCTTTGTGCACACCCCAAACCTCTCTTCTCTTTCAAATATTGAATACCAGAGTTCGACTAAGGGACCTGTCTAAGTCACTAATAGCACTGATTTGAGGCTCCATGCTGTTTTGAAAGATGTATACGTAGCTACGGTGGCATTTCATGGAAATCATTGTATAATCAGCTTTTGAATGTCATTCTTATGTACAAGAGATTCTTTGATATTGCTACGAGTGTCAAGCACAGTTTCTTTCCATCAGCTGTCATGTGTTATGTGTAGATGAAGGGTTCTGAGAAAATCCTAAGCACGGACACTGAACTGTACATTTCCAGTTTGATCCATGTTCAGAAAAAAATGAAAAATAAAAGATTCTGTACATTTGCACTCATATCATTTGTGCCACCATATTACTTGCCTTATACTTCATTCTTTAACTTAAAAGTAAGAAGTAAAAAGTACACATACTTGGGTTTAAAAATGTCATAAATGAAAGCAAAAAGTTGTCAGAAATATAGTAAAATAAGTAAAAGTACTGATGCCAGAAAAATCTACTTAAGTACACTAACAAAGTTTTGGTACTTCATTACTTTCCAAATCTGTACAGTACAAAATAATATCAAAAGTTTCAAAGACTTTGGAGAAATCTCTGTGCACAAGGGAGGAGGGCAAAAATCGATACCGGATGCCCGTGATCTTCAAGACCCTCAGGTGGGTCTGGATTGAAAATCTGATTCTGTGATGGAAATCACTGAATGGGCTCATTAACACCTGCAGAAATCATTATCTGTGTATATGTCATTAAGAAATGCAGGTTAAATAATGCAAAGAAGAAGGCATGCGTGAACATGATCCAGAAAATGCCACCATCCTCTCTGGGCCGAAACTTATTTAAAATGTACTGAGGCAAATTTATTTTTTTTGGAAACCGTAGACAGGAGATCAATCATCCAGTTTGTTATCAGCGCTTATCAATTGATTCTGCAGGAGAACAAGGACCCCAAGCATGCAGCTAATGTCATTAGGAACTATCTAAATCATAGAGAAGAAAAAGAAGACATGGAAGTGATTGTTTGACCCCCACAGAATCCTGATATCAACACTATATAGTCTGTCTGAGATTACATGAAGGATTTGGAACAACCTACTTGCTTAATTCTTTAAAAAAAAACTGTGGGAAAGTCTACCTAGAAGAACTGATGTTGGTGCTCAAGTTTGATTTCCATTTTGTTCATTGATAAAAAATGAACACTTTTATTGTCTAAAGCATTTTCCCACTGTGTACATTATGTATGCATACATGCAGATACAAAGTTAGATCCAATCTAATCTAAAGAAAATCCCCTCTTCTTTTGTCTTCTTACATTAGGGGTCACCACAGTGTCTCCTCTGTCTCCATACCCCCCTGTCCTCTACATCTCCCTCTTTCAAACCAACTACCTGCATGTCTTTACTTATATTAAACTCACACTTGTTTGCATTAAACTAGAGGTTTCACACAGTCATTAAAAAGAGTAAGCATTTGGACTTCTGCATGGAATTCTAGTTGCCATAGCAGCAAGGAGGCAAAACAATTGAACAGCAACACGATACAGAGTGCTGCTTTCAACTCGAACTGCTTGCTCGACTATTCTTAACCAGAGTATTGATGAAAATTGATTTGGTACATTAGACATCAATATGTAAGGATTGCAAGGAAAGTATCGCATAGTTTGATGCGGGGGGGCAGCTAATGCTATTTCATGCATTTTGAGTTATTTACACTGTTAAAGAGTTGGATTCTTGTGCTAAACATGGTAAAAGTTTAAAAAAAAAATATTCGGATGTGTAACGGAGTATTTCTCTGCCAAATACACTCCTTCTGGGGTTGTATCATTTTTTGTGGTGTCAGGAAGAGCGGAATTCCTTGTATTACACTTCTCCTAAAACCAGCGCGAGAGCACACCCGCCACCATGCTTCATTTAGTTACGGAAGTCGTCAGGATTTGCTCTAGAGGAACGTCTCCTAGGAAGTGTATTTTTAGTTGTGAGGAGGGGAGAACATTGTTTAGTACTTACCATATAGACACATCCTGCTGTAGTTGTTGTTGCTTCTGTTGTTCTTGATGATCAGTTTAAGGCTTGGGATCCGATTCCGGATCAGACATGTACGGATGGATCTGATTGTTAGCCGTAGTACATTAATAAAGTTTATAAAAACTTTGAATATTTTATTTCTTTTTAATTTATGGTTATGTCACAGCTCGCAAACAGTCGCTACACAAAAGCTGAGCGTGCGTGTTACTCTTTAACTCCGCCCATATCACGCCTCTATGAGCTCGGCTGTTTTCTGAGAAAAGCAGAAAGCTGGATATTTTTTAGAAAAATCTGGTCAAACTAATTTTGGAATATTTGGAAATATGAAGGATGCAATACTACTATATAGGGCCTCAAGATTACAATGAGATTGGAACACTAAACAGTGTGTTACACTATATTTCCAAAAGTTTGTGGACATCTGGCCATAAGATTCTCATGTGCTTTTTGAACATCCCAGTCCCCTTTTGCTCGTATAATAACCTCCACTCTTATGTGTAGATGTTCCACTAGATTTTGGAGTGTGCTTGTGGAGATTTTAGACATTCAGACATAAGGGTTTTAAAGTGAAGACAGGCACTGTTGTAGGGTGAGGTGAGGATGCCTGGGGTGCAGTCAGTGTTCACATTCACCCCAAAGGTGTTTAATAGGGTTGAGTTCAGAGGTTTACATAAGGAGATCTTTTGCTTCAACCAATGCAAAGCATATATCTATGCACTGGGTCTCCTAGTTCAAGGGAAAATTTCATGCTTTAGCATCCAAAGGCACGTGTTCCTTCAGCTTTACAATAACCACACATGGATGGAAAATACAGGTGTCCAATGCGTTTGTCTATGTAGAGTATGTCCCCTTGAGGGGGATTTTTGGGGGGGATTACATTTTTTTTTTAACTAAAATCAGAAATCTTTAGTCTTGCTGGAGTCTAGAGTTAATCTATTCAATAATCTAAAGCAGGATTAATTTTACCACTGGAATGAAGGTATTTCAACCCAAGATCCATTTCCAACATTCTGCCAAAGTTCTACATACTTATACCACAGCAATTCCCAAAGATTCCCAATCCCAATGATCCGCAAAGCCTTCATCGGTTCAAACCATGTACAGTATAGCTACCTATTGTGTTGTGGAAAATTATCTACCATTAAACATCAGTTCTTATTATGCTATAGCAGTTATAAAAACCTGTTCCATTCACAACCATCCTTCACTCTTTGCTTTTCACTTTTTGTCCTACTGCTTCTGTCAGAGGCATTAAAGCATCTTCCCAATGAATGCAGAATGTAGATGTCACTGAAAGCCTTTCGACAACATGGTGTTCTGTGGTCTTTCTATGCCTTCCTATTAGGCCATTATGTTTGATACAACTCTCTGTGGGCTTTGATTACATTATCAACTTCAATTGCACATCCCATTTTTTTTTCCATTTTACATGTCTTTTTCACGCTGCCTTTCTCTTCCTGCTTGCTTAAACCAAGGGAGCGCCTTTTCAATCCGTTCATTTATTACCTGGCGACACCCTCTTTCAGCGTTGCTATTTTTTTTTCCTCCAAATTTTGATAGATTTTATGTGGAAACCATTAAAGACTGGAACATACATTTGTATCCTTTTCTATCTGAACACTGCAGAGTGGTTTTACAGGCAGCCTCGATGCAGGGCTTCACTATAAAGCCTTTTCAGTGGAAAAATCTCCATTAACAGAGTAATTTAGCGCAGAATTAGCCTGTATCCGGCAGACTGGCCCAGAACAATAATGCAATCATTCAGCATACTTCATTTATTCTTGATGGTCAGTGGTCTGTCCCTAACTGCCTTAGCCATTATTGATTATGTCTGTCTTTACCTTATTAAAGCTTGACATCTTGAAAGGTCTTTTAGAAACATGGTACAAAAGAGAGATATACAATATGGTCAATGGGAGCAGAAATCCAGCTGAAACACTAAACTTCTTCTCCGTGTTTTATTTATATACAGGATATTTGCGTATTAAAGTCTAACACTTTTCCAGCCATATGTGGGTTTTCCACAATCTGTTCCCACAAAATTGGAGGCACACAGATGTATACGATTATGCGCTAGGTTGAAATGTTTTCATAGGCACAAACCTGTTCCAGCATGACAATACCCCTGTGCACAAAACCAGTTCCATGAAGATATGCTTTTACATTCATTTAAGTGGAAGATCTTTTGTTATAAGCTCTGATCTCAACCCTGCTAAACATCTTTGGGATGAATTGGAAAACTGACTGCACCCCAGGCCTCTAATTGCCTCCAGATATTAGATTTACATTTATGGCATTTTGCAGACGACCTTACCAAAAGCAACTTACATCTATGTTTCATTCATCCATAGCAACTTAGGGGTAAGGGACCCAGAAATGGCAGCTTGGTATGGCTGGAATTTAAACTCATGACCTTTGTGTCTAAAGTACAATGCTTTTATTGGTTAACTGACTATAATTTTCTGGAAACGAAAACATAAATTAAAACGACAAAAAATGTTAAAATATGATGAAAATATGTATCGTGTTTAAGCTTTGTGGTTTAAGAAGTAGCAACAATTTTATAGTACTGGTGCTATATGTAGTGAACAACGCTACAGTTTCAGTGCAGCTTGTGTCCCTCTATATAATGTCAGAGTGCCAAGAGGAAACTGAAAATCTACGGCTTGTAATAAAACAAATGAAACAGCAATCAATCACGGGCAAAAAAGCCTATATCATGGATGGATTTACCATTAGAGGCTTATAGACTTGCTAAAGGTCAGAACGAATATGAGACCATTTTTTTTGGCATTCCAGAAGCATGGCCCCTTTTTGGTGTCTGTAACAATCTATAGGTACTACTTATAAAAAAAAAATGGTCATCTTTCGTTTTTTGTTTTGTTTTGTCTAAAAGGCAGAATAGACAGTTGTTTCTAAAAGTGAAAAACCGTCTGATATCTATTCAAGTAGCTGGAAACCATCAGACTGTCCAGTAATGGACAGTAAGGAATGAAATGTAATTAGTTACTGTACTTAAGTAGGTTTTCGTGTACTAATGTATTTTAATTTGAGGAGACTTTTACTTTAAATTCACTAGATTTCAAAATCAAATATCGTACTTTTTACTCAATTTTATCTTGTGAAATCAGTCATTTCTTTTTATTTATGAGGATAAAATCGTAACTGGTCAAACCACCAATCAGGGTCGAGCGCGCTCTGTTTTGAACTTGTTTTGATTGGCGCTCGGTGTATCTACTGATCACCAACATACAGTTCAGCATCAGTTTAGCAGCAAACAGAACATTTTAAACGGAATAAATGATGAAGAAACTCCAGATTAGAACTCGCCACAACACACGTGTCCTTATTTGCGTGATTTTTTTAAGTTGTTGAATAGAAGAATTTGGGCTCCTGGTCATTTTAATAGAAATCAATCAGTGTTTGAGTCATTAATATCATTCTATTGGTAGATCAGTGTGCTGAGAGTCACAGTAGAGTCTTTTCACATAAACTGAGTTGATTAAGTAATGAGTCTTGTGCCAAAAATTATAATACTAACATTATAACCATAATAAATCATAGTATTTTGGATACTTAAGTAAATTTTAAAGCACTTGTATTTTTACTGAAGTTATATTTCACATTGAGTGTTTCTCTATTTTAACTCAAATACATAGTTTGTGTACCTCGTCCACCTCTGTGACTGTCTGAGGCTTTGCCCCACAGCCTTTAAGAGCTCTTCAGCCAGACCAGAAAGCAACCTCTCTCAGCTTTTCAGTGCCTCTTCCTAATCCTGGATCCTTACAGGAAGCCGGTGGAGTCATGAAGGATGTTCGGTGATGGAAAGAGAGAATTTTCATCCCATTCTTGCCTGATGTATGAAATCTAGTGGAACCTTGTCATGATTCAGCTTCCCTACAGGGGGCATTGAGTTACTCAGAGACCCTATTTATCTGCAGAATAACAGCAGCTGAGCTTGTGTGTGGTCTGAGGAGATATAAACGCTCAGGGTGCTTGCATTGCTATGATCATCTGGACTGGCGCACGTGCAGCAAGGCAGAATGGAGGGCTTTAGCTGTTGAGATTTTCCATAGCAATCTGAGGAGCATGCAGGAGCAATCTGAGAAGCATCTAAGGAGCACAAATATACAAAAGAGAGAGACACAAAAACAATCGTCAGCTCCAGATTCAATCTGCCATATTGCCAGCGGAGGGTCATAAACGTTATAGCTTCAGAGATAAGAAGATGGATGCGATCTGCATGTGGTGGCAGACGATTCAGATATCGGCAGTGCCTGAATAGATTAAATAAAGTGACATAAAGCAGCTCCACAATGAACTGTACCAGGATTCATTTATTCATTTTAGAGATGACGGCGATACAAAATGTCTTCAGACCAATTTCTTTTTATTAGGCTGTATGGAGTGTATTTATTTTATATTTCAGGAAATCAACTCAACCTCGATGAGGGAATTCTTCCTTTCTACGTTAGTGTTGCATTCAACAAACTCAGGCATGAATTACTACACACACACACACACACACACACACACACACACACACACATATATAAGTTTAGGACACAAACGCGAAGTCCACATTATAAACGATGATGTACATGACATTTATAGCAGCGCTGTTTGAAATCTCAATAAAGCGAGGAATACATTTCCATGGCGACGAGGAGACGAGCGCAGTCAGAATGCATATCACACTTGTAGGGCAAAATATGTAGTCTGCTCCTCATTCAAAGCCAAATCGAATGTTCTTGGCACTTCCTGTCAAAACAAGCGTGTTTCGCTTTCAGTGGGGGGAAAAAATTCAGTCGACATGTTTGGAACAGGCTGCTTTTCATGGTTGATAGATGATTATTCTCTCTTAAATTTAAACCCAATGATTGTGCATAAAGGATATATTATATTTGAGATATTTACTCAAGTCTAGAATCACCTCTAGAATTATTGTAACCCTGGGCATGGATGACAGTATGTAAAAAACATGTATACATACAGCTCAGGAAACCATTTATTTTTTAAAGAATGTATATATTACCAACTTTTTCTAATTAATAAAAGCATTTTGCATTGAAAATGTTCACAGCAAAATGACTAGACCTTCAATTATGCCAACCTTAACAGGGGTGGCCAGGGTCCAATTACACTCGTAATCGCATTTTTTAAACAACGAAAAGAATTTTTCAAAAATTGATCTAGGAGAACCTGAATCATATTTATATGACAATAATCACCCTCATTTTACAGTATGGACTACGAAACTCACAAGAGTGTCCAAAAAAGTGCAGTTTTCCAGCATTAAAAGTTGGAGACAAGAGTGCAGTTAGATTTGAATTCATGAAAGTTTTATTTGCAAATTTTTATACTGATCAGGCATTACAATATAACCACCTGCCTAATATTGTGTTGGTCCAGCCTTCGCTTTCCATTTGCATCAATACGTCTTGACCCCTGGTTCACCACTGTTCCTTTCTTAGACCACTTTTGATAGACACTGACCACTGCAGACCAGGAACAGCCCACAAGAGCTGCAGTTCTGGAGTTGCTCTGACCCAGTCGTCTAGACGTCCCATTTTTCCTACTTCTAACATTAACTTTAAAGACAAAAATTTCCACTTTCTGCCTAATATTTCCTACACACTAACAGGTACCATGAAGAAGAGATAATTACTCTCATTTTATGTCTGGTCAGTGAGTGTATGTTCATTTTAATAAAAAACATTTTTTTTGTAATTGCACATAATACATCATTTTAAGGTTGGGTAAGTGCCATGCTGCATAATTATATTCCATTGTTTGCATAATTATATTTTCTTGCTAAACTGGCCCCTGCCACATCTTTGGCTTTGCCAACGATCCTTAAAATAAACTACCAATATACCAAAATCTGGATTATTTGAGACCAAAATCTGGTTTCTTCTGCCAGACCCTCTATCATGTTTTAATATTTTGAACATTCATTAAAAAAAAATGGCCATTTGGACATTCACCATTGACAGAAGGTGTGAAGTGTTATCAGATCTGAGGGGGTGTTACCAGCCATAGCAAGCACTGACATTTTCCTTTTCTCATACAGCAAGAAATCTGATCTCATTCGAGACAGTGACTTTACAGACTCCAGTGACTCCAGTGACTCAAAAACACATGCACCAAAATGCAGCCTTACATTTCAGAAGTAATAGTTTGAATCCTGTTGAAGCCACAGCCATCTGTGCCTGGGAGCCATGGGAGCAAAATTGGCCATGAAGATGGGATGGATGGTATACTTTGTTCTTCCTGTCAGTCATAGTGACACCAGCCAGTATGTGCTTAAGAGGGTGGAAAGTACTTTTCCTGCTCCATGAATACAGTGTAACCAGCAGTTTGAATGCAGATGAAATGACTGTCTTTGCAAATCTTGGAAGAAACTCATGTTTGACAACATCTTCTCTGGGCTGGGAGGTAGAGGTGGTGTGATTGGGGGGATGCTAGCTGGCTAGCGAGTGGAAACTTCTCTCCAATTGGGAAGAAAACGAAAGAGAAAAATCAAGTCAAGAGCTTTTTTTTGTCATTATAAACATATATATCTGATGAAGTACACAGTGAAATGAAACCATGCTTCTCCAGGACTCTACATCAAACAACATACTACATGCTACATAAAACAACATAGAGCTAAATTCAGTTCTCCTAGCTACATGAAGTGCATTGTGTGCAACCTAGCAAACAAACAAAACAAAAACAAAACAGTACAGGACAGAAGAAAACCCAACATACACAAATTAGTGCTGACCAGAATACACTCTGTATAATATGTTATATCAGGGGTCAAGTGAAGGACCCCCTTAGGCAATAGAGACATGGGTATTAGAGACCCCTGATACAAAATGTGACAAACATAGCCACTGATATTAATAGAAACCAATTATATTATGCTAATTATATTAAGTATATTAATATTAATGGTTTTTTTATTCGTGTTGTATTGTTGTGTTTTAATTTTATAGATTTTATAGACATTTTCATTTTACTGTCACGTGGACTATTATACATTTACATGAACTTGCAATTTGAATCGAACTTTAATGTAACAATTATAATATTTTTAAAAGAATTTTTATCTTTGATGTTTTTACCCATGTTTATTTTTTTTAAACAAAAATTTAGTGATTCAACATTAATAAGGAGACACACTGCAGTACCACGGACCCCCCGGTGTTATGAAGACCCATGTGTTATACAGTACAATGTGCAAAATTAAATACAAAAAGTAAACAAATAAGGGTACATGTAACCCTATACACTTTTGTATAGCAGCAGTTGGTGGCAGTTTAAAATGTGTGCAAAACAGCAGAAGGAGCTATTAAGTAAATGTGTAAACATAATATGGGTGGGTGGTACTATAGACATTGAATTGAGTATTTGAGTGTGTGTTTGATTTTTGGAGGGTTTGCCTAATTACAGCTAATACATTCGGAGTTATACTTTCTGTCTTCCTAAATTGGTATCGTAGTACTAGTCAGAGTAAATATTGCAGAAAGATGCTTTATCTTTATGTAATGAGCACGCTGGTGTCAAGCATGGCTGCTTTTACTCGGCTGCTTCGACCTCAATTACATAAATGAACAATATTATGCCCCGAACAGAAAATAATCCTGTACACCACACAACAGATGTCAAATATTTCTAATATAAAGATATAAATAGAAATTCTGTTGACTTTAAACCTGGTCTTTAGTATGGAAAAGATGGAAAACACTGCCCACATCACTTGAGTTGCTTCGAATGAAATTTGACTCCGAATCCGGAATATTGAATGTTCTTCTTTCGGCT
This sequence comes from Silurus asotus, assembly GCA_024362625.1. Taxonomy (NCBI): domain Eukaryota; kingdom Metazoa; phylum Chordata; class Actinopteri; order Siluriformes; family Siluridae; genus Silurus; species Silurus asotus. The sequence continues at coordinate 1,551,442 of MU551628.1, forward strand.
GCTCCCGTCAGTAGTCGCCACACCAGGTCATCCGTCTTCTATCACCACATTTATAAACCTCTTCCCTAACCTTTCTTTTTTTCTCCTTTCTGACAGCTTCATGCTTAGCACATGACCAAACCATCCCAATTATGCCTCTCTCACCTTGTCTCCAAAACCAAAAACGTCCTACCAGAGCGGTCCCCAATGAACTCGTTTCTAATCCTGTTCATTCTCACCACTCTCGATGAAAATCGCAGCATCTTCAACTCTGCCACCTCCATCTTCGCCTCCTGTTTTTTTTTTTCACTAAATATGGATTATGTCCTGAAAAAGTTCTTTTTTTTCTGTTGCTTTTTATTTAAAAAAATCTAAGCTTGATCTTAACTTGTTGTTTTTTATGATCATATAGATATAAATGGAGTGGATAGAAGTTAAGCAGTGCTGAATTTTACTTTAAATCTAAAATTTATCCTTGTAGTATACATACACACAGATATATATACAGCAGGTAAAATAAGTATTGAACACGTCAACAATTTTTTTTACCAGATGTTGGTAACCCATGCAATCCAAAAAAAATCAAACCATACATGTCCATTAATGAAGTTATGTGTTATATTGTGACATGAGACAATGGAAAAAGTATTGAACACAATGCATTTAATACTTCGTACAAAAGTCTTTGTTGGTAATGACGGCTTCAAGACGCCTCCTGTATGGAGAAACTAGTTGCACGCATTGCTCAGGTGTGATTGGCCCATTCTGCTACACAAACAATCGTTATATCTTCTATGAACTCTAACCTTTAATTCCGTTAGAAACTAGACACTGATTCTTGCCTACAAAGACAAAAATTGGCCAGTCTCTTACCTTTAGAGACTTCATCACTCCTCACACTGCACCACACTGCCTGAGATCTTATAGCACTGCTCGACTGGTACCACCTTCTCTCAGGGTAAAAGGTAAGTATAACTCAAGACTCCTCTCTGTTCTGGCACCAAGGTGGTGGAATAAACTTCCCTGAGATGTCTAAACAGCAGAGTCACAGGCTATCAGGTAAAAACCTTCCTTTTCCTGAAACACTTAAACTAGCACTTTTCCAGGTTTGCTTTGTATTGAGAGTTGTAGGCTGAATTATCTTAAGTTTGTATTCATTGATAAGAGACTCAAAACACTGGACAAGAGCATCTGCTAAATGCTGTAGATGTAATTATAAGACATCCTTCTGTCGAGAATTGTGCATCTGGTGCTATTCTGACCACGTTCATTCATGAACAGCAAGTTAAAACACCCTGTCCTCAAGCTCTCCTCACACGTGAGTTTCTCGCCGGAAACAACATCGCCACCCTACTTGCCAGATTAGGCTCATGTGGATTTGACCCTTTAACTAAAGATAAAGATCCTGCTCAAAGGTCGCTGTTTTGGCACCATTGCAGAGAAGGTGCTTGACACACTTGATGCTCAGACTTCTAGGACACATTCCAGAAGTGGCAGGAAGGCTGGGACTATTTTAATGTGAGAGTGTGTAAACGTAGACAAATAAAGTACTTTCTTGTAAAAAATAGCTAGTCTCAAAATTAGTTTATACCACCTCGTGTATATGCATATATATATTGGACTGCTTTGCCACACTAGATCAGCCTCTCCTGTACTTCTCCAGTAGGTGGCTGGGCCATGAAGAGATTGTGGGCAGGGGGCTCCAGTGTCGTGCCAAGATACTGACCTTTTCAGCAAGGAAATCGATGAGGCCCAACACCAGGAGCTCCGGAACATTTATGGCTGTGAGGATGGAGAAAGGAAGTTCATGTGTGCTAATTGCCTGAGGTTGCTGCCGCTCCTACTGTTTGGGTTCAGGTGCTGTGGCTGTGTGTCCCTGTGGAGCCCGCTGTGTGTCCACAACAGCCCTTGGGAGCTGCTCGGTTTCCTAACAGAAGCTTGCGACAGTGTGCTCATCAGCTCACACAGGACTGAGCATTGCACACTAATACCTCACATCCTTTCACACTGCTCTAGTCGAGCGATTCGCACATGACTGGTATTACTGGTGATTTCAACATACTCAGGAACAACTCTAGTGTACAATCGCTTATTATTCTACATTTATTTTACTCTTTTGGACTGGACACTGCACAATCTCATTACCTTACATGGTCTCAATTCAATGAATAATGTACAGTATTCAGATCACTATGCATTTCCTTTCAGATAAGGGCCATGATAGACAACCAGTGTATACTGATTTATAAATGGCCACAAAGGTACAAACTTTGTTAAAAAAAAAAAGTCAACCCTGCCATGAAAACTATCTGAATCCAATTAATTGGATAGATTTAGTGATATTGATGTGACTGCGCCAGCATTGACCATTTATTGCAAGAAGAAAGCACTACAAAGAAATACCAATGAAGTTCAACTCCAAAAGAGAGAGAATGCTGGAAAGCTGAAAGCAGACACTACAAAACTTGCCCCCAAAACCGCCCAGTGTTTTAGCGGCTCTAAAATACAATGATTTTAATTAAAACAAACAAACAAATAAATAAATCAGTAAATTCATAATATTAGACTTCCAATTAGCATTTCCATGTCCAATAATTAGCCTGTATCCATAACATCACTGCAACCCATCTTCTACCAACCCGCAGAGTTCAAGTTCCCAGGTGTTATCTTATTGTATGCTCTTGTTAATGTCACTGAAATTATCATGTTATACCTGAGGTTGCCTAATGTTTCCTTGACATTCTCTGGGTTTCCTCCTACCATATATATATATATACCTGGTATATATATATATAT